>CM046384.1:28547748-28632102 GCA_025413485.1 Ficus microcarpa
TCGGAAACTGCTTTTGGGACAGTTTCCTTACTTGAAACAACGTGATTAGCTCGAAAAACGTTTTTCCTAAAGGTTCTATAAAATCTTGCACAGAAACTCTTGGATTCCTGCGCAGTTTTGGCATTTCAGTTTATAGTAAAAAATCGCTTTCGAATTTGAAAATTTTTTCTTCACGAAAGTTCTAGCCCTCAAAGAGTTCTAAAACTTTCATGTTTTGAGAAATTTCTGATTCTGTACCGATTGGTACCAGTTTTTAATTGAAAACGAGATTAACTTTGAAAACCGAGTCTTACAGACCTCTATCGGGTTTCCTTGTAAAAGAAGGCTGTTGGAGCCTTATTTTGGAAAACTGGCCACGCTGGCCGCTAGGAAACAACCTAGTCTACAACTTTCGTGTTTTAACTTTTTGCCCATTAGGCCTCTAAAGGCCTGTAATCCGTGTTTTACCGAAACAGCTCCCTGGAACCCGAGAGCTAGTTTTGGTTCTTACATTTCTTGTTACGTCCTAAGTCGCGGGTTCTAACTCGACCGCCCATATCGGGAGATAATTATCAAACATGCAGCACATTCTAACGTCCCTTAACCCTATCATACAGCCCATGTGATCCTTGCAACCCAAAAATCCGAACTCCTATCCTAGGGTTGCATATCCACTAGCTTAACATACATCACACATTCTCATGCATTTAGCTCATAAAAACAATACATACATGCATAAAACTACTTAACCTAATTTGGGGACATATTACCTACATCAAACCCTAACATGCCAATCTAACACATCAAGCATATAGCATAAATTATGAGCATAGAAATAAACCAAACCACACCTAGAATCAACCTAACCAAGCACTAAGCACACAAGCACATCTAAGGCAGCCATCAAAACACACATAGGAGCTTATGCTCTTACACAAATTTTGCATGAAATACACGTAAATCACATGCTTAAAAACTCATTTAAACTTGTGAAAAAGCTTTTAAAAATTTTACCTTCCAAGAGGTGACTTTCGGCTTAGGGTTTGGATGACCCGAAAAAAACTACTTGCACTACTTGGTTCAAGGGTTCGACTGCTCACTCCAAGTGCTCCAAAAATCAAATTTTTGGCTCCTTTAGGGTCTCATCTCCTTGCTCGGACACTCAAGAGAGTTTAGCCCCAAATCTGAAATTTTTTCCTCTCTTTTCTCCCACAAACCCGAGGGCTGCTCCAAGGTGATTCAAGCTCTAAAACTTTGATCAAAACTCACTCTCTTGCTCACTAACCAAACCCGAAACTCAAACCCTAATTTCTACCCCAAAATTTTGGTTTTCCCTTGTGTTTCCCCTGCTCCAAACCCACGGCAACAAGGGCTGCTTGGCTGCCAGAAAAATTTTCCTTTCTCTCCCCCTCGGTTGCTAGCCTACCCGAAGCACAAAGGATGGATTGAACTTGAAAAATTTTCTGATCTCACTCTCCCTTTTCTCTCGGATTTTGAGCTGAGATTTTGCAAGAGTTTTGTTGCATTTTCTCATTAAAATGAATAGAGGAACTCACCCCCTTTTTATAGACAACTTGGTGAACTTTTGAGAATAGGATTTTGACCCCAAAATTTGCAAAATTTTGGATCTTTGGCATGCTAGGTGTCCGGAGGTTGATGGAGTGCAAGACAACTCATGGTGAGTTGGCATAGGCTAGGTGTCCTCTTGTGATTGGTCCAACACATCTCACATAGAATAAAATAATATTTTCTTTATGAGATATCTTAAAATTTAGGGCTTTGTTTGGATAAAAACATTGAAACTTTGATTGTAAAAATTTAAATTCCAATACTGTAATAATTATTTTACAGTTTGGATTTTTCATAATTACAGTCAAAAAAATCGGATTGAAGATCTTTTCTCAAATCCTTCTGCCTCGTGACTTACTGTGGCGTGCTTGATTTTTCTAAGGTGGTTTTAGTTTCTAACTGTCATAAAAATTAATTCCTGCATTATTTTTCATAAAACGCAAATCTTAAAATTCCTCCGTCATAATTTCGGCCATTTTGGTCCAACTTTGACTTTTCGGTCAACAGTTGACTTTTTCGGTCAAAATTTTGACTTTTGTGGAATTGAATCGGTTTCACTTCTTATTGTTCAAAAAGGCTATTTGCTTCTTCGAACAGTCATTTTTGAGTTTTATTAAGCTATAAAAACTCATAACACATATTAAAGCTCTGAAACAAGCTTTTTCATGAAATTGCATGTACTATTTACATTCAAGTCTTTACAGAAGCTAGTTACATGAAAAACTAGATCTCACATGCTCTTCGTGCTCCTCTTTCGACCTTGAATAGATCAGAATGTCGTCTATGAAGACAATGACAAACTTGTCTAGGTAGTCCTTGAATACGCGATTCATCAGATCCATGAAGGCGGCTGGTGCATTTGTCAGTCCGAACGGCATCACAAGGAACTCGTAGTGTCCATATCGGGTGCGAAACGCCGTTTTCGGAACGTCTCCTTCCTTGATCCGGAGCTGATGATATCCCGATCGTAGATCAATCTTCGAAAAGACTGAGGCTCCTTTCAGTTGGTCGAACAGATCGTCGATCCTGGGCAACGGATACTTGTTCTTGATGGTGATCTTGTTCAACTCTCGATAGTCGATGCACATTCTTAGAGTGCCGTCCTTCTTCTTAACAAACAACACCGGGGCTCCCCATGGTGAATAGCTTTGCCTGATGAATCCTTTATCTAGGAGCTCCTTCAATTGAACTTGTAATTCCTTGAGTTCCGCAGGCGCCATCCTATACGGTGCCTTGGATACGGGTGCCGATCCTGGAAGTAACTCAATCTCAAAAGAGATTTCTCGTTCTGGTGGCAATCCTGGCAATTCTTCAGGAAATACGTCCACAAATTCCTTGACGATCGATACATCTTCCGGCTTACCTTCGATCTCTTACGTCTTATCCACCATATTGGCTAGAAATCCTGTGCATCCTTTAGCCAATAACTTTTTAGCCTTTAATGCCGAAATAAACATCTTCGGCTGCTTCGGGGTCGATCCTCTAAAGATGAATTCCTTGTCCCCAACTGGCTTGAACGTAATGGCACGACGCTGGCAGTCGATAACCGCGTTGTACTTTCCTAGGAAATCCATACCCAGGATGACGTCGTAGTCGTATAAATCGATGACGATTAGGTTGACGTACATCTCTCTACCGCATATAATTATTGGAACATGGCGTATCCAATAATCAGACAACAAGATTTCCCCGGAGGGTAATGCAGTACGAAAGGTTCTTCCAATTTTCTCATTATCTCTACCTAGTTTCTTAGCAAACCTAGGTGATGTGAATGAATGCGTAGCTCCAGAATCAATCAACACATAAGCATCTTGTTGGGCAAAAGGAAGCTGACCTGTCACCACCGTGGACGGTCCAGCTTGAGCATCCTCCTTTGTGTAGGCATAGATGCGCCCTTGCGGTTCTGGAGCTTCAGCTCGGCCTTGAGGAGCTGCAGGTCCTTCAAGCTTCATCTGTACAGCATGTAACTGACTTCCCTGGCCCCGCTGGTAGTTCTGTTGGTGTTGGACATTGGCAGTGCAATTCTTGGCAAAGTGGCCTTCCTTGCCACACAGGTAACAGCGGTTCGTTCCTGCCCGGCAGTCTCCCGGGTGCTTTCTCCCACATTTCTGGCAAGGGGGAGTTCCACTGTTGTCAGGGGCGTTCTTCTTCTGGGGAGGATTCTGTTGACTCCATTGCCCTCCAGCATTCCATTTTCTTTTCTGCTGGGGGTTGCCATACGGCTTGTTGCCGCCGCGTTGGCCAGAAGGTCCTCCTTGACCTTTTTGCTGCGATGGTTGGCCGGGCTTGGTCTGATTCTGCCTGGCTAGTGCCCTCTCTTCATTCCTTTCCTTAAAGAACTGGGCTCGATGCGTCTTGTTCTGGCCGACCCAATATTCGGCTCGAACTGCTCGACTGACGCACTCGGCAACAGTGAGTAGTGGTTGAGGGCCACTGCTGATAAGCACGGTTAATTCTGGCCGGAACATCTTCATCATCTTCTTCACCTTGTCCTTCTCAGAACTGATAAGTTGAGGGCAGAGGCGGGCGAGCTGTTCAAACCTTCTCACAGCTTCAGCCACTGACAAATTTCCCTGACGGAAATTGGTGAATTCATCCTGTTGGGTTTCCATCACTTCCGTGTTGAAGTACTTCTCGCGGAACTCTTCTACAAAGTCATCCCATGTCATCTGGGTGACGTCTCTTCTAATCTGAACTGTCTCCCACCATAATCGGGCGTCTTTCTTCAGCATGAATGACGCACAGAGGACTCTCTCTCTATCACCGAGCCCTAGAAAGTTCAGAGAAACTTGGAGATCGATGAGCCAGTTGTCGGCTTCGATCGGGTCCATTGATCCTTCGAATTCTGGCGCTTTCATGCGCCGAAATTCATGGTACAGCTCTGCCGGGGTTCGAGCTCGAGGAGCTGGCGGAGCAGCTACCGGCGCCATTGGTGCTTCTTGGGCCTCAGGGTTTTCCGGAATTACTGGCTCTTCCTCGGGGAATTCCGGTACCTCTGGTTGCTCTTCAGGTGCCGGTGGTACCCTGACCTCAGGTGGTCCTTGGTTCTGTTGGGCTATTTGAGCCCTAAGCCCACCTATTTCCCGTTGTTGGGCGAGCATTATCTCTCTCAGCTCGTTTAGTTGAGCTGCAAGATCGACGTTTTGGGCTTGTGCCGCTCGACGTTTTGGTGGCATGGTTCTGTATAGAAGCAACAAAATAAGCTTTTTACTTTAAAACTTTTATAAAATCATATACTTTGTACAGAACCATAATCTTCATTCCATAATCATAGTTTTTTTTTTTTTTTTAGGAAAAATATATAATTTCCTCATCGTGGGCATACATTACTTGTTTTACCACCACCGAGCTAGAGCACAACCCAACGTCATTCTCACAACTAACCTTTCCATTGCAAACCATCGATATGTGTTGAACACGAAAATCTAATTCTAAGCGTAAGAAAATAAATTAACTTACTTGGGCTATTGCAGAACGATGCGGAGCGAGACGAAGTAGGCTGGCAGGATACCGCTCTGATACCAACTCTGTGACGCCCCCTTACTACGTAGGGTTGTCACTCCTTACTTTACTTACTTACTTGAAAATTTAGGGATATTTTTTTTTTTGACTTTCTTAAACATACTTATATATATTTTTCATTTTGAAACTTACTTGTAAAACATTCGTCTCTAGTAATACTTCATTACTACTCAAGTAAACGTTTACTTAAGGTATCTAGTTCCAAAATACCATAAGTATAATTTGTCTTTACCATACATGCTTATATACAAAAACTTCTTTACATCAAAAGATTTGCGGAATACATGCGTAGTGGTATCCATACCGCCTTCGTCTGCCACCACACCGCTCCAGCAATGCCCAGCATTAAGCTGCGGGTTTCTTACCTACAGTATGAAATATAACTTGATGAGCTTTCGCCCAGTAAGCACAAACATAATCTCACAAAAACATTTAAACATCATAAAACATTCATCATCATATGTATATGCGTGAACCAGTTATGTTCCATTTATGCATTTCATTAACTTTCTTATCTTTCTTATGGGCCCCCTTAGTGTACGTACCCTTTAAATTATAGCGCGCCTCTAGACACAGTTAGATGGGATTGCAAGTCCCTAACTGCTCTAGGAACATAAGTGATTACACCCTCTTACATAAACGAGAGGGCGAATCCATAATTTTTATCATAAAAATCCTCCACCTTGGTGGAGGTTGGTACGACACTTTACTTGTGACTTCTTACCATGTTATTTATGTTTAGTGAACATACCTTTGTTGGGATCTATAGGTGCCCTAAGGATAGAAAATCTTAGGGATTTTCTGTAAATATGACATTTTGATATTAATAAGAGGAAATTATTCATGTTTAATAAGTTGTGTCCTATTTACTTTCATTTGTTGATTGTATAATTATTTTGAGCAAACATAAAATACTCCTAGGCTGTTGGTAATATATCGAATTACCATATGTATACGGGGTATGCATAGAAGACGTGGTAATTTGATAACAGTCTAAATAAATAGTCCGCAATCAACGGAATAAGATTTGGGGATCTTATTCATGATAAGATTGTAAAGGTTGTCTACTTCCTTGGAGGGATGGTTTGTCTTGACCATCGGATAGGTTCCGAGTAGAAACTTTAATGTATACCAGTATTGAGGTATGACATTGGACTGGACCTAAAGTGTCAATTGATTCGGTTTAATAATTCCGTTTATAAGAATCAATGATACTTTGATTATCATCCTGCATTAATCTTAATCCTGAAATGATTACTTGAGTTCGCATCCATGACTTATGTACTTTGATGCACTAAAGGTGAGACACTGTTAATTCATGGTCAACATACTTGTGTTTTGGGTGCATGACTTATGGATGGAGAAATCAAGATTCATAGATACGGAATCCATAGCTATCTTAATGATAGTAAATGTTATCTACTTAAAGGTATTATTCGGGGATTGAAAGATAGTATAACAAGATCTTGGCCATCGGTTTACTTTGTGTTCTCTGGTGGTTTTCCAATTGTATGGTTTTACAATTGGTGGTTCTTTCAATGGAGAATAATTGAACTTTAAGTTAAAATGATTGAAAAGGTAAAACGGAAAAAGTCCTTAATTCAATCATGGATAACATATGGGGATTAAGCAAGCGATGAATAAATCATGGAAGAAGCACTACGTGAGAGAGCTTTCGTAATACGGTATGTAAACAGGAGTTCAGCTTCAAACTTTTAGTGGAATAGTTTTGAAGTTGATAATTGATGGATAATTAATCTGGGATTAATTTTTCACAATTATAGGAGCCTCTTTACATATTTCCATCGGGTCCCTCTATTAGCTCATATAGTTCCACGAAGCGTCTCGGGATTTGTTCCTAATGAGATCGGTAAATTGTAAATGGAATTTTGTAATGTCTATTAAGACATGGTACTCTCTAACATGCAATCCAGAAAGGATTGGACATGTGAAATTTGTAGACAAATGATTTGTCAACATGTGATTGGTTAATTTGAATTTTGAAAATAAGATTGTATTTGAATTTTGGAAAACAAAATTTTTCTCTCCTAATTAAAAGTGGTGCACGTTTTTTAATTGTATGGAGGGAAGAAAATTTTGTTTCAAAATTATTTAAATAAATTCCTAACATTTAATTATTAATTGGTTTAAATAATGGAGATTATTTCATGAATTTTTCTTTCCTAATTAAAGAGGTGCATGGTTTTTGTGAGGAAAGAAAATTTGAAATATTTCATTAATTTAAATTAATTAATATGGATAATGTTTATGGAAAATATTTATTCAAATATGTGAATCCTATTTAAATTCGAAAAGGTTTAAAAGAAGTTTGAATCTAGATAGGACTAGGATCTTTTGACTAGTCTAGATTCTTGATTTAAAATTTAAACCACCAATCAAGATTTCTCTCACTTTGTGGCCGAATTTTAAAGGGGATTTCCTCTTGAAATTTGTTTTTAGGTTCAATGAATCTAGCCCTAAAGTTGTATGATCTTTTGGTTCAAGATTTATCCGGAAAATAATTATTAATTATTTTTCAAGTAGGAGATAAATTTTGAAAAGGATTGTAATACTATATAAAGGCTAGGAGTTCTTGAAAAACCAATTTTTGATAATTTTAAAGGGGAAAAACGTTTTTTTTAATAATTAAAAAAAAATTTTTTTTTTTCCACATCAAAAATTCGGCTTTCTTGTGAGAGAGAAAAAGAAAGAAAATTCCATTGAATCAAAACTGCGAGAAAGGTTAAACCGAGTGATTATTTTCATAGGAGGTTAACCGGTTTCTGTTTTGTAGTTTTGAAGAAAGAAGTTGGATCAAATTCTCAACGAGGATCATCGGAATTGAGAAGGAGGGATCTAGACTTCGGAAAGAAATACCGGTCGCTTGGATTCATAGAACGTGTGCCCACACACACTTTGAGACGTGGAACTCGAGAATAGTAGAGAAGACACGTTGGTCAAACGCTCTAGCAATTCCGGAATCCAAGAAATAAGGTACGCTTGATCATGAATTAATTTATTGTTATATGCATCATGAGCTTCTTTTCCGGAAACGGTATAAAATTTTTAAAACTTCCGCTGCGCCGTAACTCCAATACCGGATCCGATTTTTCCAACAACCTTATGATGTCACTATATGATAACATACTTTTTCATTTCATTAATAACATGGCATGTCATTCTTTTTATTCATAGCATTTGCAAACATGACATTTTCATAAATATGACATTTTGCAAATATAGCACTATTATCATCTTTTGCAAAAATAGCACTTTCATTAACATAGCATTTTACGAAAATAGCGCATTTTATAAACATGGCATTTCTCAAAAATAGCACCCTTTTTATAAACATAGCATTTTACGAAAATAGCGCATTTTATAAACATGGCATTTCGCAAAAATAGCACTTTCATAAAACATGGCATTTCATAGATATAGCACACAACATATTGCAGCATATTTGAAAACCACATACTTTAACATAATCTACTAGTTTTCATACTGCAGGTGAGGTTTGTACTTACCTCTAGTGCCGTGTTCCTTTAGAATTGCGTCCTTTCAATCGTCGGCAACCGCAATTCACTTTCCTGATATATCCAAAATATAGGATCAGGATCTTTTCGTAAGGTGTTGGTGACCTACCAACACTCATATTTACTTTTGGTTGTATGTCCCCTATTCATAATATCCATCTAGGCCATTTTTATCCCCATTCTTTATTGGACTTTGATAAATCCTTATGAGGTTACATTGGGTAACCTTTTTGGTTAGAGCCTTGTTATCTTATTGGGCTTTGCTCATATATCTATGTTATTGGGTTATTTCCTTGAACCCATTAGATCTTAGCCCAATACACATGTAGGTATCCCTTAGGGTTATGCTGGGTAACCCTTAAGGTTAACCTTAACTAACCTTGGGTCAACCTTTTGTCAACCCTTGGTTATCCTCGGGTATGTAACTCGGATCTAATATCCGGTTACCGTCGTAATCGGCTTGTTCACCAATTTTACTATAAACTTTCTCTTCATTATTTTTGGAAAATCTTGTGCAATTTACTTCCCAAAAATCTTTCATTCTTCTTATAAAAATTCTAACTCCTTTTAGTTAGAAAATTCATTAGCTTAAATTTATTATTTTCTTTATCTTGCAATTGTTTGGTTGAAACCCTCTTTTTCTTCTATTCATGGAAAAGTGTGAATTTCAAACCCGAGCCCTTTTAAAATTTTGGTTTTCGAAACAATCTTTTATAAAATCATTTGGGGTCGGAAACCACCTTTGGAATGGTTTTCGATGCTAAAACGACCATTTTGGAACACTTCATTACTTTTCTAGGAAAGATTTTCGTGAGATTCATTTGTTGGTTTTCGGACCCTCTGCGCGCCTCTCACAAAACGCGCCCAGTTTAAAAATCGGCTCGGAATCTGAAAAACTTTTCTTCACGAAAGTTGTAGCTATCGAAAAATTCTAGAACTTTCATGTTTTGCACAAAATCTAGTTCGGCCTAGATCAGTACCAGTTTTTATTTGAAAACAGGTTAGTTCTGGAAAACTGTGTGGAGAACGTCCCAGGGTTCAGCCACGGGTTTCGAGCAAAACGAAGGCCTTTGGAGCCTTATTTCGAGATTCTGTCCATGCTGTCCTCTAGGAAAAGTTGTTCCGAACAACTTTCGTGTTTTAACTTTTACCTCATTCGGCCTCTAAGGGCATGATATTTCCATTTTCCCGAAACTGCTCAGGTTCGAACCCGAACTGGCATTGTTGAGGGTTGTGTTCGGTTTACGTCTTGAGCTAGCATGCAATAAGTGGACTGTCTTGGCAGATTTTTGGCCTAGTCTTATGGGACATATAACCTATCTTCTAGCATGAAAAATCCATCATTTTCATGCACAAATTTTTAAAGCAACAAGCATAGAAAAATCAGCCAACCAACCCTAACCTATCAAGCACATACACACCATAAATAGGGCCGAAAATTAAATGGACTTATGTCCTTACAAATCTCTTGATCCAACCTTAAAAACACTTAAATAAAGCTTAGATCCAAGGGGTTTAAGAGATTTACCTCAACCCAAGTTAGGGTTTTCAAAATCCCAAAGATTTTCTTCCTTCCTTGGCTTGCTCCTAACCCACGGTTTTCTTCATGAAAATTGCATCCAAAAATTTTTGTTGTTAGCTCCTCTTGCTTCCAATTAAAAATCGAAAATCATAAGGGGAAAACCAAGTTTTTCTTACCTTTTCTCTTCTTCCTCTTGCTCGGATTTCTTCCCAAAAACTCACAAGAAAATTTTTTTTCCAATCTCTCTCTCTCTTTCTCTCAAAGCCGTGCACCCTTTGGAATGGGAGTCCAAAACTTTTGAATCTCTCTCTCTCTCTTCCTCCTCTTGCTGCCGAACATGAATCAAGGAAGAATGAGAGATTTTGGCTCTCTTTTTCCTCCAAAAGGCACAAGGAAAGGGAGGTCTAGTGATGTGACTTGGTGGTTGGTTTCTTGCCCTTGTTTCAAGGCTTTGTGTCTAGTCTTTCTTGTCTTTCCTTGCAGCCGAAATTAAGGGACTTGAGGGGGAGCTTGCTGCCGAATTTTCCAAGGGAGCTAAGCATGGGTTTGACTCACTTTTGTTCAACAAAAATGACTAGAGAGAGAAGGGATTTGATGGATAGGAGTTGGTGCACTTTTCCTTGATTTAAGGCTTTAAGTCTTGTCTCCTTTCTTTCCTTCATTGAAGCCAAATCCAAGGGGGATTTGGGGAGGTTGAGTGGCCGGATTTTTGGTGGAGAGAAGCTAGGTAGATGGCAGCCCATAGTTGGCTTTAAAAGCTTCTAGAAAAATCTCCCATCAAACTCACCTTTTGGATCCTTGTTTTATGGCTTTTTGCCATACCTTCTTGTCCTCTTTTTTTTTTAATTTCCTTTTCCTTCTTTCTTTAATGGGCAGCCGAATATGATGGGGGGGGGGGGGAGGACAAGCTCACTTATTTAATCTTTGGTGAGTGGAGAATGATATCACAAGCATGGGCATGTGTCCTTTGCTTGGTTAGATTTTGGTGTGTCATCTAGTTACCAACTAACCAAATTTTCTTTTCCTTCCTTGTCTAGTTGCCGAATTCTTTAAGGAAAAATGGGGTCCATTTGTGTAGTCTTGGGTTGGTGGAGGCTGATGTCAAGAGGTTGATGTCACCTTCCACTAGCTCTCTTCATGCCTTGTTTGGCCGTCTCGTTCTTTCACGGCTCCCTTCGCGCTCTACAGTTATTTCCAACACTGTGATGAGCATTTTTGTTTTATAATTTGATCCAAAAATTATTCCATTAAATTTTTGGACCAATAATCTCTTTCTCCAATTTTTCGGAGACCTTTTTGCCCTTAATTCTTTTTCGGTGTGCTTGATTTTTCTAGGGTGGATTTACGGCTTATAAAACTCCATTTTCGGAGATTCTTTTCATGTTTCTTCATCATACTTGTAAAGTTGACGTTGTGACCCGTCCCGATCAAACTTTGACTTTTTGGTCAACCCTTTGACTTTTTGATCAACCCTTTGACTTTTGGTCAAACCTTTGACTTTTGTCAAATTTCATCCTTTTTCATTCTTTTTCCTTTAAAAAAACTTCATTCTTTGCTCGTAAAACATTAATTGAATCTCAAAATCATTAAATGAGAACTCGAACATCGTTTAGATAAAATTATGAATTTCTCATTATTATTCATAATTTTTCATATAACACATCATAATTACACGAATTAGACTCTAATTCCTTGTGAACAAGGAGATTACAAGTCTACAAAATTTCGGGTCTTACACTAGATGTGATTGGTATGTCCCCTGATGTTTGGTCAAAAATCTGCCCTAGGCAGTGGCTGATTTGGTTGCTAGATAAGGGTGAATGTTGATGCTCGATTAATGGAATACAAAAGCTAGAACACCATGCAGCCAAGGACTTGGACAGTCGGTTTTTGGGGGCTGCATGGGTATGTTGGATTAGCATGAATGAATGTATGGGACGTTAGAAACGCTGCTTGATTTATGTATAAGCTCCCGAGGTGATCGGTCGAGATAGATTCCGCGAAATAGGACATAAAACGGAATTAACAACCGAAACTGTCATTTCGGATTCGAAACTGGCCAGTTTTGGAAAAGTGGAAATTTAAGGCCTTTAGAGGCCGAACTGGGTAAAACTTAAAACATGAAAGTTTCTTGGAAGGGTTTTTCCTAGGGGGTAGCACGAACAGAATATCAAAATGAGACTCCAACGGCCTCCGTTTTTATGAAAACCCGTGGCTGATCCCCAGACCCAGTTTTCACCCAGTTTTTCAGGGTCAGCCAGTTTCAAACGAAAACTGGTACTAATGCAAGCAAAACTGGATTTTTCACAAAACATAAAAGTTTTAGAGTTTTTCGATAGCTACAAGTCTCGTACAGACAAGTTTTTCAAATTCGGAGTCAATTTTTAAACTGACACTGTTTTCTGAAGGGTGTTCACTGAACCGAAAATTCCTGCACAGGATTTTCTAAAACTAGTTCAGAAAAACTGTTTTTCTTCAAAAACCCACTGTTTTGACTATGGAAACTGTTTCAAAGGCAGTTTCCAGCCCTAAATGATTTTTATAAAAGTCCGTTTTGAAAACATGAATTTTTATAAGCTAAGTTAAGAGTTTGGGATTTTTCCTCAACTCTTTCCAAGTTAAAGAAGAGAAAATGAGATTTTGTAAAACCAGTGTTTTCAAGATTTTAAAGCCAAGGCAAAGCAAATGAACATAACAGGCGATTTACGGTCCTTAATGATTTTAAGAAGCCTGTTTTAAGAAAATGAATTTTTACAAGTTAAGAAAAGAGTGTTGGAACTTATTCACCCAAAACTTTCCAAGTTAAGGAAAGATGAGATTTTTAAAGTTAAGATATTCAAGAGGTATTCCTTAACTTTTTCAAGATAAGGAAAAGAATGGAAAGCGTAACGGGTAGTTTTTAATCTTAAACGACCTTTATGAATCATTACAAGAGGATTAAAAAATTTTGAAGCTAAATTTGCTTAAAATTCCAAAGGATAAGAAAATAATGTTTCCAAAGATAAAATGGAATTTTCAAGCTAAAGATTAGTAAGCAAGTCGATTACGGATGGTAACCGGAAATTATATCCGAGTTACTAAGCTAAGCCCGAAGCCCAATGTTAGACCCAAAGGGGGTTGACCTTAGTCGACCATATGTTGACTTGGGTTGACCAAAAGTTTGACTTTTAGGGTTACCCAATATAACCCTAAAGGATACCAAGATTAATGAATTAGGCTAAGACTTAGGATTATTGATAAGATAATAACCCAATGGATTACGGATCAAGTAAAAGTAAAACATAAGCCCAAGGAGAAGGAAGTGACCAATCAAGTTTAACAGGAGGTATTAGAGGGGACATACAGCACATACAACTAGGATTGTTCATGGATGTTGGTTAGGATACCAACATCATATATCCTGATTTATGATAAGGCAAGATAACCTTATCTTACACCTTGATTGCAACAGGAATAGGAGCCTGTTAATATATCACAAGGAACAATGAGTCTAGAGTATAGGAGCTCAGATAAGTACAAACCTCACCTGTGGTATGGAAATAGTAATGTATTTTCAAATATGCAATACCATGTTTAAATGCCAAGTTCAAATGCTATGTTTAAATACTATGTTTTAAAGATGTCATGTTTCAAGGATATCATGTTTTTAAAGGGGCCGTGATTTAAAGAATTTCAAGTTTTGAGGAATGCCATATTTTAAAGAATGCCATGTGTTAAAGATGCCATGTTATGTTAAAATATGCCGTGTGCATGTATAAGATATGATTTTGTGACATCATGAGGTATGTTCACCGATAATAAACCACTTGGTAAAAATACACAAGTAAAGTGTCGTACCAACCTCCCATCAGGTGGAGGGTTTTTCATGTTAAAGTTATGATTATCAACCTCTCGTTGATGCGAGAGGGTATAATCAATTATGTTTTCTAGAACTGTTAGGGACCTTGCAAACCCTAACTTTATCTGGAGGCGCGCTATATCTTATGTTATGGTACGTACATAAGAGGCCCACATGTTAAAGGAAGATAATAAGTTAAGATGAATAAAAGATGCATAAATGAACATAATTCGTTCATACATATGTTATATGACGATGTATGTTTTCAAGATATTAAAATGAAAAATGTTTTTGTGAGATTAAAGTTTGTACTTGCTGAGCGAAAGCTCATCAGATATATTCCATACTGCAGGTAGAGATAAAAAGGCCTGTAGCTTTACTTGGTGGGCTTGGAGACGATGCAGCAAGTGAAGGGCGGTGTGGGATACCACTACGTAATATTTTCCGCACAATATTTAAATTATGAAGTTTTTCACGTATGTTTAAATGTCAAGTTACGTTATGTATGTATGTATTATTTTCAAGTCACGAATTCAAAACGAAGTTCAAGTTTTCAAGTTTAAAAAAAAAAAAAATTTTATTCTGAAATTTTGAAAGTAAGATAAGTTAAAGCAAGTAAGGTAAGACCCCCATCCGCGTGGTCGGCCCTACGTGGGTGGTCGGGGCATTACAGGTTCATTATTAGTGAACATGCTTCATGATATCACTAAATTACAATATCATTTTAACTATAGCATTGCATATCATAACTTAACATGGCATATCTTGACATATCATGGCATAACATGGCATAACATAGCATATCATAAGACAACATGACATAACATACATGAAACATATCATATACTGAAAAATAATTTACTATTTTCCATACTGTAGGTGAGGTTTGTACTTACCTGATATGCTATATCTTAGGTTTCGTTGCTCCAATTCAGGTCACAACTGCAGGTTACTTTCTGCTATCTAAAAGAACATAGGATAAGGATCCTATAAATCATAATTATAAAATGTCGGTGACCTAACCAACATTCATACATAATCTTAGTTGTATGTCCCCACATGATAACTTATTAGGTTACATAGGGTAACCTTGGTTACTAAGCCCATACACAAGTAGGGTTAGGTTACCATCCTAACCTTGGGCCTATGTCTTAACATCCTTAGTTCATAATCCATTGGGTTATCATAAGTAACCCTAGGTCTTAGTCCATTATTAAACTTGGTATCTTGTTCGGTTACATTGGATAACCCTTAAGGTGAACCAACTTGGTTGACTAAAGTCAATATCGCTTTGGGCTAAGCCCAGTAACTCGGGTATCCTTCCCGGTTACCGTCCGTCATTGTCTAACTTTAAAACAATTTAGGTTTAAAAGTCCAATTTCCTTTACTTTGGAAAACTTGGCAATTCAAATCCCAAAAATCCTTTGTTCAACTTAAGAAAAATCGTGGCTCTTAGAGTGGGGCTTGTAAAAATTATCAATAGTTGGAAACTGCCTTTAGAATAGCTTTATACTACCAATTATTAGTGTATGTGCAGGAATGTCCTTTTCCTACACTGTTTTAGAAAATCCTGTGCAGGAATTTTCCTGAACCCTGCACAGTTTTTGGAAATCTGATTTAACTTTAAAATTGGTTTAGAATTTGAAAAACTTTTCTTCATCAAAGTTATAGACCTCAAATAGTTCTACAACTTTTATGTTTTACTCAAAACCAAATTCTGCCTTTAACCTAACCTTATCCCTTGTTGAACTTGCCTGGCCGTGCATACTGGGTCTGACCAACTAGGCTTGGGTTTCTGTAAAAACGGAGGCCTTTGGAGGCTTATTTTAAAAAAATGTTCACGTTACCCCCTAGGAAAATCCCTTCTCTACAACTTTGAATTTTAACTTTCTTCAAATTCGGCCTTTTAGGGCCTCAAAACCTGATTTCCAGAAAACTGGCCAGTTTTACCCGAACTTGTAGTTTTCTTGCTTAAATTCGTTTACGTCCTAATTCGTAAAATCTAACTCAACCGGACACGCGGGAGCCTAGAAAACAGGCATGCAACATTTTCTAATGTACCATCCCATCATTCTCATAACCATACAACATTCTTAAACTTATTGGGGACATACAACATTATCAAACATCAAGCATGCAAAAACCCTAATTTCATGCATCCAAGCACATAAGCATGCATACCTTGAATTTTAAAACCACCTAAGCATCAATATCAAGTACAACCCTAAAATTTCTAAACTAGGGCATGAAAATTAAATTGAGCTTATGCTCTTACATATTCAACTTGAAATACAATTAAATTTCAAATTGAAACTCAATTAAAAAGTTTAGGGCCAAGGGAGAGTTACCTTGATTCAAGGCAAGTCTTGGTTAGGGTTTTTGGTCCAACTTTCTCTCCCTTTCACCTTGGCACTCCACAACCGGCTTTCCCCTACCAATAGGGTTCTAAATTTTTTCCGGTCACTTGATTGGTCCTTCACAAGTCCGGCCACTCTCCCAACAACTTCCTTTCTCCAATTTTTCATTTTCCCCTTTTCCTTCCCACGACCAGCCTTTTAGCCTTATGGGTATCAAAAATTTTTTTCAAACTTTTGCTTGATTCTAGCTAAAATCCGACCACCCCCTAAGGCTTCCCCTTTGAGCTTTTAATTTTTTCTCTCTTCTCCTTTTCTCCCTTAGGTTCGGTTTTTGAGAGAGAAATTGGGCATAGTTTGGCTAACTTTCACAAATTTTGTGAACAAAATGGTCAACACCTCTCACCTATTTATAGGTGTTTTGAAACTTCTCCAAATTGCCAAAAAGTCCTTAAACTAAGACTTATTTGCACAAAAACCCCTCTAGGTGGCTGGCCACTATTGCACCTTTGGAGCCCAAGTTTGCTTGCTCACCAAGCTAGGCTTACATCATCATAACATCATCATGCTTAGATCATCATCATGACATCATCAAGCTTACATTATCATGACATCATCAAGCTTACCTCATCATGACATCATTATGCTTACATCATCATCATGACATCATTAAGCTTACATCATCATGACATCATTATCACTTATTTTTCTAAAATTTGCACTTTGACCCCTAAACACAAAATATTTGTAATTTAGTCCATGCGGGTAGCCGGCTTTGGTAGAGCCACTTGGCTTCTATTCCATGTATAATTATCTACTTAATTCCAAAAATCCCTTAATATAATTATGCAATCCATTTCCTCACTAACTTAGATAATATCAATACTGTTTATCAGACTAGATTGTAGTCCAAAATTCATCTGCATAAAATTGGACTACGTATAAATTTTTCTCATGACTTAAAGCTACTTAGTCCTTATTGCTCCAAATATTGTACTTGATTTTTCTAAGGTAGTCTCATAGCCTATTCTTGCTATTCCATCCGTAATGACAGTTTTCACAGTATAATTTTCATACTGCTTACTGTAGTACCGTTTAGTCAGACCTAAAGTCAACCTTGGTCAAACTTAGTCTGGAATAAAAATTATAAATTCCTATTTTGTCCTTTCTTCAAAAGGCTTCATATTTGACTAAGCAAACTACTATTAAGTCTCGTCGCTAATTAAACAAGAACTCAAACATATACTGAAATTCAACTCAAATCATGATTCAGACTTAGATTCTCTTTGTATCTATGGAAATCACAAGTCATCAAAATTTTGGGTTATTACAAAGGCCAAAACTATGGTTCCAATTTTTTGTTCTCTTTACTTGCAACCAGTGCAATGATTTTGTTGTTTTGTCTCCAACTCTTTCCAATCCTATCATGTCCCTTCATCTTTGATGCATAACTTACTGCTTTAACATAATTTCAAAATTTTAAATTACTCTTTTCTGTCAAAAAGAAAATGCATTAATAATTCAAAATGTTTGTTCTGATGTTTCTTTCTTATATATAGTTGTAGATGTGGAACTCCTTTTGTCTTGTAGTTTGTTGGTCGAGACGTTCACTGGCCTTTTTTTCTGTTTGTTTCATCGGGTTGAATCAGATTTCCTTCCAAACTACATGTTTATGGAAATGTGACTGTTTTTCAAAGTTGAATTCTCTGCTACCGTATTTTGGTTGCTCATTCTTCACATTACTGAAATCATTTCAGTATGGTACTTATTAACATAAACTTGCTAGAGAACATATGCTTGAGATCCAAAATATGTCTCTGGTCAATAATTGATCTTGATCTTGCCATAATTCTGTTGTTTTGAGATTTTTCGTCACAACAATGATGTGTTGGTTTAATGCTATTTAATCATAAATCATATGAACTCATTTATGTCATACAAATTAAATGCCAAAACTTTTATTTAGTAAAGTTGTACAGCCAGTGGCTTGAAGATTTCCCTAAAATTAACATCTTTTACTTCAGTAGAAAAAGAAAAAGAAAGAAAAAGGTATTTAATGTTTCTATCTGTAACGACCCGCCTAGCACAGGCCGTTACCTTAACATACATACTTACTTAACTTATCTTTTCGTACTTATTTATTTGTCGAAATGCAACGGAAATTTTTTTTTTATACCGAGCTTATATACGTCTATACATAATAAGCATATCGTAAATAAAATATTTAACATACGAAAATACATATTGATCGAAACGCGTAGCGGTATCGAAATCCTACAATTTCACAGTGTGCTCCACCTCGCACTTCCATCTTGCATCACCCATTGCTGTCAGGTGGCTTACCTATAGCATAGACGTCAAACTATGAGCTTTCGCTCAGTAAGCACAACTATCTAAACCGCAACATCACCTAACCTAACATACACATTCTAACTTAGCTTATCGTAACATATCTCCTATAGCATACATCATAACATAGCATTTCCCATCATAACATGACATTTCACATCATAACATACATAGCATTGCATAATAGATGCATGGTCCGGTTATGCTCGTATTATGCTTTTCTTTCATTCTTAAATTACATTCTTTCTTATCTTACTTAGGGCCCTTAACATAAGTGTCTGTACCCGGCGCGCAGTTATGGAGTGGTTGGGGCGGCCAGCGCAGTCCAACTCAAACCATAGTTCAACCCGACCTTGGACGGGTGGTACGACACATACAAGCTTGCTTGCCATCTTACTTTCTTTTCTTTAATCTCATCTTATATTTAGTGAACATGCATCGTGATGTCACTTTTGCATAAAACATAACATACTTACTTCTTACCTCACATGCACATCTTACATACTGTACTTTATACATAGCATGTCATTCCTCATATATAACATAGCATTTCTTATCGTATCACATGACATATCACATATTATAACATAGCATTTAGCAATCAGTCTAATATACACATAGCACAAAGCACATCATTTCAGCAATCACATATATTCCTAGCATGCATCTACATACTTAGACAAGTATCAACTAAAGCCTATGCTGCAGGCGGAGTTGTACTTACCTCTTTTGCTATGTCCCACAAAATGTTGTTCCTTCTCTGAGTACAATTGCAGGTTTCTTCCTGCTTGGGGAAGGACATAGGCAAGAGTTAATATTATGGAATGTTGGTGACTCAACCAACAAGTCTCCCTGATCCTAGTTGTATGTCCCAAATACTTGATATCTTTCTTGGTCACAAATAATTATTTAGGAATAATCAAACTTTGATTACTCCTTAAGAGATCACGTTGGATAACCTCTTTTGTGCTAAGCCTTTATCATACTGCTAATTTTTCTTTTAAATCTTGGGCTTTATTCTTACATCATAATTTGTTGGGTTATTTCAATTAACCCTCTTCTCTTAGCTCAATTATAGGTTTTTGGTATTCCCTAGGGTTACCTTGGGTAACCCTTAAGGTTACACTTAATTTAAATATTGAGTCAACCAAAGTCAATCCTTGGTCAACTAAGGTCAACTCTCGGTCAACCTTCTATGGTCAACCTCGGTCTTGACCCTGTAACTCAGATATAATATTCGGTTACTGCCCGTTATGCTTACTTGCCCTATCTTGGCTTAAAACTCCCATTCTTTTTCCTTAACTTGAAAAATTCTTAAAACTCTTAACTTTACTTGTAAAAATTCATGTTTTTGAAACGGATCTTTGTAAAAATCATTTAGGGCTGGAAACTGCCTTTATAACAGCTTCCATAGTCAAAACAGTGATTTTGGAGAAGAAAACAATTTTTCTGAACCAGTTTTAGAAAATCCTGTGCAGGAATTTTCTGTTCACTGCACAGTCTTTGGAAAATGAAGTCAGTTTAAAGATACAATCTGAATTTGAAAAACTTGTCTTCACAAAAGTTTTAGCTCTTGAAAAATTCTAAAACTTTTGTGTTTTGTAAAAAATTCAATTCTGCTTGTATCCTTGTCAATTTTTGTTTGAAACTGGCTGATCATGTCAACTAGGTCTGGGCAGACCAACCTCGGGTTTTTGATAAAAACGGAGGCCATTGGAGCCTCATTTTGGGATTCTACTCACGTTGCCCCCTAGGAAAACTCGTTCCAAAAAACTTTTGTGTTTTACGTTTTACCCCATTCGGCCTCTAAAGGCCTTAAATTTCCACTTTTCTGAAACTGGCCAGTTTTGAATCCGAACTGGCAGTTTTGGTTCTTAAGTTCGGTTTACGTCCTAATTCGCAGAATCTAACTCGACCGACCACTTTGGGAGCTTACACATCAAACATGCAGCGTTTCTATCATCCCATATCCTCCAATATGCTAACCCAACGTGCCCATGCAAACCAAATCCGAACTACCCTAGTCCTAAGTTTGCATGGCTCTAATATTTGCATCTCATTCAACCAAGCACCCTTAAGCTAGCAGTCAAGCACACACTGCCTAGGGCAGATTTTTGGACCAAAATCAGGGGACACACAACATATACATCTAGCATGCAACCTAGCATTTTTCAAGCACAAATCAAGCAAGCAAACAACATAATAAGCCATCCACCCTTAATCACCTAATCAAGCACATATTAACCAAACTAGGGCAAGAAACTAAATTGGACTTATGTTCTTACAACCCAACTTGAAATACAATTAAAATGTCAAAATTGAACTCAATTGCAAGGTTAGGGCTTAAGAATTTACCTTAAACCAAAGCTAGGGTTTGGGTCCAATTTCCTTTCTTCCTCCCTCCTTGGTCACGGCTTCAACCTAATTAGGGGCACCCAAAATTTTCTTTTGGCTCCTTGGTTGCTCCACACCAAAACTAAACACAACACAAGGTTTTCCCCCCAAAATATTTTCAGTATTTCCTCTCCTTTTTCCCTTCCTCCACCTTCGGCCACTATGGCCAAGAAAGCTCCAAAGCTTTTCAAATTTTTTCCTCTTGGTTCCCCCTTGAATCTGAACACCCCACAAACAAAACCCCTCAAGAAATTTTGGTTTTTCTCTTCTCTTTCTCTCTTCCCAATTTTCGGATTTTCAAGAAGAAATTTGGCAAGAGTTTCCCCAAATTTTTTGAATAAAATGAATAGGAGACACCCTTATTTATAGAGGTTGGAAACTCTTGAAAAATTATGAAAAACCCCAAAATTTTTAATATTTTCATCAAGGGGAGGTGAGGTGGCCGGCCAACACATCTTCTAGGGTCTTCCATGAATTCTTTCCAAGCTTAATTAAGTGATTAATGATGTCATTAATCAAAAGCTAGGTGACATCATCCTCTATTAATCCTTGTTTGGCCATTTTCTTCATAATGCAGTCCATTTTTGTGTTGCACAGATAATTCCAATACTGTGCTTCACTAATACATAATATTTTTATACTGCACTGCAGTGTTAAATTTATCTGTGTAAAATCAGACAGTATAATTTTTTTTTTCTTATTTTTCTGAGCCCTTTTTGACTTTAATCTTAACTTGGTGTGCTTGATTTTCTAGGGTGGTTTTTTTTAGGCCTATTCTTACTATCTTAATCATAAAGAAGGTTTTTTGCAGTATCTTTTCTATACTGCATTTCATCATACCGTAAAGTCAACTCTTTGACTTTTCTTATTCAAACTTTGACTTTCGTAAAATCACGTACTTTTTCGCCTTTTTCGGCTCAAAAGGCCGTTTGTTAATCTTAGCATTCTATTTTGAGTCTTATTGACCCATAAGAATTCATAAAATTGATCAAAAGCTCTAAATCAAGCTTTTTCACAAATATTTTCATAACATGAAATTAATTCCTTAAAAAGGAATTAATGATATAAAGAATCTGGGTATTACACTATCTTAGAGATAATCAAAACTCTTTCCTCTAACCCTTGCATCTATGATGTAAAAGTTACCGGTCTAACTATCTTAACCACTGAGAAGTTTTCAAGTTGTTCTGTTCTGTATTCTTTTGTTTTTGTTTTTGTTTTGTTTTGTTTTGTTTTTTTGTTTTATTTTTTTATACAGAAGTGATGAATAGGAAAAATCACAAGTATCTGGATGCCAATTTCATGTCCTTTCTTATAGGAATTACTTACATGCACACACATAGTACTAATTATGGAAACTCTAACCATGACCATATTGATTTGTCAAAAAAAAAAGGGGTGGGGTGGGGTGGGGTGGGGTGGGGGGGGGGGGGGGAGAACAACCCCATCTTGTTAGCAGAATACATCACAAACTAAATGAGTTACAAGAGTTCCTTGTTAGAACAACATCAAATGGAAAGTCAATAATGACCAAATCGAGAATGGTCGAATCGTTTGCATTGGCTGAGCAATGTCCTGTGTCTCATTATATATAGTGCCAATGATTTTGAAGGAATTTATGAATCATTTTAACACCTTTTTTGGTCTCCTTTTTTGCAATCTATATTGTAGGGAGGAGAACTAAACTATGCTTTGGGAGATTTTCTATTTGAAAAGTGTGATCCTGATTGTCATAGGAGTAGAAGGAGAAGCAGATAGCCAGCTTGGTAATTCTCTCATTAAAGATCAATTGTGTTTTTGTTTTTGTTGTTTTCTTATTTTTCTGATCTTGCCATTATTGCTAGATCCAATTTATACTTTAAAAACATTTTAAAGTTATAAAAAACTTTTTACATAATAGGGGGTAAAGATAGACAAGAGTTGGATTTACATTAAGAATCGTCTCTTGAAGGAGTACAAGGATGGAGTGAAAAAGTTTATTAAACGAGCACGTAATCACCTAGATAAGGATGGCAAGTGCCGATGTCCTTGTAAGAAATGCTTGAATTTTAATTTCCACCACATAGATTTGGTGGAGCATCATTTACATATCTACGGTTTTTGTATGAGTTACGTGAAGTGGGCACAACATGGTGAAGACCAAGAAAGTAGTAGTCACAATGCACGAGACGACAATAATAGTCACAATGTATGAGATGAAGAATGTATAGATGAAGAAGAGACTGATGATTTTGACGACAAAGACAAGACGATGAATGTGCTAAATGATGCATTTCCACACAACAGCCCACAATCAGTTGACAATGGTGGATATGGAAATGAAGGTAATACTTATGAAGAAGAGTCTTCGGATTTTGCTGATTTGTTTGTAGAAGCTGGGAAGGAGCTTTACTCTGGGTGTACAAAGTTCTCTACATTAACTTTTATAGTTAAGATGCTTCATATAAAAGTACTGAATAAATGGAGCAACCACTCATTTGATATGTTATTGAAGTTAATTCGAGAGGCATTCCCAGAAGCGAAAGTTCCCAAAAGTTATTACGAGTCGAAGCGAATGATGTGAAACCTAGGCCTGGGGTATGAATTCATCCATGTATGCAAGAATGAATGCATTCTGTATTATAAAGAAAACGAGGATTTAAAAAGATGTCCCGTGTGTGGTCATGAAAGATATAAAGGTGGTGTTGTCCAAGGGAGAAACATTCCACACAAAAAGATGCATTACTTTCCACTCACTCCAAGATTGCAACGATTATTTATGTCGCAACACACTCATTTGATATGAGGTGGCACAAAGACTAGCGTGTTGAGATAGAAGATTTCCTTCAGCATCCTGCTGATGGAGAGGCATGGAAAGACTTTGACACACAATTTCTAGACTTTGCAGCTGAACCAAGATATGTAAGATTGGGTCTTGCCACTGACAGTTTCAATCTATTTGGAGATATGTCGAATACGTATAGTATGTGGCCAATTTTTCTAGTGCCCTATAACTTGCCCTACTGGAGGTGCATAAAGTTATAGTTTTTGATGATGTCTTTGTTAATTCCTAGTCGACATGCTCCAGGGAATGACATAGATATTTATTTGAGACCTTTAATTGACGAGCTTATAGATTTATGGGCTTTCAGAGTGAGAACATATGATGTAGTGGAGAAGAAACATTTCAACTTGCGTGTAGCGGTCATGATATGGACAATTAATGATTTTCCGGCATATGGGACGTTGTCTGGCTATAGCACTGGAGGTTACAAAGCTTGTCCAGTATGTTTTGATGAAACTACTTTGCAGCGTTTACGGAGTAAGATTTATTATGGAGGACATTGTCGATATTTACTATAACGACCCGGCTAGCACAAGCCGTTACCTTACATACATACGTATTTATATACTGGACCAAAACACAGCGGAAATTTTTTTTTTACACGAATTAAAAACGTGCACTTATAAAAGATGTCTTGACTTAACATATTTACACAATATATAAACTTGAAAGAAATCAAAACGCGTAGCGGATGAACTTCCCACGATTTCACAGTACGCCCCGCCTCGCTCTGCCATCTTGTATCATGCATTGCTGACAGGCTGCTTACCTGCAGCATAGACGTAAGACAGTGAGGTTTTGCTCAGCAAGTACAACTGTCTCGTCCACGTCATACACGTAATCTAAATTTCATCATGCACAACTAAACTTATCATGGCATCATGTATCATTCATGGCATCATTCGTAACAGCATAACCTAACAATGCCTAGCATATGCATGGTCCGGTTATGCTCGTTTTTACTTTCTTTGCTTATCTTACTTATCTCTCTTTAGGGCCTTTTCTTTAGTGTTCATATCCGGCGTGCAACTATAGAGTGGTTGGGGCGGCCAGCCCAGTCCAACTCAAACCATAGTCCTACCCGACCTCGGATAGGTAGTACGACACTGGCAAGCTTGCTTGCCTTCTTTCTTTCTTTTCTTTTCTTATCTCTTTCTTGAGCTTATTAGTCTTATAGGAATTAGTGAACATACATCGTGATGTCACATAATCCTAACTCATACTAGCATCAATATCATGCTTAACATGCTTTCTAAACTTTGCATCTCATATTCATAACATCATTCAACATATAACATGGCATACTAAACACATATAGCATGGCAATTATCATATCACAGAGCAACATATAGTATACAAATTTGCATGCACTCCTAGCATACATCTAACATACTTTGGCAAGTATCAACTAAAACCTATGCTGTAGGTGGAGTTGTACTTACCTCTCTTACTATGTCCAACTGGGCGCTGTCCTTCCTCGGAGTGCAGCTGCAGGCCTTCTCTTGCTTAAATAAAGACATAGGTGAGATTCTACTTCTTGTAGTAGAATGTTGGTGCCCTAACCAACATGCCTACTAAAACTTAGTTGTATGTCCCCGACTTGATATCTGACTTGGTCCAGTTAGCCCTTTTTCTGTTTGGGAATAATTCGAACTTTGATTATCCCCTTAAGAGGTTACGTTGGATAACCTCTTGGGCTAGGTCCTTGATCTACTGTTGGGTTTTCTTTAAAACCTTGGGCCTTACTCTTATATCATGGCTTATTGGGTTAATTTCCTTAACCCTCTTTTCTTGGCCCATTCTTAGACTATAGGTATTTCTTTGCGTTACGTTGGATAACCCTTAAGGTTACCCTTAACCAATTGTTGGGTCAACCAAAGCTAACATTTAGTCAACTACTGGTCAACCCTTGGTCAACTCTGGGCTTTTGGGGCTAAGCCCGGCAACTCGGGTACTATTCCCAATTACGGCCCGTAATCGGCTTGATTACCCATTTTACTATAAAAATCCATTTTCTTATCTCCAAATTTCCATTTCCTTACCTTTTTGCACTTTTGGGTGACTTAGCTTTAAAATCCTTTAAACTTTTTATAAAAATTCTGATTTTTGAAACAAATCTTTATAAAGGTCGTTCAGGGTTGAAAACTGCCTTTGGAATAGTTTTCATAGTCAAAACAACGATTTTAAAACAATTTACAGTTTTTCGAAAACATTTGTAAAAACTCATGTGCAGGAATTTTCGGTTCCCTGCACACCCTCCATAAAACAATGTCAGTTTAAAGATTGGTTTGAAATTTGAAAAACTTGTCTTCACAAAAGTTGTAGCTCTCAAAAAATGCTAAAACTTTTGTGTTTTGTGAAAAATCTAATTCTACTTGTATTTGCATCAGTTTTTATTTGAAACTGGCTGATCCTGAAAATTGAATCTGGGCAGACCAGCCATGGGTTTTCGTAAAAATGGAGGCCGTTGGAGTCTCATTTTGGGATTCTGTTCATGCTGCCCCTTAGGAAACATTGTTATGAGAAACTTTCATGTTTTGAGTTTTACCCAGTTCGGCCTCTAGAGGCCTTAAATTTTCACTTTTCCGAAACTGACCAGTCTTGGGTCCGAACTGGCAATTTTGGTGTTTACATCCGATTTACGTCCTATTTTGCGAATCTATCTCGACCGACCACTTCGGGAGCCTACATACCAAACACACAGCGTTTCTAATGTCCCATATGAACCCAAAACCGTCTAATTAGATCCATGCAAACCACATCTAAAAGTCCTAAACCTAGGTTTGCATTTGGTTCTAACATTTGCACACATCTCATACAAGTACCAAGCTTTGCTCCCTAAGCTAGCATGCTTCAAGCACTGCCTATGGGCAGATTTTTGCACCAAATCAGGGGACACATAACCATAATCATCTAGCATGAAGATCAATCAACAATCAAGCACAAACAAGCAAGAAATCAAGCCATACACCCCTAGATCTACAAATCAAGCACATACACCAACTTAGGGCAAGAAACTACAAATGGACTTATGTCCTTACAACCATATTGAACCACACTTTAACTTCAAAATGAACTCAAATTGAACTCAAATTGAAGGGTTAGGGTTCTAGGATTTTACCTTAGACCAAAGTCAAGTTTTGGTCACACAAATCCTTCCTCCCCCCTAGCTTCCTTCACCCATGGCCACACCTCAAATTTGAGCACCAAAATTTTTGGTTGGCCTCCTTGGTAGATCCACTCCAAACCGAGCACCACCAAGATGATTTGCCCTAAAAAATTTCAACTTTTTCTCTCCCTTTCTCCTTCCCTCACTCACTCGGCCACACACACAAGAAACCCAAAAAAATTTCTAAACTTTTTCTTGGTTTCACTAGGGTAAAACCGATCCCTTACCAAGCAAAAGCCCCAAAAAAATTTTGGTTTTCCTCTCCTCCCTTTCCTCTCCAATTTCCGGATTTTTTTAGAGAAATTTGGCAAGAGTTTCACCCAATTTTTTGAATAAAATGAATAGGGTCAAGGGGTATTTATAGAGGTTGGAGAGCTTTGCTTATTTGTGAAATTTACCCCAAAATTTTCAATATTTGGTTAATAACCCCATGAGGTGGCCGGCCATTGTGTGGTCTAGAGCCTTCCAACAATTTTCTAAGCTTAATTAAATGGTTAATGATGTCATTAATCTAAAGTAAGATGACATCATTCCTCAATGAGCCTTGTTTGGCTAATTGTCTCCAAAAATCCATTTTTTTGTGTTACACAAATAATTCTAATACTGTGTTTCACTAATACACAGTATTTTTATACTGTACTGAAGTACAAAAATTTATCTGTGTAAATTTGGATCGTATAAATTTTTTTTCAATTTTTTTCGAGCCCTTTTTGCCCTCAATCTTTACTTAGTGTGCTTGATTTTCTAGAGATATATTTTAAGGCCTATTCTTGCTATCTAGTTCACAAAAACATTTTTCTCAGTACTCTTTCCTTACTGCTTTTCTAGATATCATAAAGTCAACCCTTTGACTTTTCTTGGTCAAACTTTGACTTTCTCGGTCAAAGTTGACTTTTGTAAAAATCATGTACTTTTCCGTCCCTTTCGACTCGAAGGGTCCGTTTTTTGAGCTTAACAATCAATTTTGAGTCTTATTGACCTATAAGAACTCACAAAATTGTACAAAAGCCCTAATTCAAGCTTTTCATGAATAACCTCATAATGTAAAAATAATTCCTTAGAAGGAAAGTAAGAACATGAAAGTTCTAGGTATTACATTTACCTCCAGACCACCCTTGGCGTTTTGACAAGAATTTTGATGATAAAGTTGAAAAAAGAGAGCCTCCCAAATTATTATCCATAGATACTTTGCTATTGGAGCTAAACAAGGTATGTCCGACCGTGGGGAAATATCCTAGTGTTATTTCAGCAGATAAACAAAAAAAAAAAAAAAAAAGGAAGAAGGGTACTAAAATGACACTAATTGGAAGCGAAAATGTATTTTTTGAGAGTTAGAATATTGGCCCAAGCTGAAGCTACGACATAACCTTAATGTGATGCATATAGAGAAGAACATATACAACAACTTGGTTGGTACTTTGTTGGGTATAGAAGGCAAGTCAAAGGACATGGATAAATCTCGTATGGATTTAGAAGATTTGAAGATACACAAAAAATTACACTTGAAGAAAGTTGCAAATAAAAGGCCTCTAAAACCACTTGCATGTTGTACGTTGTCTCCAGTGGAGCGAAAAGCTTTTTGTATGTTTCTACAGTCAGTCAAATTTCCTGATGGATACTCTGTGAATAAATCCCAAAATGTGAACACTCAAGAGGGAAAATCACAGGATTGAAAATTCATGATTGTCATGTGCTGTTGCAAAGGCTCTTGCCAATGGGTTTAAGGTCCTACTTGAAAGATAAAGTGTTAAGTCCTATTTCTAAGATATCTCCATTCTTTCATCAACTTTGTGTGAGAACATTGTCAATAAAAGACTTAGACGCATTACAAGAAGGCATTGTGTACACTTTGTGCAAGCTAGAAAGGATTTATTCTCCAGCTTTCTTTGATGTCATGATTCATCTAGCAGTGTACTTGTAAGAACCCGAAATTACGATGAACCTATGATGTAACAACTAGTTTTTAGAACATTACGATTTCCTTTCAAAGGAATTTAATGTGTACCATGAAGGTATTTATGAAAAAGCCCGATTAAGGGTTTTTATTAAATTTTGTGAGTTCTTATGATTTTGTAAGACTTAAAAATAATTGCTTGGTCAAGCATGTGACCTTTTGAGCAAAAAGAGAAGAAAAATTCTATGATTTTATGTTGGTCAAAGTTTGATTGAAAAAGTTAACAATGACCGAGAAAGTCAAAGGTTGACTGGAAAGGTCAAAAGTATGACGGTACTGTTATATGATAAGCACTATGGAAAATATAATGCGAAAAACCGTCATTACGAACATGATAGCAAAAATAAGATTTAAAACCACCATAGAAAAATCAAGTATATTATGTAGGAAATTAAGGGCAAAATGGCTTCAAGAAATAAGAAAAATTTTTATACAATCCAATTATACACAGATAAATTTTGGACTACAGTTCAGTGTAACAATACTGTTATTAGTTGATAGCAATATTGGAAATATCTGTGTTAGCATGAAAGTGGACTACATATCAAGAGAAAAGCCAAACAAGGCCTTAGGGAGATGACCTCACCTCACCATGAATTATGACATCATTTCTTGATTTAAAGAAAATTGAAAAGAATTCTTAAATGGCTCTAGAACTATGTGGCCGGCCACCTAAGGGGGCTTTTGAGCAAAATTTTGTTTCTCCAAGGACTAATGGGTAATTTTGAAAAGTTCCAAATCACCTATAAATAGGTGGAGGGGGGTGACTCATTTGGTTCAAAAAATTGAGAAACATAATTAAACTATGCCCAAATTTTCTTCACTTCCTCCCTCTAAAAACCGAACTCAAGAAAGAAAGGAAGAAGAGAGAAAAAAATAAAACCCAAGAGGAAAAGTTTGTAGGGGTGACCGGATTTTTGGTTGGAACAACAAAAAAAAGGTTGGAAAATTTTTGGTACCCATTTAGGCTAGAGAGGCCGGTTGTGGGGAAGGAAAAAGAAGAAGAAAAAGTAAAGAAGGAAAGGTCTAAGGTGACCGGATTTTGGTGAGAAACAAGCAAGGGTCGCTGAAATTTTTGGAACCCCATTGGAGGGGAAGGCCGGTTGTGAAGGTGCCAAGGAGAAAGGGAGAAACTTGAGTCAAGCAAGTCAACTTCTTGAATTGAATTAAGGTAAACCCTCTTAGACCCTAAGCTTTTCAATTCAAGCTTCAATTTGGAGATTTAAGTGTATTTCAAGTTGGTTTGTAAGAGCTTAAGCTCAATTTAATTTTCATGCCATAGTTTAGAAATTTTAGGTTGGTGCTTGATTTAGGTGCTTAGGTGGTTTTATTTTGCCAATTATGCATGCTTATGTGATTGGTGGCATGAAAGTTAGGGTTTGCCTGGTTGATGTATGCTAGGGTTATATGTCCCCAAATACGTTTAAGTATGTAGTAGAATGTGAATGATAGGTCATGGATGTATGGAATGGTTTGTGTGAACCTAAAACCCCATGCAAACCTTAGTTGGTGCAAAATCACCTATGGTTTGCATGAGCAAGATAGACTATGTGAATGATGGGATGGTACATTAGAAAAGCGCTGCATGTCTGATTTTAGGCTCCCGCGTGACTGGTTGAGTTAGATTGCATGAATTAGGACGTAAAACGAATTAAAGTCAAAAACCACCAGTTCGGGTGAAAACTGGCCAGTTTTCTGGAAATCAGGATTTGAGGCCTTTGGAGGCCGAATTGGGAAAAACATAAAACATGAAAGTTGTAGAGAAGGGTTTTTCCTAGTGGGATACATGGCTGTTTTCAAAAATAAGGCTGCAATGGCCTTGATTTTTACAAAAATCCGAGCCTAACCGTGCCCAGACTCCATGCACGGCCAGGTATGTTCAACATGGGATTTGAGTAGGATAGAGTCTGAACTGGGTCTCAAGTTAAACATAAAAGTTGTAGGGCTTTTCGAGATTGAAAACTTTCATGAAGAAAACTTTTTCAGATTCGACCCAGATTTTCAAATAAAATTGGATTTTAAAAACTGTGCAGGAAACAGGAAATTCCTGCATAGGATTTTCTAAAACAGTGTAGGAAAAGGACATTCCTAAACATTCACTGATAATTTGACTATGGAAAGCTGTTCCAAAGGCAGTTTTCAACACTTAACAATTTTTACAAATCCTACTCTAAAAGCCACAATTTTTCCTAAGTTGAACAAAGGATTTTTATATAAAAACGGTTTAATTTGCCAAGTTTTCCAAATAGAGGGAAATGGATTATTGAACCCAAGTTGTTTTAGAGTTTGGTAATAAGACGATGACGGACGGTAACCGGGAAGGATACTCGAGTTACTGGACTGGACCCAAAACCCAAGTTTGACTTAGGAGTTGGACTTTAGTTTACCAAGTTTAACTACCTTAAGGGTTACCCAATGTAACCCAACAAGGTACTAAGATGGGTTAGTGGACCTAAAACCCATGGATACTTATAGTAACCCCAAGGGATTAAGGATGATAAGGTTTAGACCTAAGGTTATGTATGTTTGGGCTTAGTACCCAAGGTTACCATGTGTAACCTAATAAGTTATAATCCATGTATGATAGACCTTGAACTTTAGGATTACTTGTTGTAACCAAGTAAGTTATCATGTGTATGTATAGGGGACATATAACTAAGATTATGTATAAATATTGGTTAGGTCACCAACATTTTATGGTTATGAATCCTTACCCTATGTCATTTGGAATAGCAGGAGATAGCCTGTTGTTGCGCCCCAGCTTGGAGCAGCACGATATAGGATATAATAGATGAGGTAAGTACAACTCCGCCTACAGCATGGGCTTTTTATTGTGTACTTGCCTGATGAATGCTATGATATGTGATGTGATGAATGTATGCTATGGTATGATTATGTGACGTATGTATGTAATGTTATGATAGGATAGGATTTATCTTAAAGTTTATGAAATGCTATGATATGTTTTATGAATTATTTACAAGTGACATCATGAAGCATGTTCACAAATAAGAATAAGACCAAAGTATGGTATGATGACAAGCAAGTATGATGGCAAGCAAGTTGCCTGTGTCGTACCGACTCGCGTTAGGTCGGGTTGGACTATGGTTTGAGTTAAAAATGGACTGGCCGCCCCAACCACTCCGTAGTTGCACGGCCGGTACGGACACTTATGTTAAGGGTGTGACGCCCCCTTATTACGTAGGGCCGTTACTCCTTACCTTACATTATTTACTTACTTATTTACTTGAAAATTTGGGGATATTTTTTTTTTTGACTTTCTTATATGTACATATATATATATATTTTTTTTGAAACTTACTTATAAAACATTTGTCTTTAGTAAGACATCATTACTACTTAAGTAAACGTTTACTTAAGGTATTTAGTTCCAAAATACCATAAAGCATAATTTGTCTTTATCATACATGCTTCTATACAAAAACTTCTTTACATCAAAAGATTTGCGGAAACAATGCGTAGTGGTATCCATACCGCCTTCGTCTGCCGCCACACCGCTCTAACAATGCCCAGCATTAAGCTGCGGGTTTCTTACCTACAGTATGAAATATAACTGAATGAGCTTTCGCCCAGTAAACACAAACATAATCTCACAAAATATTTAAACATCATGAAAACATTCATCATCATATGCATATGCGTGAACCAGTTATGTTCCATTTATGCATTTCTTTTTAACATTCTTACCTTTCTTATGGGCCCCTTAGTGTACGTACCCTTAAATTATAGCGCGCCGCTGAACGCAGTTAGATGGGGTTGCAAGTCCCTAACTACGCCAGGAAACACAAGTGATTACACCCTCTTACAAAATCGAGGAGGCGAATCCGTGACTTGTATATAAAAATCCTCCACCTTGGGGAGGTTGGTACGACACTTTACTTGTGACTTCTTACCATGTTATTTATCTTTAGTGAACATACCTTATGATGTCACTATATGATAACATACTTTTTCATTTCATTAATAACATGGCATTGCATTCTTTTCATTCATAGCATTTGCAAACATGACATTTTCATAAATATGACATTTTGCAAATATAGCACTATTATCATCTTTTGCAAAAATAGCACTTTTATCAACATAGCATTTTACGAAAAATAGCGCATTTTATAAACATGGTATTTCGCAAATATAGCACCCTTTTATAAACATAGCATCTTACGAAAATAACGCATTTTATAAACATGGCATTTCGCAAAAATAGCACTTTCATAAAACATAGCATTTCATAGATATAGCACACAACATATTGCAGCATATTTGAAAACCACGTACTTTAACATAATCTACTAGTTTTCATACTGCAGGTGAGGTTTGTACTTACCTCTAGTGCCGTGTTCCTTTAGAATTGCGTCCTTTCAATCGTCGGCAACCGCAATTCACTTTCCTGATATATCCAAAATATAGGATCAGGATCTTTTCGTAAGGTGTTGGTGACCTACCAACACTCATATTTACTTTTGGTTGTATGTCCCCTATTCATAATATCCATCTAGGCCATTTTTATCCCCATTCTTTATTGGACTTGGATAAATCCTTATGAGGTTACATTGGGTAACCTTTTTGGTTAGAGCCTTGTTCTCTTATTGGGCTTTGCTCATATATCTATGTTATTGGGTTATTTCCTTGAACCCATTAGATCTTAGCCAAATACACATGTAGGTATCCCTTAGGGTTATGTTGGGTAACCCTTAAGGTTAACCTTAACTAACCTTGGGTCAACCTTTTGTCAACCCTTGGTTATCCTCAGGTATGTAACTCGGATCTAATATCCGGTTACCGTCGTAATCGGCTTGTTCACCAATTTTACTATAAACTTTCTCTTCATTAATTTTGGAAAATCTTGTGCAATTTACTTCCCAAAAATCTTTCATTCTTCTTATAAAAATTCTAACTCCTTTTAGTTAGAAAATTCATTAGCTTAAATTTATTATTTTCTTTATCTTGCAATTGTTTGGTTGACACCCTCTTTTTCTTCTATTCATGGAAAAGTGTGAATTTCAAATCCGAGCCCTTTTAAAATTTTGGTTTTCGAAACAATCTTTTATAAAATCATTTGGGGTCGGAAACCACCTTTGGAATGGTTTCCGATGCTAAAACGACCATTTTGGAACACTTCATTACTTTTCTAGGAAAGATTTTCGTGAGATTCATTTGTTGGTTTTCGGACCCTCTGCGCGCCTCTCACAAAACGTGCCCAGTTTAAAAATCGGCTCGGAATCTGAAAAACTTTTCTTCATGAAAGTTGTAGCTATCGAAAAATGCTAAAACTTTCATGTTTTGCACAAAATTTAGTTCGGCCTAGATCAGTACCAGTTTTTATTTGAAAACGTGTTAGTTCTGGAAAACTGTGTGGAGAACGTCCCAGGGTTCAGCCACGGGTTTCGAGCAAAACGAAGGCCTTTGGGGCCTTGTTTCGAGATTCTGTCCGCGCTGTCCTCTAGGAAAAGTTGTTCCGAACAACTTTCGTGTTTTAACTTTTACCTCATTCGGCCTCTAAGGGCATGATATTTCCATTTTCCCGAAACTGCTCAGGTTCGAACCCGAACTGGCAGTGTTGAGGGTTGTGTTCGGTTTACGTCTTGAGCTAGCATGCAATAAGTGGACTGCCTTGGCAGATTTTTGGCCTAGTCTTATGGGACATATAACCTATCTTCTAGCATGAAAAATCCATCATTTTCATGCACAAATTTTTAAAGCAACAAGCATAGAAAAATCAGACAACCAACCCTAACCTATCAAGCACATACACACCATAAATAGGGCCGAAAATTAAATGGACTTATGTCCTTACAAATCTCTTGATCCAACCTTAAAAACACTTAAATAAAGCTTAGATCCAAGGGGTTTAAGAGATTTACCTCAACCCAAGTTAGGGTTTTCAAAATCCCAAAGATTTTCTTCCTTCCTTGGCTTGCTCCTAACCCACGGTTTTCTTCATGAAAATTGCATCCAAAAATTTTTGTTGTTAGCTCCTCTTGCTTCCAATTAAAAATCGAAAATCATAAGGGGAAAACCAAGTTTTTCTTACCTTTTCTCTTCTTCCTCTTGCTCGGATTTCTTCCCAAAAACTCACAAGAAATTTTTTTTTCCAATCTCTCTCTCTCTTTCTCTCAAAGCCGTGCACCCTTTGGAATGGGAGTCCAAAACTTTTGAATCTCTCTCTCTCTCTTCCTCCTCTTGCTGCCGAACATGAATCAAGGAAGAATGAGAGATTTTGGCTCTCTTTTTCCTCCAAAAGGCACAAGGAAAGGGAGGTCTAGTGATGTGACTTGGTGGTTGGTTTCTTGCCCTTGTTTCAAGGCTTTGTGTCTAGTCTTTCTTGTCTTTCCTTGCAGCCGAAATTAAGGGACTTGAGGGGGAGCTTGCTGCCGAATTTTCCAAGGGAGCTAAGCTTGGGTTTGACTCACTTTTGTTCAACAAAAATGACTAGAGAGAGAAGGGATTTGATGGATAGGAGTTGGTGCACTTTTCCTTGATTTATGGCTTTGTGTCACACTTTGCTTGTCCTTTTGGTTTTCTTTTCATTCTTTCCTTTGCCTTTCTTCTTGCAGCCGAATTTATGGGAGGGAGGGTAATCCAATTGCTCAAGTTTGGTTAGTGGAGGATGAGGTCACAAGCATGGGCATGGGTCCTTGACTTGGTTGGCTTTCAAGTCTCCATTGGTTTCCAACTAACCAATTTCTTTTCTTTCTTTTCTTCTTGATGGCTGGATATTATGGGGCTAGAGGTTGCCATTCAATTTCAATTTTTGGTTAGGGAATGGTGATGTCATTACAAGGACATCATCTTCCACTAACTCTTCTAAGGCCTTGTTTGGCCATTTCGTCCTTTTGCGATTCCTTTCGCGCTCTACAGTTATTTCCAACACTGTGATGAGCATTTTTGTTTTATAATTTGATCCAAAAATTATTCCATTAAATTTTTGGACCAATAATCTCTTTCTCCAATTTTTCGGAGACCTTTTTGCCCTTAATTCTTTTTCAGTGTGCTTGATTTTTCTAGGGTGGATTTACAGCTTATAAAACTCCATTTTCGGAGATTCTTTTCATATTTCTTCATCATACTTGTAAAGTCGACGTTGTGACCCGTCCCGGTCAAACCTTAACTTTTTGGTCAACCCTTTGACTTTTGGTCAAACCTTTGACTTTTGTCAAATTTCATCCTTTTTCATTCTTTTTCCTTTAAAAACTTCATTCTTGGCTCGTAAAACATTAATTGAGTCTCAAAATCATTAAATGAGAACTCGAACATCGTTTAGATAAAATTATGAATTTCTCATTATGATTCATAATTTTTCATATAACACATCATAATTACACGAATTAGACTCTAATTCCTTATGAACAAGGAGATTACAAGTCTACAAAATTTTGGGTCTTACAACCTACCCTCCTTAAAAGATTTTCGTCCTCGAAAATTAGAACAAATCGGGGTAGTCTCTCTTCATATCTTCTTCTCGTTCCCACGTCGCTTCTTCGATGTGGCGGTTTCTCCATAGTACCTTGACTAGAGGGATAACCTTATTTCTTAATACTTTTTCTTCTCGTGCCAAAATCTGGACTGGCTTCTCCTCATAAGTCAAATCTTCTCGAACCTCGATCGGTTCGTGCTCGATTACGTGTGAGGGGTCCGGAACATACTTCTTTAGCATCGATACATGAAACACGTTGTGCACATATGCTAATTCTTGGGGTAAAGCCAACTTGTAGGCTACGTTCCCAACTCTTTCGAGTATCTCGAACGGCCCTATATACCTTGGGCTTAATTTCCCCTTCTTTCCGAATCGCATAACTCCCTTAAACGGAGCGACTTTGAGGAAAACCAAGTCTCCTTCTTGAAATTCGAGAGGTCTTCGGCGCTTGTCGGCATAGTTCTTTTGCCGGCTAAATGCAGTCTCCATCCTTTGTCGTATGAGCTTCACGTTTTCCGTGGTCGTTCGAATGAAGTCAGTAGATACAAGCTCTTTTTCTCTTGTCTCGTACTAGTGGACTGGAGATCTGCATCTTCTCCCATATAAAGCTTCATAAGGAGCCATTCCAATTGAAGCGTGAAAACTGTTGTTGTACGAGAATTCAATCAAAGGAAGCTTCTTATCCCAAGTTCCCTTGAAATCCATCACGCAAGCTCGCAACATGTCTTCTAAGGTTTGAATGGTCCTTTCTGATTGTCCATCTGTTTGTGGGTGAAAAGCTGTACTAAATGAAAGCTTGGTACCCATTGCTTCATGTACGCTCTTCCAAAATTTCGAAGTGAAGCGACCGTCGCGATCCGAGATTATCGTCTTCGGAATTCCATGATAGCGAACGATCTGAGCCACGTACAATTCTGCCAACTGTTCCACAGAGAAGTTGAGCTTGATGGCTATAAAGTGTGCCGACTTTGTCAATCGGTCAACGACCACCCAAATAGCGTCGTTGCCGCTAGGAGTTCGAGGCAGACCAACCACGAAGTCCATCGTCACTTGGTCCCATTTCCATTCTGGGATGGAAATTTTCTGCAATTCTCCTCCTGGACGTTGATGTTCCGCCTTTACTTTTTGACAAGTAAGGCACTTACTGACAAAAGTAGCAACGTCATTCTTCATCTTGGGCCACCAAAAGCTCTCATTTAAGTCCTTGTACATCTTTGTGGCTCCGGGATGGACAGAATACGGAGTCTCGTGAGCTTCTTTCATGATCTTTTCCTTCAATTTTTCCTCATTAGGAATGCATAGTCTATTCTTTTGATAGAGTATGCCTTCATCGGATATGTGGAAATAGGACTCATTTCCTTCTAAAACCTCATTTTTCGTCCTAAGCAGCGAGGCATCGGCTTCTTGACGTTCCTTCATGCCATCCAAAATAGTAGGCTGGAAGGTTAGAGCAGTTAATCTTCCCGTGATGAGCTCGATTCTGGCTTCCATTAGCTCTTTTTTGAAGAGGCTCGGTTAATAACCTGATTGACATCATCGAGGAAGACGACTTCCGACTTAGGGCATCGGCTACCTTGTTAGCCTTCCCGAGATGGTATCGGATATCTATGTCGTAGTCCTTAACCAATTCGAGCCATCTTCTTTGCCTCATGTTAAGCTCCTTTTGTGTGAAGATGTACTTCAAACTCTGATGGTCCGTGTACACTTCGCATTTTGTGCCGTAGAGGTAGTGCCTCCAAATCTTTAAGGCAAAAACTACCGCCGCAAGCTCCAAATCGTGCGTCGGGTAGTTCTTCTCATGTTCCTTGAGTTGTCGCGAAGCATAGGCGATCACCTTTCCGTTCTGCATAAGCACGGCTCCCAATCCTATCTTGGAAGCATCGCTATAAATTACGAAGTTTTCTTCCTCCACAACCGGGATCGTGAGGATTGGAGCGCTCGTCAACTTGCTCTTGAGCTCTTGGAAGTGTTCTTCACACTGATTTGTCCATTCATAAGCCTTCCCTTTTCTTGTGAGCGCGGTAAGTGGCGCCGCGATCTTGGCAAAACCTTCGACGAATCGTCGGTAGTAGCCCGCTAATCCGAGGAAACTGCGCACTTCGGTGACATTTTTGGGGGCTGGCCACTTACTTACCGCCTCGATCTTAGCCGGGTCTACGGATATGCCTTCTTTTGCGACTACATGTCCAAGGAAATGGACCTTTTCCAATCAAAACTCACACTTGGAGAACTTGGCGTAAAGCTGATTTTGCTTTAAAATCCGTAGTGCAATCCTTAGATGCTCTTCGTGCTCCTCTTTCGACCTTGAATAGATTAGAATGTCGTCTATGAAGACAATGACAAACTTGTCTAGGTAGTCCTTAAATACTCTGTGATGACTAGTTTTTCATGTAACTAGCTTTTGTAAAGAATTGAATGTAAATAGTACATGCAATTTCGTGAAAAAGCTTAGTTCAGAGCTCTAATGTGTGTGATGAGTTTTTATAGCTTAATAAAACTCAAAAATGACTGTTCGAAGAAGCAAATAGCCTTTTTGAACAAAAAGAAGTGAAATCTACTCGATTCTACAAAAGTCAAAATTTTGACCGAAAAAGTCAACCGTTGACCGAAAAGTCAAAGTTTGACCAAAATGGTCAAAATTGTGACGGAGGAATTTTAAGATCTGCGTTTTATGAAAAATAATGCAGGAACTAATTTTTATGACTGTTAAAAACTAAAACCACCTTAGAAAAATCAAGCACGCCACATTAGGTCACGAGGCAGAAAGGATTTGAGAAAATATCTTCGATCCGATTTTTTTGACTGTAATTATGAAAAATCCAAACTGTAAAATAATAATTACAGTATTGGAATTTAAATTTTTACAATCAAAGTTTCAAGGTTTTTCACTAAATAAAAACCCCAAATTTAAGATATCTTAAAAAAGAAAATATTATTTTATTCTATAAGAGGTGTGTTGGACCAATAGCAAGGTGACATGTGGACTATGCCAACTCACCATGAGTTGTCTTGCACTCCCCTTAAACTCCGGACACCTAGCATGCCAAAGGTCCAAAATTTTGAAAATTTTGGGGTCAAAATGAGATTTTTGAAAGCTCTATCTTGGCCTATAAATAGAAGTGGTTTCTATTCATTTTAAACAAAAAATGCAGCCAAGTTCTTGCAAAATTTCAGCACAAGAAACCGAGAGAGAGGGAGAGAGTGATCAGAAAAATTTTTCAAGTTCAAGCCAACCATCCTTGCTTCGGGTAGCCTAGGAACCGAGTGGAAGAAAGAAAAAATTTTTCTGCAGCCTCTAGCAGCCCTTTGCCGTGGGTTTGGTGCAGGGGAAACACAAGGGAAAAACCAAATTTTGAGGTAGAAATTAGGGTTAGAGATTCGGGTTTGTCTAGTGAGCAAAAGAGTGAGTTTTGATCAAATTTGGAGCTTGAATCAGCCCTTGGAGCAGCCTCGGGTTTGTGGGAGAAAAGAGAAGAAAAAAATTCGGATTTGGGGCTAACCTTTCTTGAGTAGCCGAGCAAGGTGAGGAGACCACAAGGGAGCCAAAAATTTGATTTTTGGTGCACATAGGGTGAGCAACCGAACCCTTGAACCAAAGTGGTGCAACCAGGATTTTTCGGGTACCTCAAACCCTAAGCCGAAATCCACTTCTTGTGAGGTAAAAATTTTAAAAGCTTTTTACTAAGTTTAAATGAGTTTTAAGCTTAAGATTTATGTATATTTTATGCAAAATTTTTTGTAAGAGCATAAGCTCCTATGTATGTTTTATTTGCTGCCTTAGATGTGCATGTGTGCTTAGTGCTTAATTAGGTAGATTCTAGGTGTGGTTTGGTTTAATTTTATGCTCATAAATTATGCTATGTGAATGGTTTGCTAGATTGGCATGTTAGGGTTTGAATTAGGTAATATGTCCCCAAATTAGGTCAAGTAGAATTGTGCATGTATGTTATGATTTTTATGAACCAAATGCATGAAATGTGTGATGTATGCTAAGTTAGAAATTATGCAACCCTAGGATAGTGAGTTCGGATTTTGGGTTGCAAGATCACATGGGCTGTATGGTTAGGTTAAGGGACGTTAGATGCACTGCATGCATGTTGACTATCTCCCGATGTGGTCGGTCGAGCTAGAACCCGCGCCTTAGGACGTAAAAATAAATGTAAGAACCAAAACTAGCTCTCGGGTTCCAGGGAGCAGTTTCGGTAAAACGTGGATTACAGGCCTTTAGAGGCTGAATGGGCAAAAACTTAAAACATGAAAGTTGTAGACTAGGGTGTTTTCTAGCGGCCATCGCGGCCAGTTTTCCAAAATAAGGCCCCAACAGCCTTCTTTTTCAAGAAAACCCGTAGGTGGTCTGTGAGACCCGAATTTCTAAGTTAACCTCATTTTCGATTAAAAACTGGTACCAATCGGTACAGAATCAGAAATTTTACAAAACAAGAAAGTTTTAGAACTCTTTGAGGGCTAGAACTTTCGTGAAGGAAACTTTTTCAAATTCAAAAGGGATTTCTAAGTATAAACTGAAACATCAAAACTGCGCAGGAATCAAAGAATTTCTGTGTAAGATTTTGTAGAACCATAATAGGAAAAACGTTTTTCGAACCAAACACGCTATTTCAAGCATGGAAACTGTCCCAAAACAGTTTCCGACCCTTAAATATTTTATGAAATTATAGACCAAGATTTACGAATTTTTACGAAAGAAGTTAACAAGACTAAGTTTTAAAAGCTAAGTCTTTTATGAAAAATGAATTTTAAGTTAAAGTTTTTAAAGAAAATAGATTCTAAGTTAAGATTTCATAGAAACGTTAAGACGAAAGATAACCCGGAAAATTATACCCGAGTTATCGGGACTTAGTTCCCAAAACCCTAAGTTGTCCAAATAGGGATTCACGTTAGGGTTAACCTTGGTAAACCTATAGGTTGATGATTAAAGCCCAAGGGTTGGTGTTGATCTAACCCGACATGTTTATATATGGGCTAAGTGTATAAAATGGATATCCAATGTAATCTTTTTAAGTCACGATTCATGATCAGTAAGGCTACTGAGGTAGTCACCCTCTAGGTATGCATGGTTTATTTTTTTTGGGGGGACATATCACCGAAAAACCCACATGAATGTTGGTTAGTTACCAACATATTATAAGTTAGATTAGAAATCTCATGTACGTCTTTCGATCGAGCAGGAGGAATTCTGCAGTTGAAGCTTAAAGAGGAGTAGTCAAGCGACAGACGAATAGACGGTAAGTACAACACCGTCTACAGCATGAGCTACTAGTATATATTACTAGATTTCCATGATGTGTTCTGTGCTATGTGTTAGATAACATGTATGCAATATAAATTATGCTAAGGTAAGAAATAATAGAATTAAAAAGGTGACAACAGAATGTATGTTCACTAATAATAAGAATAAGTAAGCGCTGTGTCGTACCACCCGCGCCAGGTCGGGTTGGACTGTGGATTGAGTTGGATATGGTTTGGCCGCCCCAACCGATCCATAGTCGCGCGCCGGATACGAACACACGAGGTAAGGGCCCATAATTAATAAGAATAAGAAAGCATAACGTGGTCAATGCATGCTCTGTGTATGTCTATGTCTATGTTATATTTTCTTTACGGCTTAAGAGTTGTACTTACTGAGCTTTAGCTCACTGTTTAAGTTTATGCTGTAGGTAAGGAACCAGCTATCTGAAAATGATGCAAGATGGAGTAGCGAGCCAAGGCACTGTGAATGAGTGGATAATGGGTATCGCTACGTATTTTGTGATTTTATGTAAATTATGAAACCTTTTATAACAACTGGTAATTATATATATATGTACACAAAAACAGTATTACTTTATGTTTATAGTGTTTTGTGAATGCTATAAAAAAAAAAAATATTTCCGCTGTGTTTTTCAATCAATGTAATTAAGTTTTATATTATGAATATATGTCAACAAGTACGGTAGCGGCCTACGCTAGGTGGGTCGTTACAAGAGTTGGTATCAGAGCGGTTCCCTTGCGACACGAATTCACAGTTGCCTGACATCGCCTCCATCATTGCAAGTAAGTTTAGATTTATTTTCTTATATGCTATATGGTTTTATATGCAATAGTGTTTATAGTTATATTACGTGATATAGACGCGGTATTATGGACACGACGCAAGTGAAGAGGGATCGGGATGCTGTAGTTTCTTTTTACCGATCGCAGCCTCAGTACTTCGATAGTACCAGACGATCAGTATCGATTGGCATATGGCTACATGACATGGAGCAGATCTTTACGATGTGCCACATCGAGGAGCACCTACAGGTCACCCTAGCCGGCAGATGTCTGATAGGAGATGCTAGGATATGGTGGGTTACATTAGGAGAGCCGCAGCTACCTAGCCGTACTTGGGCACATTTCCATGCAGCTGTGATGAGCCGATATGGGCCACTTCCAGCACGAGGGGCCGGAGAGCCGATTCGTGATCCTGCGATATACAGGGACATGCGACATACTCGCTATCAGAGGATGTCACAGGATTGGCATGCTTATCCAGGGGAGACTATGGTCCACTACTGTTGGAGATTCCAGGAGGCGATGCTTCCATATATTCCCAGGATATACCAGAGCCTGAGTTACAGGCGTTGATGCTCCTACGGAACGGAGTACCGACACATATCCGACAGTCCGTTCCATCACCTCGCCGTGAGATGACCGTTGGCAGCTTCACTGATGACATACTGGCAGCAGAGGTGATAGCCCAGACAGTACCTGCTGCTGATCATGCAGATGAGGCCCAGGATCCCGTTGCTGATAACGCTGGAGATGAGGACCCGCAGTATGAGGTAGGGCCCGAGGACCCGCAGTACGAGGTGGGACCCGAGGAGCCAGTACCGGAGATGCCTGCCCAAGGGGCAGAGGACCCGATGGACGCGGAGGACGCCTCAGATGATGATGTCATACCGATAGATCCACCGGAGCAGGAAGACCCTCCCATTGTTGATGTCTCTAGCGATGACGAGGATGATATGGATGACGAGGATGATCCTGAGGAGTTTCCCCTTGATGATCCCGATGACATAGCGGACGATGACGCACCCGTACCCGTAGTAGTACTTTCTGATACAGACACGTCCGCGAGCACTCTTTACGACACCGAGTAGATTAGGGCCGATCTCGCATATTTCTTTTGTTCTTTTTAGGACTAGTATAGTATTATGTATTCGGATATTAGGCTGTATATATATGTAGGATGAGAAAGTGTTAGACACTTCCATCCAAAGTTCTGTCCGTAAATATGTAAATATGTACAGTATTATGTAAAGTATGTATTTTGGCATGATGATGTACTTTTGATCATTGTACAAAAAGAGACCGTGTGATCACGGGATATATGGAAAAGTTATGTTATGATGTTACATGTTGTGTTAAGTATGTATGTGGTATGTGACATGATTATGTTATTATATGTATGCTGATGTGATGGTATGAATGAAATGCATGATAAGTTTATTAGCTTATGAAATATCTGTTTCCCATACTAGGAATATAAGCATGGTTCGTACACGGGGAAACGCAGCCGCAGATCCGCCCCAGCCGGATCTAGTGACTTTGATGACAAATTTGCAACAGCAAATGCTGCAGCAACAGCAGGAAATGGCTAGATTCCGAGAACAGTTAGAACGAATGAATCCAGCACCCCCAGCCCAAGAAGCTCCACCGCCAGCTCCGCCAGTGGTACCTCAGGTACCTAATGTCCAGCCAGAGGTGCAACCAGAAGCCCCTCAGTATGCTGAAGTTCCGATGGCACCAGTTGCCATGCAAGCGAATCCGCCAGTGATACGCGAAGACCTGCTGTATGAACGTTTCAGACGGATGAAGGCGCCCGAGTTTGAGGGGCCTACAGATCCAATGGCCGCGGATAATTGGCTTATAGACATCCAGGTCATCTTGGATTTCATGAGGCTTACAGAACAAGAGAAGGTGATGTGCGCCTCCTTCGCTCTCAAGAAGGACGCTAGACATTCGTGGATGACGGTACAGATGCGGAGAGATGTTACAGCTATGTCCTGGCGAGACTTTGAGTATGAATTCCGCTCAATGTACTGTTGGAAAAAACGGATCCGGTATTGGAGTTACGGCGCAGCGGAAGTTTTAAAAATTTTATGCCGTTTCCGGAAAAGAAGCTCATGATGCATATAACAATAAATTAATTCATGATCAAGCGTACCTTATTTCTTGGATTCCGGAATTGCTAGAGCGTTTGACCAACGTGTCTTCTCTACTATTCTCGAGTTCCACGTCTCAAAGTGTGTGTGGGCACACGTTCTATGAATCCAAGCGACCGGTATTTCTTTCCGAAGTCTAGATCCCTCCTTCTCAATTCCGATGATCCTCGTTGAGAATTTGATCCAACTTCTTTCTTCAAAACTACAAAACAGAAACCGGTTAACCTCCTATGAAAATAATCACTCGGTTTAACCTTTCTCGCAGTTTTGATTCAATGGAATTTTCTTTCTTTTTCTCTCTCACAAGAAAGCCGAATTTTTGATGTGGAAGAAAAAAAAAAATTTTTTTTTTATTAAAAAAACGTTTTTCCCTTTTTAAAATTATCAAAAATTGGTTTTTCAAGAACTCCTAGCCTTTATATAGTATTACAATCCTTTTCAAAATTTATCTCCTACTTGAAAAATAATTAATAATTATTTTCCGGATAAATCTTGAACCAAAAGATCATACAACTTTAGGGCTAGATTCATTGAACCTAAAAACAAATTTCAAGAGGAAATCCCCTTTAAAATTCGGCCACAAAGTGAGAGAAATCTTGATTGGTGGTTTAAATTTTAAATCAAGAATCTAGACTAGTCAAAAGATCCTAGTCCTATCTAAATTCAAACTTCTTTTAAACCTTTTCAAATTTAAATAGGATTCACATATTTGAATAAATATTTTCCATAAACATTATCCATATTAATTAATTTAAATTAATGAAATATTTCAAATTTTCTTTCCTCACAAAAACCATGCACCTCTTTAATTAGGAAAGAAAAATTCATGAAATAATCTCCATTATTTAAACCAATTAATAATTAAATGTTAGGAATATATTTAAATAATTTTGAAACAAAATTTTCTTCCCTCCATACAATTAAAAACCGTGCACCACTTTTAATTAGGAGAGAAAAATTTTGTTTTCCAAAATTCAAATACAATCTTATTTTCAAAATTCAAATTAACCAATCACATGTTGACAAATCATTTGTCTACAAATTTCACATGTCCAATCCTTTCTGGATTGCATGTTAGAGAGTACCATGTCTTAATAGACATTACAAAATTCCATTTACAATTTACCGATCTCATTAGGAACAAATCCCGAGACGCTTCGTGGAACTATATGAGCTAATAGAGGGACCCGATGGAAATATGTGAAGAGGCTCCTATAATTGTGAAAAATTAATCCCAGATTAATTATCCATCAATTATCAACTTCAAAACTATTCCACTAAAAGTTTGAAGCTGAACTCCTGTTTACATACCGTATTACGAAAGCTCTCTCACGTAGTGCTTCTTCCATGATTTATTCATCGCTTGCTTAATCCCCATATGTTATCCATGATTGAATTAAGGACTTTTTCCGTTTTACCTTTTCAATCATTTTAACTTAAAGTTCAATTATTCTCCATTGAAAGAACCACCAATTGTAAAACCATACAATTGGAAAACCACCAGAGAACACAAAGTAAACCGATGGCCAAGATCTTGTTATTCTATCTTTCAATCCCCGAATAATACCTTTAAGTAGATAACATTTACTATCATTAAGATAGCTATGGATTCCGTATCTATGAATCTTGATTTCTCCATCCATAAGTCATGCACCCAAAACACAAGTATGTTGACCATGAATTAACAGTGTCTCACCTTTAGTGCATCAAAGTACATAAGTCATGGATGCGAACTCAAGTAATCATTTCAGGATTAAGATTAATGCAGGATGATAATCAAAGTATCATTGATTCTTATAAACGGAATTATTAAACCGAATCAATTAACACTTTAGGTCCAGTCCAATGTCATACCTCAATACTGGTATACATTAAAGTTTCTACTCGGAACCTATCCGATGGTCAAGACAAACCATCCCTCCAAGGAAGTAGACAACCTTTACAATCTTATCATGAATAAGATCCCCAAATCTTATTCCGTTGATTGCGGACTATTTATTTAGACTGTTATCAAATTACCACGTCTTCTATGCATACCCCGTATACATATGGTAATTCGATATATTACCAACAGCCTAGGAGTATTTTATGTTTGCTCAAAATAATTATACAATCAACAAATGAAAGTAAATAGGACACTACTTATTAAACATGAATAATTTCCTCTTATTAATATCAAAATGTCATATTTACAGAAAATCCCTAAGATTTTCTATCCTTAGGGCACCTATAGATCCCAACAATCTCCCACTTGCCCTAAGCGAGTAAATGTGACATATTACGCATCCCCATGCCTTCGACGTGTTCTTCGAATCTTCTGGCCACCAAAGTCTTCGTGAACGGGTCAGCAAGATTGTCCTCCGATGCGATTTTGCAAACCGTCACATTTCCACTCTCAACAAAGCCTCTGATAATGTGATATTTTCTGTCAATGTGCTTACTCCTCTTATAATGCCTAGGATCCTTGGTATTAGCTACTGCTGCACTGTTGTCACAGTAGAGCACCATAGCTTTATCCATACCAGGAACGACCTCAAGGTCACTAAGGAACCTGCGGAGCCAAACCGCTTCCTTTGATGCCTCACTGGCTGCCACATACTCGGCTTCCATGGTCGAGTCAGCAATACAAGATTGCTTAACACTCCTCCACACAACGGCACCACCTCCAAGGGTGAAGACAGATCCTGAAGTCGATTTCCTTGAATCCTGATCTGATTGAAAATCAGAATCAGTATATCCTATAGGAACAAGGTCCTGACTGGAATACACTAGCATATAATCCCTCGTTCTCCGTAGATACTTGAGTATATGCTTGACCGCAGCCCAATGGTTCGGTCCCGGATTCGACTGATATCGACTTACTATACCAACCGCAAAACAAATGTCAGGCCTAGTGCATAACATAGCGTACATAAGACTACCTACTGCTGATGCATAAGGTACATTTTTCATACGCTCCCTTTCTTCCGATGTCTTGGGACAGTCATCTTTAGAAAGTTTGATTCCAATCCTGAAAGGTTGAGCACCTTTCTTGGAATCCTTCATAGAAAACCTCTCAAGTACTTTATCAATATATAAAGCTTGGGAGAGTGCTATCGTTTTGTTCTTTCTATCTCTAAAGAGTTGAATACCAAGAACATAACTAGCTTCTCCTAAATCCTTCATGTCAAACTGTTTGGCTAACCAAACTTTGACAGATGATAGTATTGCCACATCGTTTCCAATAAGCAATATATCATCCACATAGAGTACAAGGAACACCACTTTCTCGTTCTTGATACATTTATAAACACATGGTTCATCAATGTTTTGTTTGAATCCATAAGTTTTGATCGCTTGATCAAACCTAATATTCCAAGAACGAGATGCTTGCTTTAATCCATAAATGGATTTAAGCAACTTGCATACTTTGTCTTCTTGGCCTTTTGCCTTGAATCCGTCTGGTTGTATCATATAGATATCTTCCTCAAGAGAGCCATTTAAGAAAGCTGTCTTGACATCCATTTGCCAGATCTCATAATCGAGAGCAGCCGCAATGGATAAAAGAATGCGGATTGACTTAAGCATTGCTACAGGCGAGAAGGTTTCTTCATAGTCGATTCCTTCTTTCTGCGTATAGCCCTTCGCTACAAGTCTTGCCTTGAAAGTTTCCACTTTCCCATCCACACCTCTCTTCCTCTTGTATACCCACTTACACCCAATCGGTTTTATGCCTTGGGGTAAGTCTACAAGTTTCCAGACTCCGTTGGAATCCATAGATTCCATCTCGGCGTTCATAGCCTTTTGCCAAAGACTAGAATCAACATCCTCCATAGCTTCCTTGTACGTAGCCGGATCATCAATATGTTCTATGGATTCTGCTTCATAAACTTCACCACTGAACATGTACCTTTCAGGTTCTCTGATAATCCTCCCACTACGACGAAGCTCCTGTGGTTGTTGATTCTTTAGTGATTTTTCCGCAGGGTTTTCTGTGACTTTAGGAACATCCAAACCCGAAGTCATCTCCTCAAGCACTACTTTGCTACGAGGTTTAAAGTCTTCCATGTAACTTTCCTCAAGGAATGTTGCATGTGTTGAAACAAAGACTTTATTTTGCTTTGGATTATAGAACAGACCACCTTTTGTCCCTTTTGGATAGCCAACAAACAAGCACACTTCTGATCGTGACTCCAATTTCTTCGCTTCCTTGTCCAGGACGTGTGCCGGACAACCCCAAATTCGAATATGATTCAAATTAGGTTTCCTACTCGTCCATAACTCATAAGGAGTTTTAGGAACCGATTTGGAGGGAACGTTATCCAGAAGATAGCATGCAGTTTGTATGGCGTGCCCCCAAAATGATAAAGGTAAAGTGGAATAACTCATCATAGACCGGACCATATCCAATAGGGTCCTATTCCTTCTCTCAGCTACACCATTCTGTTGAGGAGTACCAGGTGCAGTCAACTGGGATTGTATCCCATTCTCTATCAAATATCCTAAGAACTCATCCGATAGGTATTCCCCACCTCGATCCGATCGAAGTGTCTTAATGGACTTGCCTAATTGTTTCTCCGCTTCAGCCCGAAACTCTTTGAACTTGTCAAAGGCTTCGCTTTTGCGGGTCATTAAATAGACATATCCATACCTTGAGTAATCATCAATAAAAGTGATATAATACTCATACCCACCACGTGCTTCTATGTTCATGGGACCACAAACATCTGAATGCACAAGTTCTAAAAGTTTCTCGGCACGACCATCCTTGGCAGCAAAGTGCCGTTTAGTCATCTTGCCCTCCAAACAGGATTCGCATTGTGGCCAAGGTTCAACCTCGTACAAGTCGAGGCATTCATCTTTTACCATCCTTTGAATTCTGTTAAGGCTTATGTGACCAAGTCGTAAATGCCAAAGATATGATTTGTTAGAGTGAGAAGACTTATGTCTTTTAGAGTTCTTTTCCAATTCTGTATCAAGCAGTGAGTGCATCTTAGGTTTGATAAAATAAAGATTTCCATGCATCCATCCATTACAGATAAGAGAATTGTTTTTCTTAATAACAACTTTATTATTAAAAGAAACTGAATAAGAATCTTTAATTAAACAGGCTACCGAAATTAGGTTCCTCTTAAAATTAGGAACATAAAAACAATGTCTCAAAACAATAAACCTAAATTCATCAAAATAAAGATGCACTTCTCCCACTGCTTCAGCTCGCACCAACGTCCCATCGCCGGTTCTTAACGTAAAGTCCTCCTCATGCAGACTTCTCGTTACCTTGAACCCCTGTAGAGAAATACAAACATGGTTAGTAGCTCCAGAATCTATAACCCAATTGTCCTTAGATTCTTCCACTAAACAACCCTCAAGATACAGGACATTGAAATTACCTTTCTACTTTTGCAAAGCCAGGAAATCTCGGCAATCTTTCTTGAAATGTCCTTTCTTCCCACAGTGAAAGCACTTAACCTTTTTGGGGTCCACCTTTTGCTTCTTAGTCTTGGTAGACTTCTTAGAAGCAGGTGCATTCACCGCAGGCTTATTCCCCTTGTTCTTCCCTTTTTCCTTCTTCCTTTTGGGATTAGGAACAGACGAACTAGGTTCAGCCAAATTTGCCTCAGCCTTAGATCCAGAACCCTTAAAAATGTTCTCAAAGGCTTGCAACTCTTTCATCAATTCCGTTAAAGACATCTCCTTCCGGTTAAGGTTGTAGGATGCCTGAAACAAATCGAAATCCTTGGATAAGGTTTGAAAAACCATAACCAGTTGAGTTGCAGCATCGATCTCAGCCCCATTTGCCTGAGCTTCAGACAAATAAGCCATGACTGTCATCATGTGCTCCTTGATGGGAGTTCCAACCTTCTGCCTGCAGTTCATGAGACCTTTGATAGCATCGGTCTTAGCCTGGATAGTTTGTTCACCAAACATTTCCTCCAGGTTATCCATGATCTGCCTAGCAGTTTGATGTTCCTCATGCTGTTTCTGGAGCACGTTAGACATGCTCGCCCGAATATAGCACATGGCACTAAGGTTGGAATTGTCCCAGCGCTCAAGCGCTACAAAATCCCTATCAGGAGCATCGATCGTAGGCGTAGGTGGTCGAGGTTGGGTTAGGACAAAACTGTGTTTCTCAAAGTTTAGGACGATTAGCAAGTTCCTTTTCCAGTCATTAAAATTCTCGCCAGTTAATTTGTTTTGCGTAAGTATCACAGATAAAGGACTTGACATTTTGATCTATAATAAGAAAACATGTAATAAGTATGAGCAAACATCCTATCAGTTTATAAAATATGATTTTGTAATGAAATAAAAAGATCTATATGCAATCTAAATGTTCATGTGTAAAACCCTTAAAACACATACCTTACAACGACAATTCCTAGCTACCGCTTTCTAAGCTACCGAGGGGTAGTCATAGAATAACTAGCCAAGAACACGGATCCCTTCCGATTAATACATATTCATCCATGGAACAAACTCCATTAAATATATATTAACTATCGTTTATTTGGCCACTAATTTACATAACAGAGCCTCGAGGGAGGGTTAATAAATAAAGTAGTATGAGTGTGTAACCATCGTTTCCAATTTTGAATCCATATTTTACATCCGCCACCGAGGGGTGATCTAAACATAAAATATGCCCAAAATTGTTATCCTTTCGGAAATCCAAATCAGTGTGCGCTCTAGGTAAGATACCTATCCGAAGGGAATTCTCGGATCGAAACCGAGTAGTAGGCACTACCATGCGTAACTATTGGACCAACGATGGAGGCCGTAGGTCTTAGTGTGTAAAACCTTCTCCCACTCAATCTTTTAAATTAGGTTTTTGTTTTTTATGCATAAACAATATTTATTGAGTGGCACTCCCTAGTCTATATGGCATGTTATCAATACATCATGAAATAGTATTACATATTCATATAGCAAGTCATCATCTATGGTTTGCAAAATATGTAAATAGCCGTGGATCATGATTCCATCCTAGAGAAAAGAAAATTGCAAAATTTACAAAAATTAACCGAAACATATATCGGCCTTCATTTGTAGATCCATGCCGTGTATCCTTCTTCAATGTGTCTTCCTTCTCCAATGTCACATCTTTTTAAATTTAAAATTAAATTTAAATTTCAAAAAAGATTATATGTGATTTTTAATTTTAATCAAAATTACAAAATATCAAAATTTAAATTAAAAATCCGGTTTATTAAATTTTAAAATTTAAATTTTGAAATTTCCAAATTTAAAATTTGAAATTTCCAAATTTCAAATTTAAATCACAAAATTTTAAAAATCATAATAATATCCATTAAATTTAAATTTAAATTTTCAATTTTGATTTCCAAATTATCAAAATCACATATCATTGGAAATTAAATTTTCAAAAGATTCTTGTGTTTTTTTTTTTTTTTTTTTAATACAAAAAAAATTTTTTTTTTAATTAAAAAAAATTTCAAAAAAAAAAAAAATCACATCCTTTGAAAATTTCCATACCTTCGTTCATCTTCAATCTCCTTGAATCCATTGTAGCCCGAATTTTACAAAAAAATTCCTATGCCGTTTCCGGCTTACAAAATTTCTAGGAATTGAAAGAACGACCTAGCGGTGATTATAGACCGCATCTATTACACTTGAAAAACCTAGATACAAATTCTAACCTCTATGGAATCATGACCGGCAAAATTGAACAAGCATCATATATTATCAAAATAATATAAAGCATTCATCCATACATCCATTCATAATATATTTAACATACTCAAAATAAAACCTAGAGTGCCAACTCTCTAAAATATTTCATTAATGCATGGAGAGAAATTTATTTGATCAAATAATTTATATTATATGCATGATCATGAGTTGTCTCTGATACCAGTTGTTGGAAAAAACGGATCCGGTATTGGAGTTACGGCGCAGCGGAAGTTTTAAAAATTTTATGCCGTTTCCGGAAAAGAAGCTCATGATGCTATAACAATAAATTAATTCATGATCAAGCGTACCTTATTTCTTGGATTCCGGAATTGCTAGAGCGTTTGACCAACGTGTCTTCTCTACTATTCTCGAGTTCCACGTCTCAAAGTGTGTGTGGGCACACGTTCTATGAATCCAAGCGACCGGTATTTCTTTCCGAAGTCTAGATCCCTCCTTCTCAATTCCGATGATCCTCGTTGAGAATTTGATCCAACTTCTTTCTTCAAAACTACAAAACAGAAACCGGTTAACCTCCTATGAAAATAATCACTCGGTTTAACCTTTCTCGCAGTTTTGATTCAATGGAATTTTCTTTCTTTTTCTCTCTCACAAGAAAGCCGAATTTTTGATGTGGAAGAAAAAAAAATTTTTTTTTTTTATTAAAAAAACGTTTTTCCCTTTTAAAATTATCAAAAATTGGTTTTTCAAGAACTCCTAGCCTTTATATAGTATTACAATCCTTTTCAAAATTTATCTCCTACTTGAAAAATAATTAATAATTATTTTCCGGATAAATCTTGAACCAAAAGATCATACAACTTTAGGGCTAGATTCATTGAACCTAAAAACAAATTTCAAGAGGAAATCCCCTTTAAAATTCGGCCACAAAGTGAGAGAAATCTTGATTGGTGGTTTAAATTTTAAATCAAGAATCTAGACTAGTCAAAAGATCCTAGTCCTATCTAGATTCAAACTTCTTTTAAACCTTTTCAAATTTAAATAGGATTCACATATTTGAATAAATATTTTCCATAAACATTATCCATATTAATTAATTTAAATTAATGAAATATTTCAAATTTTCTTTCCTCACAAAAACCATGCACCTCTTTAATTAGGAAAGAAAAATTCATGAAATAATCTCCATTATTTAAACTAATTAATAATTAAATGTTAGGAATATATTTAAATAATTTTGAAACAAAATTTTCTTCCCTCCATACAATTAAAAACCGTGCACCACTTTTAATTAGGAGAGAAAAATTTTGTTTTCCAAAATTCAAATACAATCTTATTTTCAAAATTCAAATTAACCAATCACATGTTGACAAATCATTTGTCTACAAATTTCACATGTCCAATCCTTTCTGGATTGCATGTTAGAGAGTACCATGTCTTAATAGACATTACAAAATTCCATTTACAATTTACCGATCTCATTAGGAACAAATCCCGAGACGCTTCGTGGAACTATATGAGCTAATAGAGGGACCCGATGGAAATATGTGAGAGGCTCCTATAATTGTGAAAAATTAATCCCAGATTAATTATCCATCAATTATCAACTTCAAAACTATTCCACTAAAAGTTTGAAGCTGAACTCCTGTTTACATACCGTATTACGAAAGCTCTCTCACGTAGTGCTTCTTCCATGATTTATTCATCGCTTGCTTAATCCCCATATGTTATCCATGATTGAATTAAGGACTTTTTCCGTTTTACCTTTTCAATCATTTTAACTTAAAGTTCAATTATTCTCCATTGAAAGAACCACCAATTGTAAAACCATACAATTGGAAAACCACCAGAGAACACAAAGTAAACCGATGGCCAAGATCTTGTTATTCTATCTTTCAATCCCCGAATAATACCTTTAAGTAGATAACATTTACTATCATTAAGATAGCTATGGATTCCGTATCTATGAATCTTGATTTCTCCATCCATAAGTCATGCACCCAAAACACAAGTATGTTGACCATGAATTAACAGTGTCTCACCTTTAGTGCATCAAAGTACATAAGTCATGGATGCGAACTCAAGTAATCATTTCAGGATTAAGATTAATGCAGGATGATAATCAAAGTATCATTGATTCTTATAAACGGAATTATTAAACCGAATCAATTAACACTTTAGGTCCAGTCCAATGTCATACCTCAATACTGGTATACATTAAAGTTTCTACTCGGAACCTATCCGATGGTCAAGACAAACCATCCCTCCAAGGAAGTAGACAACCTTTACAATCTTATCATGAATAAGATCCCCAAATCTTATTCCGTTGATTGCGGACTATTTATTTAGACTGTTATCAAATTACCACGTCTTCTATGCATACCCCGTATACATATGGTAATTCGATATATTACCAACAGCCTAGGAGTATTTTATGTTTGCTCAAAATAATTATACAATCAACAAATGAAAGTAAATAGGACACTACTTATTAAACATGAATAATTTCCTCTTATTAATATCAAAATGTCATATTTACAGAAAATCCCTAAGATTTTCTATCCTTAGGGCACCTATAGATCCCAACATGTACTACAACAGGGAAGTCCTCGCTGTACAACAGGACGAGTTTACAAACTTCAGACAAGGATCCATGACAGTTATGGACGCAATCAGAAGATTTGAGCAACTGGCTCGGTTGTGTCCAAAACTGGTACCGAATGAAGAGGAGAAGGTCCGGCTAATGATGAGGATGTTCCGTACAGACATTGCGAAGCAAGTTAGCGCCGGCAGTAGTCCACCTGAGACAGTGTCAGACTGTGTTAGCAGAGCCGTCAGGGCAGAGTATTGGATTAATCGGGACAAGGAGGCTAGAGCCCAGATTTTTAAGTCCAGGAAGGAAGAAAAGTCTGCTGCTAAGTCGACACAACCTCGTCAGAATGCGGAAGCAAATACCAGAGGACAAGCAAGCAACCCCGGTCAGAGTCCCAAGCAGTCCGGGAAGAACAAACGAAAAGGGAATTTTAACAACCAGGGACAACAAAAAAATTTCCAACAGAAGAAGAATAACCGGGGAAACGATGGCAACAATGTCACCTACCCTACATGCGAGACTTGTGGGAAGAAACACCCAGGAGTCTGTAGGAAGGGATCCAATGCTTGCTACATCTGTGGTAGAGAGGGACATTTTGCGAAGAATTGTCCTCAGAATAACCAACAGCCGCAGTACCAAAACCCACAGCCACAGTATCAAAATCGCAACTCCAACCAACGGCAAATACACGCAGTACAAGCTAGGCTTGAGGGACCAACGACAGTACAAGGCAGATTGGAAGCACCAGAACCCCAAGCTAGGATCTATGCTTACACGAAGGGAGATGCAGAAGCCGGAACATCACATGTGGTGACAGGTCAGATTTCTATCGCCACTTATGATGTGATTGCACTATTCGATTCTGGCGCTACGCATTCGTTCATATCCTTGGAATTTGCTCAGAAGCTAGGAGACAGTGTTACTAGGATAGGACAACCCTTCAATGCTTCTTTACCATCTGGTGAAATTTTGTGGTCCAATTTCTGGATCCAAAATGTTCCTGTTATCATCAATGGCAGAGAATTAGTTGTAGATCTCATCGCAATCAAACTCCATGATTTCGATGTGATCTTGGGGATGGATTTCTTAGGCAGACACGACGCTAGGATTGACTGCCGAAGACGCCGGATAACGTTCAACCTAGGCGAGAAGGATGAGTTTAACTTCCATGGGCAATCTCGGAATTCCACCACTAAGCTCGTATCAGCTGTAAGAGCCTGGAAAATGTTAGCTAGTGGGTGTCAAGGATATCTAGCTAACATGGTGGATAAGAAGCAAGAAAAGGAGTTGATGCCAGGAGACGTTCCCATCATCAGGGAATATGTGGACGTGTTTCCAGAGGAATTACCAGGACTGCCGCCAGAACGTGAGATCTCGTTCGAAATCGAGTTACTACCAGGAGTTGCACCGGTATCGAAGGCACCATACAGAATGGCACCTGCAGAACTCAGGGAGCTTCAAGTACAGCTACAAGAGCTTTTGGATAAGGGATTTATCAAGCAGAGCCACTCTCCGTGGGGAGCACCTGTCTTGTTCGTAAAGAAGAAGGATGGATCGTTACGCATGTGCATCGATTACCGAGAGTTGAACAAGATCACAATTAAGAACAAATATCCTCTCCCAAGGATAGATGATCTGTTCGACCAGCTTAGAGGAGCGATAGTGTTTTCGAAGATAGATTTGCGCTCAGGTTATCACCAACTTCGGATCAAGGAGTCAGATGTGTCCAAGACAGCTTTCAGAACGCGTTATGGGCACTATGAATTCTTGGTCATGCCTTTTGGATTAACCAACGCCCCAGCTGCCTTCATGGATTTAATGAACCGAGTGTTTAAGGACTTCCTGGACAAATTCGTGATCGTCTTCATTGATGATATTCTGATATACTCGAGGTCCCAGGAGGAGCATGAGCATCACTTGAGGCTGGTACTGGAAACGTTGAGACAACACCAGCTGTATGCTAAATTCACGAAATGTGAATTTTGGCTAGAGAAAGTACACTTTTTGGGGCATGTGGTGACCAAGGAAGGAATTTCTGTAGACCCGACTAAAGTGGAAGCAGTTAGCTCATGGCCAGCACCCAGAACGTCACAGAGATTAGAAGTTTTCTTGGACTGGCAGGGTATTATAGAAGATTCGTCGAAGGATTTTCGAAGATAGCAGCACCTCTTACAGCCCTCACTCGGAAAGAGAAGAAGTACGAGTGGACTCAGAAATGTGAAGAAAATTTCCAGGAGCTTAAGAGGAAGTTGACCAGCGCACCTGTGCTGATAATTCCTGATGTAGAAGCAGGAAACTTTGTGATTTACAGTGACGCTTCTAAAAATGGATTAGGAGCTGTCTTGATGCAAAATGGGAAGGTAGTAGCCTACGCGTCGCGACAATTGAAGAATCATGAAAGGAACTACCCTACCCATGATATGGAGTTAGCAGCAGTGGTCTTCGCACTCAATATATGGAGGCACTATCTGTATGGGAATAAATGCGAAATCTACACCGACCATCAGAGTCTCAAGTATATTTTTACTCAGAAGGAGTTAAATATGAGGCAAAGACGGTGGTTAGAACTCGTAAAGGATTATGATTGTGAAATCCTTTACCACCCTGGGAAGGCGAACCGGGTGGCAGACGCATTAAGTAGGAAGTCAGTAGGCATGTTGATGTCTATTGAGGCACTTCCTAAGCCTCTACAGAAGGAGATCGCTGATTTCAATATGGAAGTAATAACGGGAAGGTTATCTTCGCTTACTCTTAAGTCTGATCTGCTGGACTTCATTAAGGCTCATCAAGGAAATGACTCTTCATTGCTGAAGGCTCGTTTGTTTAGTGAGAAGGGCACAGAGTTTAAGACTTCCGATGATGGTATACTCCACTTTAAGGGGAGAATTTGCGTTCCAAACGCGAAGGGCTTGAAGGAACGGATAATGACAGAGGCACACCAAACGCCATACTCCGTACATCCAGGAGCTACCAAGATGTACAAGGACCTCAGGGAGACCTACTGGTGGCCGAACATGAAGAATCAGATTGCAGAATTTGTGTAAAAATGCCTAACTTGTCAAAAGGTTAAGGCTGAACATAGGCATCCGGGAGGAGAATTACAGAAGATAGAACTTCCGGAGTGGAAATGGGAGCAGATTACGATGGATTTTGTAGTCGGACTGCCCAGAACTACGAGTGGAAACGATACGATTTGGGTCGTAGTGGATCGTTTGACCAAATCAGCCCACTTCGTTGCGATTAAAGCTACCCACTTAGTGGAAAGATTGGCACAAATTTACGTCGCTCAAATCGTCAAACTACATGGAATTCCAAAATCAATCATTTCGGACCGCGATGGGCGTTTCACTTCACGATTTTGGATGAGCGTTCACGCTGCCATGGGATCGAGATTGAAGTTTAGCACAGCATTTCACCCCCAAACGGATGGTCAGTCAGAAAGAACTATCCAGACCTTGGAGGATATGTTGAGGTCGTGCGTCCTAGATTTCAAGGGAAATTGGGATGAAAAGCTATCACTGATCGAATTTTCCTACAACAACAGCTATCATGCCTCAATTGGAATGGCTCCATTTGAAGCGTTGTATGGACGAAAGTGTAGATCGCCTGTTCACTGGCAAGAAGTCGGGCAAAAGCAGTTGCAAACTACGGACTTCATTGAAAAGACCTCCGAGGATATTAAGAAAATCAAACAGAGACTCGACGTAGCCTTTAGCCGACAGAAAAGCTATGCGGACAAGCGTCGACGACCATTAGAGTTTCAAGTTGGTGATGCTGTTTTCATCAAAATTGCTCCTATGAAGGGAGTAATGCGGTTTGGCAAGAAAGGAAAACTCAGTCCACGGTACACGGGACCGTTTGAGATCCTTAAAAGGATTGGAAAAGTTGCGTATAAGCTCGCCTTGCCGCCAGAATTAGCTTCCATGCACGATGTTTTCCATGTCTCGATGCTCAAGAAGTATGTTCCAGACCCTTCCCACGTACTCAGCCAAGAACCAGTGGAGGTTCAGACAGATCTAACCTACGAAGAAAAGCCCGTACGAATTCTCGACAGAGAGAATAAGGTTTTGAGGAATAGAATTATCCCTATGGTTAAGGTTTTGTGGCGAAACCATAGTGTTGAAGAAGCAACATGGGAACTAGAAGACGCGATGATAAAGAGCTACCCCGAGTTGTTTTAATTTTCGAGGACAAAAATTTTTAAGGAGGGTAGATTGTGATGACTAGTTTTTCATGTAACTAGCTTTTGTAAAGAATTGAATGTAAATAGTACATGCAATTTCGTGAAAAAGCTTAGTTCAGAGCTCTAATGTGTGTGATGAGTTTTTATAGCTTAATAAAACTCAAAAATGACTGTTCGAAGAAGCAAATAGCCTTTTTGAACAAAAAGAAGTGAAATCTACTCGATTCTACAAAAGTCAAAATTTTGACCGAAAAAGTCAACCGTTGACCGAAAAGTCAAAGTTTGACCAAAATGGTCAAAATTGTGACGGAGGAATTTTAAGATCTGCGTTTTATGAAAAATAATGCAGGAACTAATTTTTATGACTGTTAAAAACTAAAACCACCTTAGAAAAATCAAGCACGCCACATTAGGTCACGAGGCAGAAAGGATTTGAGAAAATATCTTCGATCCGATTTTTTTGACTGTAATTATGAAAAATCCAAACTGTAAAATAATAATTACAGTATTGGAATTTAAATTTTTACAATCAAAGTTTCAAAGTTTTTCACTAAATAAAAACCCCAAATTTAAGATATCTTAAAAAAGAAAATATTATTTTATTCTATAAGAGGTGTGTTGGACCAATAGCAAGGTGACTTGTGGACTATGCCAACTCACCATGAGTTGTCTTGCACTCCCCTTAAGCTCCGGACACCTAGCATGCCAAAGGTCCAAAATTTTGAAAATTTTGGGGTCAAAATGAGATTTTTGAAAGCTCTATCTTGGCTTATAAATAGAAGTGGTTTCTATTCATTTTAAACAAAAAATGCAGCCAAGTTCTTGCAAAATTTCAGCACAAGAAACCGAGAGAGAGGGAGAGAGTGATCAGAAAAATTTTTCAAGTTCAAGCCAACCATCCTTGCTTCGGGTAGCCTAGGAACCGAGTGGAAGAAAGAAAAAATTTTTCTGCAGCCTCTAGCAGCCCTTTGCCGTGGGTTTGGTGCAGGGGAAACACAAGGGAAAAACCAAATTTTGAGGTAGAAATTAGGGTTAGAGATTCGGGTTTGTCTAGTGAGCAAAAGAGTGAGTTTTGATCAAATTTGGAGCTTGAATCAGCCCTTGGAGCAGCCTCGGGTTTGTGGGAGAAAAGAGAAGAAAAAAATTCGGATTTGGGGCTAACCTTTCTTGAGTAGCCGAGCAAGGTGAGGAGACCACAAGGGAGCCACAAATTTGATTTTTGGTGCACATAGGGTGAGCAACCGAACCCTTGAACCAAAGTGGTGCAACCAGGATTTTTCGGGTACCTCAAACCCTAAGCCGAAATCCACTTCTTGTGAGGTAAAAATTTTAAAAGCTTTTTACTAAGTTTAAATGAGTTTTAAGCTTAAGATTTATGTGTATTTTATGCAAAATTTTTTGTAAGAGCATAAGCTCCTATGTATGTTTTATTTGCTGCCTTAGATGTGCATGTGTGCTTAGTGCTTAATTAGGTAGATTCTAGGTGTGGTTTGGTTTAATTTTATGCTCATAAATTATGCTATGTGAATGGTTTGCTAGATTGGCATGTTAGGGTTTGAATTAGGTAATATGTCCCCAAATTAGGTCAAGTAGAATTGTGCATGTATGTTATGATTTTTATGAACCAAATGCATGAAATGTGTGATGTATGCTAAGTTAGAAATTATGCAACCCTAGGATAGTGAGTTCGGATTTTGGGTTGCAAGATCACATGGGCTGTATGGTTAGGTTAAGGGACGTTAGATGCGCTGCATGCATGTTGACTATCTCCCGATGTGGTCGGTCGAGCTAGAACCCGCGCCTTAGGACGTGAAAATAAATGTAAGAACCAAAACTAGCTCTCGGGTTCCAGGGAGCAGTTTCGGTAAAACGTGGATTACAGGCCTTTAGAGGCCGAATGGGCAAAAACTTAAAACACAAAAGTTGTAGACTAGGGTGTTTTCTAGCGGCCAGCATGGCCAGTTTTCCAAAATAAGGCCCCAACAGCCTTCTTTTTCAAGAAAACCCGTAGGTGGTCTGTGAGACCCGAATTTCTAAGTTAACCTCATTTTCGATTAAAAACTGGTACCAATCGGTACAGAATCAGAAATTTTACAAAACACGAAAGTTTTAGAACTCTTCGAGGGCTAGAACTTTCATGAAGGAAACTTTTTCAAATTCAAAAGGGATTTCTAAGTATAAAGTGAAACATCAAAACTGCGCAGGAATCAAAGAATTTCTGTGTAAGATTTTGTAGAACCATAATAGGAAAAACGTTTTTCGAACCAAACACGCTATTTCAAGCATGGAAACTGTCCCAAAAGCAGTTTCCGACCCTTAAATATTTTATGAAATTATAGACCAAGATTTACGAATTTTTACGAAAGAAGTTAACAAGACTAAGTTTTAAAAGCTAAGTCTTTTATGAAAAATGAATTTTAAGTTAAAGTTTTTAAAGAAAATAGATTCTAAGTTAAGATTTCATAGAAACGTTAAGACGAAAGATAACCCGGAAAATTATACCCGAGTTATCGGGACTTAGTTCCCAAAACCCTAAGTTGTCCAAATAGGGATTCACGTTAGGGTTAACCTTGGTAAACCTATAGGTTGATGATTAAAGCCCAAGGGTTGGTGTTGATCTAACCCGACATGTTTATATATGGGCTAAGTGTATAAAATGGATATCCAATGTAATCTTTTTAAGTCACGATTCATGATCAGTAAGGCTACTGAGGTAGTCACCCTCTAGGTATGCATGGTTTATTTTTTTGGGGGACATATCACCGAAAAACTCACATGAATGTTGGTTAGTTACCAACATATTATAAGTTAGATTAGAAATCTCATGTACGTCTTTCGATCGAGCAGGAGGAATTCTGCAGTTGAAGCTTAAAGAGGAGTAGTCAAGCGACAGACGAATAGACGGTAAGTACAACACCGTCTACAGCATGAGCTACTAGTATATATTACTAGATTTCCATGATGTGTTCTGTGCTATGTGTTAGATAACATGTATGCAATATAAATTATGCTAAGGTAAGAAATAATAGAATTAAAAAGGTGACAACAGAATGTATGTTCACTAATAATAAGAATAAGTAAGCGATGTGTCGTACCACCCGCGCCAGGTCGGGTTGGACTGTGGATTGAGTTGGATATGGTTTGGCCGCCCCAACCGATCCATAGTCGCGCGCCGGATACGAACACACGAGGTAAGGGCCCATAATTAATAAGAATAAGAAAGCATAACGTGGTCAATGCATGCTCTGTGTATGTCTATGTCTATGTTATATTTTCTTTACGGCTTAAGAGTTGTACTTACTGAGCTTTAGCTCACTGTTTAAGTTTATGCTGTAGGTAAGGAACCAGCTATCTAAAAATGATGCAAGATGGAGTAGCGAGCCAAGGCACTGTGAATGAGTGGATAATGGGTATCGCTACGTGTTTTGTGATTTTATGTAAATTATGAAACCTTTTATAACAACTGGTAATTATATATATATGTACACAAAAACAGTATTACTTTATGTTTATAGTGTTTTGTGAATGCTATAAAAAAAAAAAAAAATTTCCGCTGTGTTTTTCAATCAATGTAATTAAGTTTTATATTATGAATATATGTCAACAAGTACGGTAGCGGCCTACGCTAGGTGGGTCGTTACATACTCGATTCATCCGATCCATGAAGGCGGCTGGCGCATTTGTTAGTCCGAACGGCATCACAAGGAACTCGTAGTGTCCATATCGGGTGCAAAACGCCGTGTTCGGAGCATCTCCTTCCTTGATTCGGAGCTGGTGATATCCCGATCGTAGATCAATCTTCGAAAAGACTGAGGCTCCTTTCAGTTGGTCGAACAGATCGTCGATCCTGGGCAACGGATACTTGTTCTTGATGGTGATCTTGTTCAACTCCCGATTGTCGATGCACATTCTTAGAGTGCCGTCCTTCTTTTTAACAAATAACACCGGGGCTCCCCATGGTGAATAGCTTTGCCTGATGAATCCTTTATCTAGGAGCTCTTTCAATTAGACTTGCAATTCCTTGAGTTCGGCAGGCGCCATCCTATACGGTGCCTTGGATACGGGTGCCGATCCTGGAAGTAACTCAATCTCAAAAGAGATTTCTCGTTCTGGTGGCAATCCTGGCAATTCTTCAGGAAAAACATCCACAAATTCCTTGACGATCGATACATCTTCCGGCTTACTTTCGATCTCTTGCGTCTTATCCACCATATTGGCTAGAAATCCCGTGCATCCTTCAGCCAATAGCTTTTTAGCCTTTAACGCCGAAATAAACATCTTCGGTTGCTTCGGGGTCGATCCTCGAAAGATGAATTCCATGTCCCCAACTGGCTTGAACGTAACGGCACGACGCTGGCAGTCGATAACTGCGTTGTATTTTCGTAGGAAGTCCATACCCAGGATGACGTCGTAGTCGTATAATTCGATGACGATTAGGTTGACGTACATCTCTCTACCGCATATGATTATTGGAACATGGCGTATCCAATAATCAGACAACAAGATTTCCCCGGAGGGTAATGCAGTACGAAAGGTTCTTCCGATTTTCTCATTATCTCTACCTAGTTTCTTAGCAAACCTAGGTGATGTGAATGAATGCGTAGCTCCAGAATCAATCAACACATAAGCATCTTGTTGGGCAAAAGGAAGCTGACCTGTCACCACCGTGGACGGTCCAGCTTGGGCATCCTCCTTTGTGTAGGCATAGATGCGTCCTTGCGGTTCTGGAGCTTCAGCTCGGCCTTGAGGAACCGCAGGCCCTTCTAGCCTCATCTGGGTGGCATGTAATTGACTTCCCTGACCCCTCTGATGATTCTGCTGATGCGGGATATTGGCAGTGCAATTCTTAGCAAAGTGGCCTTCCTTGCCACACAGGTAACAGCGGTTTGTTCCTGCCCGGCAGTCTCCCGGGTGCTTTCTCCCACATTTCTGGCAAGGGGGAGTTCCACTGTTGTCAGGGGCGTTCTTCTTCCGGGGAGGATTCTGTTGGCTCCCTTGCCCTCCGGCATTTCACTTTCTTTTCTGCTGGGGGTTGCCATACAGCTTATTGCTGCCGTGTTGGCCAGAAGGTCCTCCTTGACCTTTTTGCTGTGATGATTGGCCGAGCTTGGTCTGATTCTGCTTGGCTAGTGCCCTTTCCTTATTCTTTTCCTTAAAGAACTGGGCCCGTTGCGCCCTGTTCTGACCGACCCAATATTCGGCTAGAACTGCTTGGCTGACGCACTCGGCGACAGTGAGCGGTGGGTGGGGGCTATTACTGATAATCATGGCTAAGTCTGGCCGGAACATTCTCATCATCTTTCTCACTTTGTCCATTTCGGAACTGATGAGTTGAGGGCAGAGACAGGCGAGCTGTTCAAACCTTCTTACAGCTTCAGCCACGGACAAATTTCCCTGACGAAAATTGATGAATTTGTCCTGTTGAGTTTTCATTACTTCTGTGTCGAAGTACTTCTCACGGAACTCTTCCACAAAGTCTTCCCATGTCATCTGGTTGACGTCCCGTCTGATTTGAACCGTTTCCCACCATAATCGAGCGTCTTTCTCCAACATGAAGGACGCGCAAAGGGCTCTTTCTCTATCGTCGAGCCCTAAGAAATTCAGGGAAACCTGAAGGTCGATGAGCCAGTTGTCGGCCTCGATCGGGTCTGTTGATCCTTCGAATTCTGGCGCCTTCATGCACCGAAATTCATGGTACAGCTCTGTCGGGGTCCGAACACGAGGTGTTGACAGAGCAGCTACCGGCGCCATTGGTACTCCTGGGGCCGGTGGTCCTTGGTTCTGTTGGGATATCTGAGCCCTAAGCCCACCTATCTCTCGTTGCTGGGCTAACATCATCTCTCTCAGCTCGTTTAGTTGAGCCGTAAGACCGACGTTTTGGGCCTGTGCCGCTCGATGTCTTGGTAGCATGGTTCTGTATAGAAGCGATAAAATAAGCTTCTTATTTTAAAACTTTTATAAAATCATATACTTTGTACAGAACCATAATCTTCATTTCATAATCATAGTTTTTAGGAAAAATATATAATTTCCTCATCATAGGCATACATTACTTGTTTTACCACCACCGAGCTAGGGCACAATCCAGCGTCATTCTCACAACTAACCTTTCCATTGCAAAACATCGATATGCGTTGAATACAAAAACTCTAATTCTAAGCGTAAGAAAATAAATTAACTTACTTGGGCTATTGCAGAACGATGCGGAGCAAGACGAAGTAGGCTGGCAGGATACCGCTCTGATACCAACTCTGTGACACCCCCTTACTACGTAGGGCCGTTACTCCTTACCTTACATTATTTACTTACTTACTTACTTGAAAATTTGGGGATATTTTTTTTTTTTGACTTTCTTATATGTACATATATATATATATATTTTTTGAAACTTACTTATAAAACATTTGTCTTTAGTAAGACATCATTACTACTTAAGTAAACGTTTACTTAAGGTATTTAGTTCCAAAATACCATAAAGCATAATTTGTCTTTATCATACATGCTTCTATACAAAAACTTCTTTACATCAAAAGATTTGCGGAAACAATGCGTAGTGGTATCCATACCGCCTTCGTCTACAGCCACACCGCTCTAACAATGCCCAGCATTAAGCTGCGGGTTTCTTACCTACAGTATGAAATATAACTGAATGAGCTTTCGCCCAGTAAGCACAAACATAATCTCACAAAATATTTAAACATCATGAAAACATTCATCATCATATGCATATGCGTGAACCAGTTATGTTCCATTTATGCATTTCTTTTTAACATTCTTACCTTTCTTATGGGCCCCTTAGTGTACGTACCCTTAAATTATAGCGCGCCGCTGAACGCAGTTAGATGGGGTTGCAAGTCCCTAACTACGCCAGGAAACACAAGTGATTACACCCTCTTACAAAATCGAGGAGGCGAATCCGTGACTTGTATATAAAAATCCTCCACCTTGGGGAGGTTGGTACGACACTTTACTTGTGACTTCTTACCATGTTATTTATCTTTAGTGAACATACCTTATGATGTCACTATATGATAACATACTTTTTCATTTCATTAATAACATGGCATGGCATTCTTTTCATTCATAGCATTTGCAAACATGACATTTTCATAAATATGACATTTTGCAAATATAGCACTATTATTATATTTTGCAAAAATAGCACTTTTATCAACATAGCATTTTACGAAAAATAGCGCATTTTATAAACATGGTATTTCGCAAATATAGCACCCTTTTATAAACATAACATCTTACGAAAATAGCGCATTTTATAAACATGGCATTTCGCAAAAATAGCACTTTCATAAAACATAGCATTTCATAGATATAGCACACAACATATTGCAGCATATTTGAAAACCACGTACTTTAACATAATCTACTAGTTTTCATACTGCAGGTGAGGTTTGTACTTACCTCTAGTGCCGTGTTCCTTTAGAATTGCGTCCTTTCAATCGTCGGCAACCGCAATTCACTTTCCTGATATATCCAAAATATAGGATCAGGATCTTTTCGTAAGGTGTTGGTGACCTACCAACACTCATATTTACTTTTGGTTGTATGTCCCCTATTCATAATATCCATCTAGGCCATTTTTATCCCCATTCTTTATTGGACTTGGATAAATCCTTATGAGGTTACATTGGGTAACCTTTTTGGTTAGAGCCTTGTTCTCTTATTGGGCTTTGCTCATATATCTATGTTATTGGGTTATTTCCTTGAACCCATTAGATCTTAGCCCAATACACATGTAGGTATCCCTTAGGGTTATGTTGGGTAACCCTTAAGGTTAACCTTAACTAACCTTGGGTCAACCTTTTGTCAACCCTTGGTTATCCTCGGGTATGTAACTCGGATCTAATATCCGGTTACCGTCGTAATCGGCTTGTTCACCAATTTTACTATAAACTTTCTCTTCATTATTTTTGGAAAATCTTGTGCAATTTACTTCCCAAAAATCTTTCATTCTTCTTATAAAAATTCTAACTCCTTTTAGTTAGAAAATTCATTAGCTTAAATTTATTATTTTCTTTATCTTGCAATTGTTTGGTTGAGACCCTCTTTTTCTTCTATTCATGGAAAAGTGTGAATTTCAAACCCGAGCCCTTTTAAAATTTTGGTTTTCGAAACAATCTTTTATAAAATCATTTGGGGTTGGAAACCACTTTTGGAATGGTTTCCGATGCTAAAACGACCATTTTGGAACACTTCATTACTTTTCTAGGAAAGATTTTCGTGAGATTCATTTGTTGGTTTTCGGACCCTCTGCGCGCCTCTCACAAAACGCGCCCAGTTTAAAAATCGGCTCGGAATCTGAAAAACTTTTCTTCATGAAAGTTGTAGCTATCGAAAAATTCTAGAACTTTCATGTTTTGCACAAAATCTAGTTCGGCCTAGATCAGTACCAGTTTTTATTTGAAAACGGGTTAGTTCTGGAAAACTGTGTGGAGAACGTCCCAGGGTTCAGCCACGGGTTTTGAGCAAAACGAAGGCCTTTGGAGCCTTATTTCGAGATTCTGTCCACGTTGTCCTCTAGGAAAAGTTGTTCCAAACAACTTTCGTGTTTTAACTTTTACCTCATTCGGCCTCTAAGGGCATGATATTTCCATTTTCCCGAAACTGCTCAGGTTCGAACCCGAACTGGCAGTGTTGAGGGTTGTGTTCGGTTTACGTCTTGAGCTAGCATGCAATAAGTGGACTGCCTTGGCAGATTTTTGGCCTAGTCTTATGGGACATATAACCTATCTTCTAGCATGAAAAATCCATCATTTTCATGCACAAATTTTTAAAGCAACAAGCATAGAAAAATCAGCCAACCAACCCTAACCTATCAAGCACATACACACCATAAATAGGGCCGAAAATTAAATGGACTTATGTCCTTACAAATCTCTTGATCCAACCTTAAAAACACTTAAATAAAGCTTAGATCCAAGGGGTTTAAGAGATTTACCTCAACCCAAGTTAGGGTTTTCAAAATCCCAAAGATTTTCTTCCTTCCTTGGCTTGCTCCTAACCCACGGTTTTCTTCATGAAAATTGCATCCAAAAATTTTTGTTGTTAGCTCCTCTTGCTTCCAATTAAAAATCGAAAATCATAAGGGGAAAACCAAGTTTTTCTTACCTTTTCTCTTCTTCCTCTTGCTCGGATTTCTTCCCAAAAGCTCACAAGAAAATTTTTTTTCCAATCTCTCTCTCTCTTTCTCTCAAAGCCGTGCACCCTTTGGAATGGGAGTCCAAAAGTTTTGAATCTCTCTCTCTCTCTTCCTCCTCTTGCTGCCGAACATGAATCAAGGAAGAATGAGAGATTTTGGCTCTCTTTTTCCTCCAAAAGGCACAAGGAAAGGGAGGTCTAGTGATGTGACTTGGTGGTTGGTTTCTTGCCCTTGTTTCAAGGCTTTGTGTCTAGTCTTTCTTGTCTTTCCTTGCAGCCGAAATTAAGGGACTTGAGGGGGAGCTTGCTGCCGAATTTTCCAAGGGAGCTAAGCATGGGTTTGACTCACTTTTGTTTAACAAAAATGACTAGAGAGATAAGGGATTTGATGGATAGGAGTTGGTGCACTTTTCCTTGATTTATGGCTTTGTGTCACACTTTGCTTGTCCTTTTGGTTTTCTTTTCATTCTTTCCTTTGCCTTTCTTCTTGCAGCCGAATTTATGGGAGGGAGGGTAATCCAATTGCTTAAGTTTGGTTAGTGGAGGATGAGGTCACAAGCATGGGCATGGGTCCTTGACTTGGTTGGCTTTCAAGTCTCCATTGGTTTCCAACTAACCAATTTCTTTTCTTTCTTTTCTTCTTGATGGCCGGATATTATGGGGCTAGAGGTTGCCATTCAATTTCAATTTTTGGTTAGGGAATGGTGATGTCATTACAAGGACATCATCTTCCACTAACTCTTCTAAGGCCTTGTTTGGCCATTTCGTCCTTTCGCGATTCCTTTCGCGCTCTACAGTTATTTCCAACACTGTGATGAGCATTTTTGTTTTATAATTTGATCCAAAAATTATTCCATTAAATTTTTGGACCAATAATCTCTTTCTCCAATTTTTCGGAGACCTTTTTGCCCTTAATTCTTTTTCGGTGTGCTTGATTTTTCTAGGGTGGATTTACGGCTTATAAAACTCCATTTTCGGATATTCTTTTCATATTTCTTCATCATACTTGTAAAGTCGACGTTGTGACCCGTCCCGGTCAAACCTTGACTTTTTGGTCAACCCTTTGACTTTTGGTCAAACCTTTGACTTTTGTCAAATTTCATCCTTTTTCATTCTTTTTCCTTTAAAAACTTCATTCTTGGCTCGTAAAACATTAATTGAGTCTCAAAATCATTAAATGAGAACTCGAACATCGTTTAGATAAAATTATGAATTTCTCATTATGATTCATAATTTTTCATATAACACATCATAATTACACGAATTAGACTCTAATTCCTTATGAACAAGGAGATTACAAGTCTACAAAATTTCGGGTCTTACAAAGGGACCCACAAGTATGTTAAGTTATGAAAGTAAGTTAAGAATGAACAAGAAAACTTAATAAGAGCATAATTGGTTCATGCATGATTATGTTATAATATGTTATGATATGTTATGTTTGTGTTGTGTCGCGGTATATAATAGTTTACTTGCTGAGCGAAAGCTCGTTATCTTACGTCTATGCTGTAGGTAAGCAACCTATGGACAATCTCTGATACAAGATGGGGGAGCGTGACAAGGCGAACTGTGAAATGTGGGAATGATAGCCCCTACGCATTTTGTCAATTTATGTATATTATTGTATGCTCGAACATCTCGATTTAGTACTCGTTATACGCTCGTACGCTTCATATAAAAAAAAATTTCCACTATTTCCACTAAATAAGTAAGTACGCTATGTATGGCATGTTAAGTATGTATGTATGTACGGTAGTGGCCTGTGCTAGACGGGTCGTTACATATGATTTCCTTAGAGACAAGGAAAATTTAAGATTTGAATTATGTATGATGATATGAAGCTCATGATCTGAGTTGAATATCAGTATATGTTTGAGTTCTCGGTAAATTAGCTACGAGATTCAATAATAGTTTGCTTAAGCAAGTATGAAACCCTTTTGGAGAAAAAGGGCAAAATAGGAATTTTAATTTTTTATTACGGTCAAAGTTTGACTAGGTTGACTTTAGGTTTGAATGAGTTGGTACTGCAGTGTAATTATCGGTATGGAAACTATACTGCAGAAAACTGTCATTACGGACGATTAAGCAAGAATAAGGTTTGAGACGACCCTAGAGAAAAATTAAGTATAATATTTAGGACATGAAGGACTACATGGTTTCAAGTCATAAGAAAATCCTATACGCAGGCCAATTTCATGCAGAGGAATTCTGAACTGTAGTCCAGTATAATAGTACTGTTTTAGTGAAAAACAGTATTAGTATTGATTAAGTTAGTAAGAAAATGGACTGCATCTCTATATTTAGGAATTTTTGGGAATTAAGTGGACCATTATGTATGAATTAGAAGCCAAGTAGCTCCACTTTAGCCGCCACCTCACAGGGACTTTTATGCAATTATTTTGTCCTTACGGGCTAAAGTGTAATTTTTGGAAAATGTGAGGTAAGCAAGTGATGTAAGCAAGTGATGCAAGCAAGATGATGTAATCAAGACGATGTGATCAAGGTGAGGTAAGCATGGGTTACTTGGTGAACAAGTAAGCTTGTTGAACAAGCCATCTTTGGCTCACACTATGGCATGGCCGGTCACCTAGGGGGATCCAAGAGCAAAGTTATTTTGTTCATTAAGGACTCTTATGCAAATTCAAGAAGAATTATGGAGCTAGAAATAATTATGGAAATTAGAATTTTTCCACTATAAATTGGGTTGTAAGTGAACTTCCCAAAAGTTTAGTTCAATTTCAAGTCTTTCTCTTCTCTTTTCTCTCCCATAGAACCGAACCCTAAGTAAGTGAAGAACACAAAGTGGTGGTCGGTTTTCTTGAGAAGAAAGCTAGAAAAAAATTAAAAATCAATTTGTCATTTGGAAAAATTTTAAAATTAAATAAAGGATATGATCACAAAATGGATGTAGTGTTCCCAGAAGCACATTATGAGTGGATATACTAGCGATTGCCTGATTTTGAGAATATATATATATATATATATATATATCTGTACCATTCCTTCGGGCAAATGAGGGCCGTTTATCAATTATGATAGTGATCAAGAACAAAACCATGAACATCGTCGAGATAATTCTTGGTATTGTTATGGTTATAAACAACCCTTCAAATTCCAAAAAAGTCACACCTCACCGCCTGGAGTGGGAGAATAATAAGGAGAAATAGGAAAATGAGAAAAGTCCCTAAAATAAAGATAATCTCTACCATAAATATGATATGAAAAGACATCGGGCACGTATCTATCGTAAGCCTTAATATTTTGTTAACCTTTACCAAGCCTCATTGTAGTAAAAGGGAAAATACATAGAAAATAATTTTATAGATCATAGTGATCATATTGGCATTATGCAATATTTTTAATTTCGTTTAGAACTATGATGAAAATTTTTATAATATTACAAGCAATGAAAATGTAAATAATATCTAGTATTATTATAATATTAAGCAATATTCCTCCTTGTATTATTTTCAATTTTAGTCACTTTGTTTATAATTTTTAGTTTGCACAATCTTATCACATTAAATAATTACTATTTATCTATTTTACTTTGATCATTCCATTCTTATCGTTACATTTTATTTTATTTTTATGTATTTTATTAATCTTGGTTCTAATGGTGAAAATCTGTCTAAAAGACAATTCTGCATTCAATTTTTACAGATTAAAACTATTTTTCAAGTTTAACATTGATAGAGGCCAATGTGAACTACATCTTCAGTACTAAAAACCTGATTGAAGGCTCTACAAGAGCCAATATTTTGGTTTCAAGAGGAATAAAATTTATTATACATGACGCATTATTCTCTAACAGATTGTAACAATCAGAACAATTAAATCCAATATTAGAATAATTAATTTGAGATTAGTGGTTAATCTTGAATTAAGTAATCCTAACTACTAGAGTAAAGTTTTTGCATTTAAGAATCTGTTTTACATTTTTGAAGGATTACAGTGGTGGATTATAGTGTTTTTTTTTTTTTTTAATATTCTGGTGACAATACACAAAATTCGGTGTTGTGTGGAGATTATTGAATTTTAGTGTATATGATTTATGATTTTTGTGGAATTTTGATGATATTTAGTAAAGCCTAGAGTCGGTTTAAATATTTTGATGATAGAATCCGGAGAATCCAACAAAATTGAAAGTTTCCAGGTAATAACCAACTGGTTAACTGTTAACGGTCAATAACCAACTGATTACCCACCGGCGGTAGTAGTTACATGTCGGCAATCAACTAGTTACCCACTAGCGGTGTTGGTTACCAATTGGTAATCTATTGGTTACCAGCGTACGGTTGATAACCAACTAGTAACCCATCAGTAGAATCAGTGATACCAATTAGAAATTATAACTGGTATTTTAAAATAAATAAATAAAAGAATAATTATGATGTCATGTTATGGCATTTCTTACAAGAGTTTTTGTTTGTGCGACAAAAATCAATTCATGGTAGAATTTTGTGGCATTTCTCTATGTAATATTCGAATTTTCAGTATACATTGATCGAATTTTCATACAACAATAGTTATCATGCTTCGATTGGAATGGCTCCGTTTGAAGCATTGTATGGAAGAAAATGTCGATCGCCGATCCACTGGCAAGAAATTGGGCAGAAGCAGCTTCAAACCACCGACTTCATCCAGAAGACCTCTGAAGATGTCAAGAAGATCAAGCAAAGGCTCGACATAGCTTTCAGCCGCCAGAAGAGCTATGACGATAAGCAAAGAAGACCCCTGGAGTTCCAAGTGGGAGATGCAGTATTTATCAAGATTGCTCCTATGAAATGAGTAATGCGTTTTGGAAAGAAAGGGAAGCTTAGGCCGAGGTACACCGGACCATTCGAGATTCTTGAAAGTGTTGGCAAGGTAGCCTATAAGCTTGCCCTACCGCCAGAGTTAGCGTCGATGCACAACGTTTTCCACGTATCGATGCTGAAAAAGTATATACCAGATCCTTCCCATATCCTCAGTCAGGAACCGGTTGAAGTCCAAACAGATTTGACGTATGAGGAAAAACCCGTTCGTATACTGGATAGTGAAGAGAAGGTTTTGAGGAATAAGACAATTCCTCTAGTTAAAGTTTTGTGGCGAAACCACAAGGTTGAAGAAGCAACCTGGGAATTAGAAGAAGAGATGAGGAAGAACTACCCCGAATTGTTCTAATTTTTGAGGACGAAAATTTTTAAGGAGGGTAGATTATAATATTCGAATTTTCAGTATACATTTTCCTTTTAAGGAAATTATTTTCACTTTATGAAAATTTTCATGAAAAAGCTCGGTTTAGGGCTTTTGAAAAAATTTGTGAGTTTTAATGGGTCGAGAAGACTCAAAATTTATTTCTAAACTCGAAAACGGACCTTTCAAGTCGAAATGACCGAAGCGGTGCAAAATTTTATGAAAGTCAACTTTGACCGAAAAAGTCAAAGTTTGACCGGTAAAAAGTCAAAGGGTTGACTTTTTGATATTTTTCAAGTTCAGTGCGGAATGAATTCCGAGAATATGTTTTGTGAATTAGTTAGCAAGAATAAGCCGTAAAACGTTCCTAGAAAATCAAGTACACCGAATTAGAGTTTAAGGGCAAAAAGGGATCGGAAAAATTTAAGAGAAATATTTTTCGATCCAAAATTCACACCGATAAATTTTGTACTTCGGAATGAGATAAAAATATTGTGTTTTGAAGAACCACAATATTAGAATTATCTGTGTAGCATAAAGGAAGAGAAAAATGAGTTTTGGAGAGCAAACTTGCCAAACAAAGCCTAAGCAAGACAAGGACTATTGCCCATGCCTTTGATGTCACCTCCCATTAGCCTAAAGCTAGCTCATGTGGAGTCTTACCCTCCCCCAAAACTTCGGCTGCAGCAAGGAAAAAAGGGATGGAGAAAAGCCTTAAATTAAGGCAAGTAACTAACCACCCTTGTCCAATCAAAAACCCTTCCATTCTCCCTATTCTTTTTCATTGAAAAAGTGAGCCAAATCCTTGCTCCTTTAGTATAGGAAGTTCAGCAGCAAGAGGGAGAGAAGGAGAGGAGAGAGAGCCAAAGAAATTCTCTTGGAGTTTCCATCTCTTGGGCATTCGGTTTTACAAGAGTGAGAGCAAGAAAAGGTTGAGAGAATTTTTGTGGGTTCTAGGGCTTAATGGCCGAGAGTGAGGGAGAGAAAGTGAGTGAGAAATTTGAAAATTTCTTTGGGCTTTTCTTCTTGGAGGTGGAAGCAAGAGCCAACAAAATTTTTCTTGGATCCTCATTTTTCTAGTGTGGCCGTGGGACTAGGGTGAGCAAGGAAGGAAGGAAAATTTTTCAACCAAACTTGGCTTGGTTGAGGTAATCTCTCAAACCCTAACCCTCTTTATTTTGAGCTTAATTTCAAGTTCAATTTGAGGTTCGATCTAAGACATAAGTCTAATTTCATTTTTGTGCCCTAAATTTCGGTGTGTGCTTGATTTGCTAGAACTAGGGTTGTGTGGCTTTAAATCTTGCTTGATTGTGTTGATTTTTGAATGATTTTCATGCTAGAAACCGTAGGTTGTATGTCCCCCTTTAGTGGCCGAAAATCTGCCCCTTTGGCAGCTAAGATGCATGTTAGTTTTAGGGTTTAAAAATTGTGATGCTTATATGTATGTATGCAATGCTAGAACCAAGCAACCCTAGGTTTTTGTTTTTAATTTTTGGGTTGCATGGACTGTTTGGAACGGATTTTTGGGCTTAATGGGACGTTAGAAAACATTGCGTGTTTGAATCGTAAGCTCCCGAAGTGGTCGGTCGAGATAGATCCGCGAAATAGGGCGTAAACCGGACATAAACACGAAACTGTCAAATTCGGATTCGAATCTGGCCAGTTTCGGAAAAGTGAAATTTTAAGGCCTCTAAAGGCCGAATAGGTTAAAACACGAAACACAAAAGTTTCTCAGAATAAGTTTTCCTTAAGGACAGCAGGATAGAATATCAAAATAAGGCTCCAACGGCCTTCGTTTTTAGCAAAACTCGTGGCTGATTCCAGCCCCAGTTTTCACCCAGATTTTTCAGGATCAGCCATTTTCAAATGAAAACTGGTATCGATACAGGTAGAATTAGATTTTTGACAAAACACGAAAGTTTTAGCATTTTTCGAAAGCTACAACTTTCATGAAGAAAAGTTTTTCAGATTCTTGACGGATTTTTAAACTGGGCGTGTTTTACGAAGGGTGCGTAGGGAATCCGAAAATTCCTGCACCTTAGCTCTTACAAAGTGTTTTCAAAAAAAAATTGTAAAGTGCTCTAAACTGTTATTTTAACTACGAAAACTGTTCCAAAAGCAGTTTTCGACCTCAAATGACATTTACAAAGAATTATTTCAAAGATCGGAATTTTACTAAGAGTTTTAAGGATTTTTAAGAAAAATCGTGTAAAAGTGCAAGAAGAAAAGAAATGTGATTTTAAGTTAAGAAAATGAAGTTTAAGTTAAGAAAATAGATTTTCAAGATAAAAATGATAATCAAGCTGCTTACGGGCCATAGCCGGGAATAGGACCCGAGTTACCGGGCTTAGGCCCAAAAGGCCCAGAATTGATAAAGGTTGACCAGTAGTTGACCAATTGTCAACTTTAGTTGACCCAATAATCAGTAAGAGTAACCTTAAGGGTTATTCAATGTAACCCTAAGGATTACCATAAAATTTAAATGGGCCAAGAAAGGTGGGTCAAGGCCATTGACCCAATAAGATATGATGGAATAGTAAAGCCCAGTAGTAAACCAAGATCTAGCTTACGAGGTTATCCAACGTAGCCTCTTAAGGGATTAATCAAACTCAAATTAATCTCCAGCAGTAAAAGGCAAATTTGGACAAGTCAGTTATCTGACGGGGACATACAACTAGGCTATAATAGGTATGTTGGTTAGGGTACCAGCATTCTACAATTAGAGATAGAATCTCACATATGTCCTTTCTCAAGCAGGAGAGGGCTTGTAGCGGTACTCCAAGTTAGGACGACGACCGCAAGGATTTAGCAAGAGAGGTAAGTATAACTCCGCCTACAGCATAGGCTTTAGTTGATGCTTGCCAAAATAAGATTAGATGTATGCTAAGGGTGTATGCAATTGTATGCTATGTGATGATGTGCTATATGTTAATTGCCATGTTATGAGTATTAGTATGCCATGTGAAATGTTGATGTATAGAAAGCATGTTAAGCATGATGTGAATGCTAGTATGAATTAGGATTGTGAAACATCACGTTGCATGTTCACTAATCCATATGAGAATAATGAACTCAAGATTGAGTTAAGAAAAGATAAGAAGGCAAGCGAGCTTGCCGGTGTAGTACCACCCGTCCGAGGTCGGGTAGGACTATGGTTTGAGTTGGAATGGGCCGGCCGCCCCAACCACTCCATAGTCTCACGCCGGGTATAAACACCAAGGTAAGGGCCCTAAAAGAAAGATAAGTAAAGAAAGTAAAGATGAGCATAATTGGACCATGCATTTATAGGCATTGTTAGTTTATGCAATTATGAATGATGATATGATTGTTATATGTGGTTATGTATGTTAAGTTAGAAGTATATTCGTTATGGTTTTATGTAAGTCACGGACGAGACAGTTGTACTTGCTGAGCGAAAGCTCACTGTCTTACGTCTATGCTGTAGGTAAGTAGCCTGTCAGCAGTGCATGATGCAAGGTGGTGAGGCGTGGCGAGGCGAACTGTGAAATCGTGAGATTATTTTCAGCCGCTACGCGTTTTGACCTTTTTGAGTTGTTTTTATAATTATGTAAATATGTTTTTATCCAGATAGCTCTTTTTAAGTTGCACGTTTTATTCGTGTACAAAAAAAAAATTCCCACTGTGTTTTTAGCCCTATAAGTAAGTATGTAAGCAGCTGTGTAACGGCCTGTACTAGGCGGGTCGTTACAGAGTTAGTATCAGAGCCGGGTCCCTGTGATAAGATTTCACAGTTTGCCAGCCATCGGCTCCATCATTGTAAGTTAAGTTTTCAGTTTATTTATTATTATTACGCGCAAGTATTTATGTATGGGATCATGTTATGTTAGACGCGTGAGATGGATCCGGACGTGGCATACGCCGATCGCGATACGACTGAAGCGTTTTATGGAGCCCGACCCTTACTGTTTGATGGCATGGGACAGTCAGTCCCAATCGTAGCATGGATACATGATTTGGAGACGATTTTTCGCCTTTATCACAACGGAGACCGTCTGCGAAAACTGTTAGCGAGTTGGTGTTTTCTTGGGGACGCCCGACTGTGGTGGCTAACGGACGGAGAGCGCCAGCTGCTTGACAAGACATGGGCGCACTTTCGCACGCTAATCTTAGCACGCTAAGGACCGGCCCCTACTGAGGGACCGGGAGGTGAGGCGCCGTATAGAGACCATGAGATCTATAGAGACATGCAGTACCGTCGCTACCGGAGTATGGCTGCCGAGTGGCACGCCTATCCCCACGAGTCGATGCTGCATTATTGCTAGTGATTACGAGAGGCTATGCTGCCCTACATCCCCCAGGACTTACCACATCGCCAGCTTCATACTTTCGTGCTATTACGGAGCGGAGTTCCACCTCCGATCCAACCTTACATCCTGGAGCCCGCGCCAGGAGTGACGTTGAAGGACATGACGGAGTCCATTTTGGACACAGAGATTGCTGCTCACAAGGCTCAGGCCACTGCCTACCTGCATCCTCACCCGATGCCAGACGACGGGCCGGTCAGGCGAGCCCAGTGTACAAGCCGGGTCCAGTTCTTCCAAAGGACCTGATTCCAGACGTTTCCGAGCAACCGGCTCTGGAGGAGGAGGCCGAGGACCCCATGGAGGCCGAGGATCACATGGGAGGCGATGACGAGGACGCCGACGATGTGGTGATAGTTATCGACATATCGGAGGACCCCCCACTCGTTATCCTCCTCAGTGATGACGAGGAGGAGGAGGTCGAGGCGGAGCCCGCGGCCGGGCCAGACATGGAGATTATCGAGATCGATGACGACGAGGTGATAGTCGTCAGTGACGATGAGGAGTACGAGGACGATCCCGAGGAGTTCCCATTTCACGATGGGGATTGGGACCTGGATACCGATGCCGACTCTGATGTCTCGATCTACACATTTGAGGTTGTTTGTTAGCATCGAGAGCGGTTGTACGTATTTTGACGTAGGATTGTAGGTATTTTGTTTTGTGATTTTCTGTATGTATGTTGACCTAGGATCCTATGTATAGGATGGAAAGTGTTAGACACTTCCATCCCAGCCCTGATATTGTACGATGGAAAGTGACAGACACTTCCATCACCTTTTTGACAGGGCACATATATGTTGTACGATGGAAAGTGATAGACACTTCCATCCCATTCTTTTTGACTATGTACTTTTGACCATGTATATACGACGGTAGAGTGACAGATACTCCCGTCACATTTTTGAGCCATGTTTATACGGCTTGATGGTAAAGTGATAGACACTTCCATCGTGTATTTTTGACCAGATATATGAAAAGATGTTTGAACAGTTTGATGAAAGTTATATGTAATTACAGTATCGTAAATTTCTATGTACAGAGTATGTACTTATGAATCAGTATTATGTTGTACTTTTGAAAGCGTACAACGAGCCGTGCAGATACGGCATATGTATGACATGAGTATGTCTAATATAAAAGTTATTTGACCAGATATATGAAAAGATGTTTGAACAGTTTGATGAAAGTTATATGTAATTACAGTATCGTAAATTTCTATGTACAGAGTATGTACTTATGAATCAGTATTATGTTGTACTTTTGAAAACGTACAACGAGCCGTGCAGATACGGCATATGTATGTTGGAAAAATCGGATCCGGTATTTGAGTTACGGCGCAGCGGAAGTTTTAAAAATTTTATGCCGTTTCCGGAAAAGAAGCTCATGATGCATATAACAATAAATTAATTCATGATCAAGCGTACCTTATTTCTTGGATTCCGGAATTGCTAGAGCGTTTGACCAACGTGTCTTCTCTACTATTCTCGAGTTCCACGTCTCAAAGTGTGTGTGGGCACACGTTCTATGAATCCAAGCGACCGGTATTTCTTTCCGAAGTCTAGATCCCTCCTTCTCAATTCCGATGATCCTCGTTGAGAATTTGATCCAACTTCTTTCTTCAAAACTACAAAACAGAAATCCCCTTTAAAACTCGGCCACAAAGTGAGAGAAATCTTGATTGGTGGTTTATATTTTAAATCAAGAATCTAGACTAGTCAAAAGATCCTAGTCCTATCTAGATTCAAACTTCTTTTAAACCTTTTCGAATTTAAATAGGATTCACATATTTGAATAAATATTTTCCATAAACATTATCCATATTAATTAATTTAAATTAATGAAATATTTCAAATTTTCTTTCCTCACAAAAACCATGCACCTCTTTAATTAGGAAAGAAAAATTCATGAAATAATCTCCATTATTTAAACCAATTAATAATTAAATGTTAGGAATATATTTAAATAATTTTGAAACAAAATTTTCTTCCCTCCATACAATTAAAAAACGTGCACCACTTTTAACTAGGAGAGAAAAATTTTGTTTTCCAAAATTCAAATACAATCTTATTTTCAAAATTCAAATTAACCAATCACATGTTGACAAATCATTTGTCTACAAATTTCACATGTCCAATCCTTTCTGGATTGCATGTTAGAGAGTACCATGTCTTAATAGACATTACAAAATTCCATTTACAATTTACCGATCTCATTAGGAACAAATCCCGAGACGCTTTGTGGAACTATATGAGCTAATAGAGGGACCCGATGGAAATATGTAAAGAGACTCCTATAATTGTGAAAAATTAATCCCAGATTAATTATCCATCAATTATCAACTTCAAAACTATTCCACTAAAAGTTTGAAGCTGAACTCCTGTTTACATACCGTATTACGAAAGCTCTCTCACGTAGTGCTTCTTCCATGATTTATTCATCGCTTGCTTAATCCCCATATGTTATCCATGATTGAATTAAGGACTTTTTCCGTTTTACCTTTTCAATCATTTTAACTTAAAGTTCAATTATTCTCGATTGAAAGAACCACCAATTGTAAAACCATACAATTGGAAAACCACCAGAGAACACAAAGTAAACCGATGGCCAAGATCTTGTTATACTATCTTTCAATCCCCGAATAATACCTTTAAGTAGATAACATTTACTATCATTAAGATAGCTATGGATTCCGTATCTATGAATCTTGATTTCTCCATCCATAAGTCATGCACCCAAAACACAAGTATGTTGACCATGAATTAACAGTGTCTCACCTTTAGTGCATCAAAGTACATAAGTCATGGATGCGAACTCAAGTAATCATTTCAGGATTAAGATTAATGCAGGATGATAATCAAAGTATCATTGATTCTTATAAACGGAATTATTAAACCGAATCAATTAACACTTTAGGTCCAGTCCAATGTCATACCTCAATACTGGTATACATTAAAGTTTCTACTCGGAACCTATCCGATGGTCAAGACAAACCATCCCTCCAAGGAAGTAGACAACCTTTACAATCTTATCATGAATAAGATCCCCAAATCTTATTCCGTTGATTGCGGACTATTTATTTAGACTGTTATCAAATTACCACGTCTTCTATGCATACCCCGTATACATATGGTAATTCGATATATTACCAACAGCCTAGGAGTATTTTATGTTTGCTCAAAATAATTATACAATCAACAAATGAAAGTAAATAGGACACAACTTATTAAACATGAATAATTTCCTCTTATTAATATCAAAATGTCATATTTACAGAAAATCCCTAAGATTTTCTATCCTTAGGGCACCTATAGATCCCAACAATCTCCCACTTGCCCTAAGCGAGTAAATGTGACATATTACGCATCCCCATGCCTTCGACGTGTTCTTCGAATCTTCTAGCCACCAAAGTCTTCGTGAACGGGTCAGCAAGATTGTCCTCCGATGCGATTTTGCAAACCGTCACATTTCCACTCTCAACAAAGCCTCTGATAATGTGATATTTTCTGTCAATGTGTTTACTCCTCTTATGATGCCTAGGATCCTTGGTATTAGCTACTGCTGCACTGTTGTCACAGTAGAGCACCATAGCTTTATCCATACCAGGAACGACCTCAAGGTCACTAAGGAACCTGCGGAGCCAAACCGCTTCCTTTGATGCCTCACTGGCTGCCACATACTCGGCTTCCATGGTCGAGTCAGCAATACAAGATTGCTTAACACTCCTCCACACAACGGCACCACCTCCAAGGGTGAAGACAGATCCTGAAGTCGATTTCCTTGAATCCTGATCTGATTGAAAATCAGAATCAGTATATCCTATAGGAACAAGGTCCTGACCGGAATATACTAGCATATAATCCCTCGTTCTCCGTAGATACTTGAGTATATGCTTGACCGCAGCCCAATGGTTCGGTCCCGGATTCGACTGATATCGACTTACCATACCAACCGCAAAACAAATGTCAGGCCTAGTGCATAACATAGCGTACATAAGACTACCTACTGCTGATGCATAAGGTACATTTTTCATACGCTCCCTTTCTTTCGATGTCTTGGGACAGTCATCTTTAGAAAGTTTGATTCCAATCCTGAAAGGTTGAGCACCTTTCTTGGAATCCTTCATAGAAAACCTCTCAAGTACTTTATCAATGTATAAAGCTTGGGAGAGTGCTATCGTTTTGTTCTTTCTATCTCTAAAGAGTTGAATACCAAGAACATAACTAGCTTCTCCTAAGTCCTTCATGTCAAACTGTTTGGCTAACCAAACTTTGACAGATGATAGTATTGCCACATCGTTTCCAATAAGCAATATATCATCCACATAGAGTACAAGGAACACCACTTTCTCGTTCTTGATACATTTATAAACACATGGTTCATCAATGTTTTGTTTGAATCCATAAGTTTTGATCGCTTGATCAAACCTAATATTCCAAGAACGAGATGCTTGCTTTAATCCATAAATGGATTTAAGCAACTTGCATACTTTGTCTTCTTGGCCTTTTGCCTTGAATCCGTCTGGTTGTATCATATAGATATCTTCCTCAAGAGAGCCATTTAAGAAAGCTGTCTTGACATCCATTTGCCAGATCTCATAATCGAGAGCAGCCGCAATGGATAAAAGAATGCGGATTGACTTAAGCATTGCTACAGGCGAGAAGGTTTCTTCATAGTCGATTCCTTCTTTCTGCGTATAGCCCTTCGCTACAAGTCTTGCCTTGAAAGTTTCCACTTTCCCATCCACACCTCTCTTCCTCTTGTATACCCACTTACACCCAATCGGTTTTATGCCTTGGGGTAAGTCTACAAGTTTCCAGACTCCGTTGGAATCCATAGATTCCATCTCGGCGTTCATAGCCTTTTGCCAAAGACTAGAATCAACATCCTCCATAGCTTCCTTGTACGTAGCCGTATCATCAATATGTTCTATGGATTCTGCTTCATAAACTTCACCACTGAACATGTACCTTTCAGGTTCCCTGATAATCCTCCCACTACGACGAAGCTCCTGTGGTTGTTGATTCTTTAGTGATTTTTCCGCAGGGTTTTCTGTGACTTTAGGAACATCCAAACCCGAAGTCATCTCCTCAAGCACTACTTTGCTACGAGGTTTAAAGTCTTCCACGTAACTTTCCTCAAGGAATGTTGCATGTGTTGAAATAAAGACTTTATTTTGCTTTGGATTATAGAACAGACCACCTTTTGTCCCTTTTGGATAGCCAACAAACAAGCACACTTCTGATCGTGACTCCAATTTTTTCGCTTCCTTATCCAGGACGTGTGCCGGACAACCCCAAATTCGAATATGATTCAAATTAGGTTTCCTACTCGTCCATAACTCATAAGGAGTTTTAGGAACCGATTTGGAGGGAACGTTATCCAGAAGATAGCATGCAGTTTGTATGGCGTGCCCCCAAAATGATAAAGGTAAAGTGGAATAACTCATCATAGACCGGACCATATCCAATAGGGTCCTATTCCTTCTCTCAGCTACACCATTCTGTTGAGGAGTACCAGGTGCAGTCAACTGGGATTGTATCCCATTCTCTATCAAATATCCTAAGAACTCATCCGATAGGTATTCCCCACCTCGATCCGATCGAAGTGTCTTAATGGACTTGCCTAATTGTTTCTCCGCTTCAGCCCGAAACTCTTTGAACTTGTCAAAGGCTTCACTTTTGCGGGTCATTAAATAGACATATCCATACCTTGAGTAATCATCAATAAAAGTGATATAATACTCATACCCACCACGTGCTTCTATGTTCATGGGCCACAAACATCTGAATGCACAAGTTCTAAAAGTTTCTCGGCACGACCATCCTTGGCAGCAAAGTGCCGTTTAGTCATCTTGCCCTCCAAACAGGATTCGCATTGTGGTCAAGGTTCAACCTCGTACAAGTCGAGGCATTCATCTTTTACCATCCTTTGAATTCTGTTAAGGCTTATGTGACCAAGTCGTAAATGCCAAAGATATGATTTGTTAGAGTGAGAAGACTTATGTCTTTTAGAGTTCTTTTCCAATTCTGTATCAAGCAGTGAGTGCATCTTAGGTTTGATAAAATAAAGATTTCCATGCATCCATCCATTACAGATAAGAGAATTGTTTTTCCTAATAACAACTTTATTATTAAAAGAAACTGAATAAGAATCTTTAATTAAACAAGCTACCGAAATTAGGTTCCTCTTAAAATTAGGAACATAAAAACAATGTCTCAAAACAATAAACCTAAATTCATCAAAATAAAGATGCACTTCTCCCACTGCTTCAGCTCGCACCAACGTCCCATCGCCGGTTCTTAACGTAAAGTCCTCCTCATGCAGACTTCTCGTTACCTTGAACCCCTTTCTGCTTTTGCAAAGCTAGGAAATCTCGGCAATCCTTCTTGAAATGTCCTTTCTTCCCACAGTGAAAGCACTTAACCTTTTTGGGGTCCACCTTTTGCTTCTTAGTCTTGGTAGACTTCTTAGAAGCAAGTGCATTCACCGCAGGCTTATTCCCCTTGTTCTTCCCTTTTTCCTTCTTCCTTTTGGGATTAGGAACAGACGAACTAGGTTCAGCCAAATTTGCCTCAGCCTTAGATCCAGAACCCTTAAAAATGTTCTCAAAGGCTTGCAACTCTTTCATCAATTCC
>CM046384.1:28632202-28676099 GCA_025413485.1 Ficus microcarpa
GAGGCGAGTTGAGGAAGAGTTCTACGGAAAAAGCATGAAGCCGTTCCCGGTTCTTGAAGAACTAGTCCTCGTTGATTTCCCTATCTTGGAAGAGTGGTCAAGTCCAGATATCGGTGGAGACACTTTCCCTAGCTTGAAAAAATTAGTTCTCAACAAATGCCCGCAGTTGACTGCCATGCCAGTAATTCTGTCCATCCAACACCTGGAATTGCGTGATTGCCAAAGAGTCTTAGTTAATTCCTTTCAAAATCTAACCTCTCTCAGAAATCTTGCAGTTGAGAAAGTTAACGATTTGCCATGTTTTCCCGGTTCATTTCTTTCAAACAACCTTCTTCTCACTTTACTAGAGATCAAATCCCTTCCCCAACTCCATTTTGTGCCTCCCGAACTAGGGAACCTTACTTCTCTGAAATCATTGACAATTCGGTGGTGCGAACAACTTGCGCTTCTGCCACCATGCTTGCAAAACCTCAATGCTTTGGAGTCCTTGGAGATCAGCGATTGCCACAGTCTAGTATGTTTTCCGGAGAATAAGACTCAAGGTTTGAGCAATCTTCGAACTTTGTCCATTGAAAACTGCAACAACTTGACTTCGTTATCAATGGGATTCCGATTCCTTACTTCTCTTGAGAACTTGACCATTATGTATTGTCCAAGTCTTTATAAACTACCGTCAGGCATCGAGTACCTTTCTTCCCTTCGAAGTTTGACCATCATAAGCTGTCCACAACTTATGTCTCTACCGGAAGAATTACAGCGGCCAAATGTTCTTCACACTCTAGAAATCAGAAGCTGTCCTGGTTTACAAGCTTTCCCAGATTGGATTGAGAATCTTGTTTCATTGAGATCATTAGCAATCTCAGATTGCTGTAACATCACGTGCTTACCCGAGGGAATTAAACTTCTCAGCGCTCTCCAACACTTGTCAATTCAAGATTGTCCGCAACTTGTTCAGCGGTGCAGACAACAGAGTGGTGAAGATTGGCCAAAGATAGCTCATGTTCCATACAAGCACATCGGAGCACCTGCGCAACGGTGCCCGAGTGAAGAGGCCAGCAGTTCTTCAAACTAGAATGGTCATGAGAAGATTTCTGAATCATTTGTGTAACATAGAAGATGTGTTGTTGGATTACTTACTGTGTTATTATTATAAGAAAAAGTAGTTTCCTTATTGTAATGAAATCACATATCCCACTTGATAAAATATAGTAGTATTATATATGTGAAAAATACACATTTATTTACGATATACATACAGATTTATTCACTCCTGTCCACTACTAAAAATGTTACATTGTCTAAGGCTTGAAAATTTTGCTCCCTAGCCGGAGTGTATAGAGGCCAAAAAACGCAACAAAACAAAATAATACAGAGTTTGCAGACGTTTTTTTTTTTTTTTTATTTTTTTTTATTTTTAAGGAACCAGCTAGTTACATTATCAGTTTTTAATAGCTTGATTGAATAAGAAATATGTCCTTTTTGATTTATTGTTAAAGCATTCAATAAACGAGTAGAAGAGCAAAATAATAACAAATAAATAAATAAAAAAACACAAATGGCTAGCCACAACGGCAGCCTGCCGACCAAGGCCGAGAGAAGGAAAAGCACTAATAAACCTCCCCAAAGCTAAAACCAGCTGGAGAAACCACCAGCAAGCAAATAAAGTTATAAGTAACAACATTACTGGTCGTCCTAGTCCATTTAAACTAGCGGGGACCGAAATCTCACAACAATTGCTCCACTTCCACTTTGAAATTCTCTGCCTCCCAAGGAACCTTCCCAACACGCGCCACCGAATCCAAAACAAGTGATCTTTCCTTCATTTGAATGAGGATTAGAGTACTTTAAACCGTTTCTACAACTAAAGTTTCTGGCTTATCTGCACCATTTTATTGTCCTAGCATTTTTGCCCATTAATAATGTAGTCCTTAAAAAAGCTCTTGGCAATTATAATTTTTTGATATCTGAGCTCAAAGATCCGTTCGAATCTCACTTCCAATCAATACCAGAATCAATTTTTGCCCAAAAAAAAAAAAAAATCAACTTGAGTTGAGCGTGGGCCGTAAATGAGGAGCAAAACTTTGGACTTGAAAAAAAAAATAAAATAAAAACTCTCTCTCTTTCTCTAACCCTCTCTACCTGGATCAGGTCGCTAGCAAGAAGCAACCCCAAGGTATGGTTACCAAGCTACGGAGCTCCGTGACTGTTGTCACGATCCAAAACTGGGGACTATGACTCAAAATTTTTTACCATCATTATCAACACAAAAACCTTTTGCTTTCAGTTCTCTATAGAGTTTTTCACAGACAGGTAATACGAAGCAACGACTCTTTCAAACAAACGAGAGTAAGCCTTTAACTCCAATTAAAACTCAAGTACTGCCATATTGAAAAAAGAAAAATAATCAAGTAATTTGGTGAAAAGACGCAGTAAACTTAGACGGTAGGATACTAAAGTCTTTCGGTGTTAAGTGAACTAAAAACTTCAAAGTAATGTTAATATTCGAATAAAATAAAAATTTGCATATGTGAGCAACACAGAGCTGTAGTTATACTTGGACATTCTAGGCTGTAATAATGCTTTATATATATACAGAGATACAGTTTGTACTTTGTACCCATTATGAGCAGGTTAGGAGTAGAAATCTCATGAACAAAGACATTTTTTCATTACAAAATATATAGATAATAAAGGTAAAACTTCTGTTTGTGAATACCTACTTCATTAACAGCAGTGTGTTTTGGACGATTATTCGCGATTAACTAGTGTATATAAACCTACGCAAGTGCACGTAATCGTACAAGTAATATAGAAAGTGAGTAAAGTATCGTCTCCACAGGGATTGATTCACTAAAATAAGTTGTAAAAGAAACAAGCACAAATTAAATTGAGTGTGGAAATGAAAATTAGGAAAAAATGCAATAAACAAGCAAAATAAAAGTGGGTATGATGAAAAGGCACTAAAATAGTCAAAAAGAACAATATTCAATCAAGAAGTTGTAATCAAGAATTTGAATTAAACTAGGATTGCCAAATCCCCCTCCATTGCAAGTCAAACCCGAATGCTGTAGAAAATGCTGCAGCAAAACCTGTTCTGTTAACCGAAATTCGATTTTTATCATAAAATTCTTCCGAATTTAGTATGACTAAAAGTTATTAAACCTTTTTCAACATATTCCTATGTGAATCTAGTTCTCATAACACAATTTCAAGCATCAATTTCAATGGGTTATACAAGGCAAACAATATATTCCTATACCATTCACAAATCAATATAAACTTTAAAAAGCATATTGAACTTGCATCATCTAAGTTATTTCTAGCTTAACTTAACCTTTCCAGAATTAAACAAGCCTAGTTCCCTATATATTGATGGCCAATCAACAATAGAAATTATCATTCACACACTCAGATGAACAGGAACAAGTTCGCCCAACATTTCAACAAAAGGCATTCAAATCATCGTCACAATTTCGGGTTCATCAACAATCCTAGCTAAAGAAAATTAGCTCATGTTTCGGAGTACAAAATCAAAAGGAAAAACATCATCCATTGTTCAACAAAGAAAGAAAATCAGAAAATAAATCAAGCAAGAGTATGAAGAAGAAAAACTCCAAATGGCGATCAGATGGGTCTTCTTCTCCTTCCTCCTTCTCAGCTTGCTCTCCAAAATGGGCGTGAAAAATGGAAGAAAACTCTCAGCCCAGCCCTCTTCTCTCTTGCCCAATATTTTCGTCTCCTTTCTCCTCTTGATTTTCGCCCCTTTCTTCTCTTTCTTTTCTCTGTTTTTTTCGAACCCTTTCTGCTTGGCGGCAGCTTCTTTTCCTCCTCAAAATAATACCCTTTAGGGCAACAAAACCAGCCCACGTGTGAAGCTTCCCAGCTGAAGAAAAAGAAGTGGCCCCCACCATATGAGCTGTCAACTTTTTTTTACTTAATCAGAAAAAATTCGCCAGCTGGACAACTTTGCCGCAGAAATTGCTGCAGCATTTCGACTCAGTTTCTTCACTGCTTCTGCTACAAAATGCTGTAAGGAATGCTGTAGCATTTTCTGCAGCATTTTCGGTTTAAGCTCTCCTACAAGTCAGAATAGAATTAAAACGCACGTCAAAAAGCCGTCAAATGATCCTACTTTTTCTTCCCATTATCCATGATTTCACCAAACAATAACCCAAGACAAAAGAAAAGACATACAAACCTAAAACAAGGGAAAAACATGCTAATAATAACACAAATACTCACAAAACCAAGTTCAACCAAGTCTAAAAGTGCCTAAGATAACTCTAATTTCTAGAGTTATCACACCCCCAAACTTAAAACATTGCTCGCCCTCGAGTAATGCCAAAACAAACTCACAAAACAAAACACACACCAAGAAAATACCAAACACAAACAGAAAAACTGCTCAGGCTGCCAAGCAAGTTAAGTTTCCATTCTCAAAAGAGCTTCTTAATTTCCAACTCATTTCAAAATTCAGCTTTCATCGAATATCAGTTCTATCCTTTATAAACTTGCTCCCAAGTGAGGTTTCTCTCAGATGTGTGTGTGCGAGACCATATCTAAGCATCTTTAGATCACCTAAGTCCCTCTTATCGAGATCATTAAGCTTAGTTCATACTCTCATCGGTTGGATGCATGACTCCCTCTCCACTGGCATTAGCTGGGCAAAAATCTAGGGATAGACAGTTTACACGGCTTGCTGAGTTGAGTGCACGTGTATGTAGACACGAATTTATTAAATCAAAAATTTTTTTTTTTTTCATTCATCATGTCACTGTTACATTTTTACGCGAATGCCAACATTGGTGATGAAGACACCCGGTTACTCAGCAACATCACAAATCGGAATTGCTATAGCAAACTCATATTATGAACCACTGTTTGACGCAAAAGTACACATGGGGCTCATGTTACTCCTGGTTACTAGGCGGCTTAAAATAGCGGAGTTCAGTTTTTTTATTTATTATTTATTATTATTTATTTTTTTTATTTTTTACACCCAACTCTTTACATGAAAAGCACACCAATTATTCCCAGTCTATTTCACTTCCTAAAGCTTCGCCTCACGGGTTTGATACAACCTATTCTCAAATTCTAAATTCTCTCGATGACTTTGGAGTTTCCTGGGCTTTCCTCAGAAATATAAAGATATAGTCTATTGTGGAAAAAGAGTAGTCTCACTCAAAGAGCAACTAGATAAAAGACATTACCCACACCCAACTCAAGCTTAATCAATCCATAAGCTGACAATTCTCAAAACTCTAGTGATCTTCACCGAACATCAACAAATCAACAACTCAGCAGCTAAAATAGAGCAATTTCTAACAACAACATAAAGACATACATAATTTTTTTTATTTTTTTTTATGAATATATAAACATAAACAGCACCACAAACTGACTAAACAACATAAATAACACAAACACGAGAAACGACACATAAACAAAGAAATAACACAAAAACAACAAAAGCTAAACACATAAACAACAAACAACAAGAAAAACATAGAACACACCCAACTGAATATAACTAAAACAAAGCTAAATAACTCCCCCAAACTTAAATGAAGCAGTGTCCTCACTGCTCTAAACAAAATAACATGACATCAACAACAACACAAAACAGAACAATCACAAAGTCATGTACAAAAATGACTAAGAAAAAGTTTGGACTTCCCTGTTTGAATGGCGGATGGAGCGCTGCTTCAATCATCGGACTCGTCTGCCTCCTCTTCCTCACCCTCATCGGATGCGACATCAGCAGCCATGGCCTCAAGCACAACATCCGGGAATTCGGGAAATTGAAAGATAGGCTTTGTGAAGTTTTTCTGTTAGGATTTCTTCAAAGCCTTATCTCTTTGCTTGGCATAGGCCCAGAATTGCTGCTGCTGCGCATGCATGTGCTGCTGCTGCGCATGCATGTGCTGCAGCATCTCCATCGTCTGATACTGCTGAACCTCAGCGAGGCTCATCCACTGCTCGAGCAGTCTCATGGAGAGGGCGATGTCGGCTTGAGGTGGAGCTTGGCTGCTTGATGCAGCAGCGGGTTCGCTCGGGTGCGTCGGAGGATCTTGACCCTCAGCCTCCTCTTGATCGTGCGGCTGCTGTGACGGAGGCGCGGCCGATGTACCTCTCAGCAATCTGGATATGGTAGTTTTGATAATCGCGCCCTTGGTAGATAATATCCGCTCCTCGGCGTCAAACATGGGCACACCATGCTGAGCACAGAGGCTAGTGATGAGCGACGGGAACCAAAGGCTACCACATCTCTTAGAGGCACATGCTCCTAGCTTTTTGAAAATAAGGCTGCCCACGTCGATAGGTCGCCCGGTCACGATGGAGTCTAGGAGGAGAATCCGACTTTTGGAGACCGTTTGGCCGTGCGTGGATGGCATTAGGCGCGTCTTCAAGAAGTGATACCAAACCCTACATTGAGGTGTAAGGCTGGACCTGTGGACTGATAATTTCCCTTGAGACGACACCGTCCAAGTTGTTTCGGCTACACAAACGTTCTCCAACGCGGCCTCCAACCACTCAGGCTTGGCTCTAGCGACAAATTCGGTATGAAGTTCCTCCACATCACCAAGGCCGTAGAATTGGTTAATGACGTCCTCATCGATCGGTACGTCCACACCACGAACATACACAGTTCGCTGCCCTTCCCCTGCGAAGTGGGCGTAAAATTCCTTGACAACAGGAACTACCGCGTCGCCGGGATGGGCACAAAACTGCCTCCAATTGTGCTTGGCGATGACGGTGTGGATATAATCTTCATACCCCATTGTGGGTGTGCTCTGCAACAGAAATCTTTTTTCCGCACATAAGGTTCGGTCAGAAATCTGAGTTTGATACCTGTGTCTAGCTTCTGCCGTTCGAAATGTACGGTAGCTGGTGGAAGTGCTCGGTGGTTGGTAGCCCGTTTGCTTGCGCGCGAGTTTCTTCGTGCGAGGCATTTCCGCGAGCTTCTGTTCATCTTCGAGGGATAAAGGGGCTGTTCTGTTCTCTGTGTACGGAGGAGATACGGCCTTCTGCTTCTTCTTATTCTTTTTTTTTTTTATTTTTTTTTATTTTTTTTATTTTTTTATTTTGTTTTTTTGTTGTGGCTGCTGGGATATGGGGGGGAATGGGGAGTGGGAGATCTGTGGAAGTTCAGGCTGTTGGAGAAGGGAAAATGCAGGGGATGAGGTGGCGAGATGGTGGTGGTTCGACGGTGGCCGAAATGGGAAAATGTGGGTCGGTGGAAATTGATAAATGGGGCGGCTGGGCTGTGGGTGAAGAGAATGGGGGAAATGGGGAGTTGGTGGGGGGGGGGTCTCGGCTTTTAGTGGCTGGCCGTAGGCGGAGCGATCGGCGGAGGAGAACTGACCTGGTGGTGGCGGACGGCGCAAGGGAAAGTGCTGCGCGACTCGGGCTGCTGGGAAGAACTCGGCGAGATGGGGAAGACTGACGGCGAAGGCGGAATGGCGGTGGAAGGCTGCAGCTGCTGTCGGAGAAATGCAGGACGGAGGGAGGACGGCGCGGTTGGCGGAGAGAAAATGGCGCTGTCGGAGGCGCTGGTGCGGCGGAGACTCGGGTGCAGCGGCGGGGAAAGATGCGGATGGTGGGACGGCGCAGGTGAAATGGCGAAGGGCGGCAAGAAAATGCAACTGGGCTCGCGGCAAAATGGGGGGAATGCGGAGCAGAGGGAGAGACGGCGCAGGTGCTTTCTGTGGAAGGAAGAGAAAATGGCTTAGGGCTGCAGAATGAAGAAAAACGACAACAAAATAAGAGTATATATAAATATTCCATTATTAAATAATATTAACTTATATGTATACGCATATATAAGTACTTATAAATATAAATATATATATAATATAAATATATATATATGTGCTACAATATAAAGATACCGAAAATATATAAAATAGACTATAATATATATAATATATATATTATGTATATATATATATATATTTTTTGCTGAAGCCCTTTGCTGTAGCATTCCCTGCAGCATTTCTACACAGAGTCTCTGCCCAACTTTGCTGCGAGTTTTGCTGTAGCAATTCCTGCAGCATTCTTATACAGATTCTCTGCCCAACTTTGCTGCGAGTTTTGCTGTAGCATTCCCTGCAGCATTTCTACATAGAGTCTCTGCCGAACTTTGCTGCGAGTTTTGCTGTAGCATTTCCTGCAGCATTCTTATACAGAGTCTCTGTAAGGCATAATCCTGAGCCAATTTCTGCATAGAAAAATTTCATGAACTCAGCTAAAATTTCTTAACAACCCTAAAAACAACGACTTAAACAAAAAGACATGAGCCAAAATAAAATAAAACAAAATGAAAGTAATTGGGTTGCCTCCCAAGAGCGCTTGTTTTTAAGTCATCAGCCTGACTATTTCCCTATTTCAAGCGTCTTTAAGAGTAATGGAAGACTTGGAACGCTCCACCGGACTTCCCCAATAGTGCTTGACTCGCTGACCATTTACCAAAAATTTCCTTCCTGTTGGATCATCTTGTAGTTCTACCGCTCCGTGAGGAAAAACCGAAGAGATTGTGAATGGGCCAGACCACCGAGACTTCAATTTCCCAGGAAAAAGCTTTAATCTTGAATTGAACAATAGAACTTGTTGCCCTAGTTCAAATGTCCTGTTGATGATCCTCCTGTCATGCCAACGCTTGACTTTTTCCTTGTAGAGCTTGGCATTCTCATAAGCTTGCAATCGGAATTCATCAAGCTCATTAAGCTGCATCAACCTCTTTCCTCCCGCAGCACTCATGTCCATATTCAACTGCTGAAGTGCCCAATACGCCTTGTGCTCCAACTCCAGAGGCAAATGTCATGCTTTCCCGAACATAAGTTGATACGGTGACATTCCAATGGGAGTCTTAAAGGCAGTTCTATAGGCCCATAATGCATCTTCCAACCTTTTGGACCAATCCTTTCTTGTTGGACATACCGTTTTCTCCAAAATGGCTTTGATTTGCTTGTTCGAAGTTTCCGCTTGCCCATTAGTCTGCGGGTGATACGCCGTAGCTACCTTATGACGGACATTGTACTTTGCCAACAACGCTTCAAAGTGCTTGCTACAGAAATGTGTCCCTTCGTCACTGATCACTGCCCTTGGTGTACCAAACCTTGTGAAAATTTGCTTCTTCATGAATTGGACCACCACCTTTGAATCATTGGTTGGTAAGGCGGTAGTTTCTACCCACTTGGAAACATAATCCACTGCCACTAGTATGTATAGATTGCCAAAAGAAGGAACAAAAGGACCCATAAAATCGATTCCCCACACGTCAAACAACTCTACCTCAAGAATGTTGGTCAATGGCATTTCATGTCGTCTTGAGATACTACCAACCCGTTGACATCTATCACACCATAACACAAAATTCCGAGCATCTCGAAACAAGCTTGGCCAATAAAATCCAGATTGCAAGACTTTCGCCGCTGTCTTGTCGCTTTGAAAATGACCTCCATATGGGGAATTATGACAATGTTGCAGCACCTGTTCGACTTCTTCCTCCAGTATACACCGTCGCAAAATCTGATCAGCACATTTTCTAAACAAGTATGGTTCATCCCAGAAGTAGAATTTCACCTCATGCAAAAACTTCTTCTTTTGTTGACCGTTCAAATCAGGAGGTAGCAGCCCACTCACTAAGTAGTTGACCAAATCAGCATACCAAGGCAATGGAGTAGTAGCTCTAGTGACAACCAATAGCTGCTCATCCGGAAACACTTCGTTAATAACTTCTGAATCAGTGCTCTTCTCAGCTTTCTCCAATCGAGACAAATGATCAGCTACTTGGTTCTCTATTCCCTTCCTATCTTTGATCTCGAGGTCAAACTCTTGAAGTAAAAGCACCCATCTAATCAACCTTGGCTTTGCATCATTCTTCTCTATCAAGTATTTGATGGCTGAATGGTCTGTGAAAACCGTGACCCTTGCTCCTATCAGATAAGCTCGAAACTTGTCAAATGCAAAGACAACAGCTAACAACTCCTTCTCGGTCACCGTATAGTTCAATTGAGCTCCTGAAAGAGTCTTGCTAGAATAGTAAATGGGATGAAATACCTTGCTTTTGCGCTGCCCTAGAACAGCCCCCACAGCCCAATCGCTTGCATTACACATTTCTTCAAACGGTATCGACCAATCCGGTGCTACAATGATTGGCGCTGAGATAAGCTTCCGTTTTAACTCCGAAAAGGCTGACAAACATGCTTCGTCAAAGTTGAATTGGCTGTCTTTCTCCAATAGGCTGCAAAGAGGCTTAGAAATCTTGGAGAAATCCTTGATAAATCTTCTGTAAAACCCTGCATGTCCAAGAAAACTCCGAATCCCTTTCACATTTGATGGTGGAGGAAGCTTTTCTATTACGACAATCTTGGCTTTATCAACTTCAAGGCCATTCTTTGAAACTCGGTGTCCCAACACTATGCCCTCTTTGACCATAAAATGACATTTCTCCCAATTGAGGACTAGATTGGTCTCTTCACATCGCTGCAAAACCTTTGCCAAATTAGTGAGGCAATCTTCAAAACTTTCTCCAAAGACTGAGAAATCATCCATAAACACCTCTACAAATTGCTCCACCATATTAGTAAAAATCGCCATCATGCATTGCTGAAAAGTAGCATGAGCGTTGCAAAGACCGAATGGCATCCGTCTAAAAGCAAATGTACCGAACGGGCATGTGAATGTGGTCTTGTGTTGATCCTCGGGAGCTATTGCAATCTGATTATATCCAGAATACCCATCCAAGAAACAGTAGTACTCCTTCCCAGCTAATCTATCAAGCATCTGATCAATGAAGGGAAGTGGGAAATGATCCTTCCTTGTGGCCTTGTTTAGCTTCCGGTAATCCATGCAAATCCGCCAACCTGTTACTGTCCTTGTGGGAATCAATTCGTTGTTGTCGTTCTCCACAATAGTAATTCCTCCTTTCTTAGGAACACACTGAACCGGGCTAACCCACGAACTATCGGAAATTGGGTAAATTATCCCTGCATCCAACCACTTAATGATCTCCTTCTTGACTACCTCCTTCATGATCGGATTCATTCGCCGCTGACCTTCTATAGACCCTTGCTTATCATCCTGCAAGAGAATCTTGTGCATACAAAATGAGGGACTTATACCCTTTATATCTGCTATTGTCCACCCGATGACACCTTGGAATTCCCTTAAAATGCCAAGCAACCTCTCCTCCTGATCTTTGGTCAACTCAGCCGAAATGATCACCGGAAGAGTTGAAGATTCTCCCAAATATGCATATCTCAGGTGAGGTGGTAAAGGCTTCAATTCTAGGACTGGTGGCTCTTCTCTTGATGACTTGGGGGGTTGGTGTTCACGGTCTACCAAATCAAGTGACTCAAACTTCCTTAGAGGTCTAGGTATAATGGTATTGGCGTTTAACCAAGCTAGCTGCTCAACAACTTCATTTTCCACTTCAACTGATTCTAAAGACGAGGCAAGTTGCATTAACTCCGAATGGTCACTCGCTTCAAGCTTTTCAGCCACTAAGGAATCAATGACAGATATGGAAGAGCACTCCTCCATCTCATTAGGAAACTTCATCGCCTTAAACATATTAAAAGTTACCTGCTCGTCTTGCACCCTCATAGTTAGCTCACCTTTTTGCACATCAATCAAGGTGCGGCCTGTAGCAAGAAATGGTCTTCCCAAGATAATCGGCACTTCTCGATCCGCTTCATAATCAAGGATGATGAAATCCGCAGGAAAAATGAATTTGTTGACCTTTACAAGAACATCCTCGATCTTTCCTTCGGGAAGAGCAATAGACCTATCCGCAAGCTGCAAAGATACTGTAGTGGGACGAGCTTCTCCGATTCCCAACTTCTTGAAGATAGACATTGGCATCAAGTTAATACTTGCTCCCAAGTCACACAAGGCCTTACCAAAGTAGTGGGCTCTAATTGAACATGGGATTGTGAAACTCCCCGGGTCCTTCAACTTAGGAGGGAGTTTGTTCTGCAAAATAGCACTACATTCTTCCGTCAAAGCCACAGTCTCAAATTCCCCAAGTCGACGCTTCTTAGTGACCAAGTCTTTCATGAACTTGGCATAATGAGGCATTTGCTCCAAGGCTTCCACAAGAGGTATGTTGATGTGAAGCTGCTTCAAGACATCCAGAAATTTGCGAAATTGACCATCCTTTTGCTGCTTTTGAAACCGCTGAGGACATGGTGGAGGAGGTCGAGTTTCGCTGCTCCTTGCTGCTTCAGAATGCTGCGAAAATGCTGTAGCATTTTCTGCAGCAAAATCTGTTGATTGATTTTTCACCAGAATTTCTTCTTGTTGAGGCTGATCATCTTTTTCTTGGATTGAAGAGGGCTCGATCCGTACAGCTTTTGGCTTTTCACTTCTCTCAACTTCCCTTCCATTCCTTAATACGATTGCCTTGCAATGCTCCTTCCCGTCCCTCCTTGGATCTTCTATATTACTTGGGAGAGAACCTGGCGGCCTAACATTCAAGGCGTTTGCAATTTGCCCAATTTGATTCTCCAAGGTCCTCAATGTTGCATCATGACTTTGAACTCTAGCATCATTCTTCGCTATATACTCCTTAATCAAATTCTCCAATGAGCTAGATGAGTCCATAGCTTGTGTTCTTGGTTGCTGAGATGGAAAACCCGGTGGGTGAGAAGGTCGATGATGATGAGAGTTTGCTCCACTAGAACCGGCCCCTTGATTACTCCATGAAAAGTTGGGGTGTTGTCTCAACCCTTGGTTGTAAGGTGCCGAATAAGGGTTGTTCCGGTTGAAATTACCTGCATAGCAAGCAGAAACTGGATTAGATGGACAATCCTCATATAAGTGTCCCTCTCCGCAATAGACACAAGTGGCGCCAACAGATTGCACAGAATTAACCCCCGCCGACATGTTCATATTCTTGATCATATTAGTCAGACTCGACACTTGGGCGGAAAGTGCGGTGATAGCATCTACTTCATGAAGTCCCGCTGCCTTCCGAGCATTGAGCCTCTCGGTGGGCCACTGATAATTGTTGGTAGCCATCCTCTCCAAAATCTCATAAGCTTCGTTGTACGATTTAGCCAAAAGAGCACCATTAGCCGCCGCATCAACAATAGTACCTGTTTGCCCATTGAGCCCATTGTAGAAAGTTTCCATCTGAATCCAATGGGGAATCCCATGGTGAGGGCATTTTCGCAGCAACTCCTTAAATCTCTCCCATGCCTTGTACAAAGATTCTCCCTCTGATTGTTGAAATGCAGTAATGTCGTTTCTGAGCTTGGCATTCTTGGTCGGAGGAAAGTACTTCATGAGGAATTTTTCAGCCAAGTCATTCCATGTTGCAATTGAATCCGGCGGCAGTGAATTAAGCCATGATCGAGCTCGATCCCTCAAGGAATAAGGGAACAGTTTCAGCCTCAATGCTTCATCAGACACCCCTGGTAGCTTGAACGAAGCACACACTTCCATGAATAGCCGAAGATGCATGTGAGGATCCTCAGTTGCCATTCCACTGAATTGGCCTACGGTTTGCAACATTTGGAACATAACCGGCTTGAGTTCAAACTGTGGCGCTTGTATTTCTGGCCGAATGATGCCCGGATTGAGCCCATGTAAAATGGGTACAGCATACTCCCGAATGGCCCTATCTCTGTCATCCAGCAAAGCAGGTTGAGGCAATAGATTGTTGACATCCCCTTGCTGTCCATCATTGGCCATATTGACAGCCACTCTTTCTTGTATTTCTTCCACTCCTGCTAGACTTTGTTGCTCCCTTCTCCTTACTCGAAACGTCCTTTCAATTTCTGGGTCCAAGGGCAGCAACTCTAGATTTCGCTGGTTATTCATGCAGAGAAAGAAAGCCCCTGAAAATGTAAACACTCAACCAATAAGAAAATGCAAAAACAAGAACTAAACAAATTAACTTTTACAAAAATTTTAACTATTTCAATCCCCGGCAACGGCGCCAAAAACTTATTCGCGATTAACTAGTGTATATAAACCTACGCAAGTGCACGTAATCGCACAAGTAATATAGAAAGTGAGTAAAGTATCGTCTCCACAGGGATTGATTCACTAAAATAAGTTGTAAAAGAAACAAGTACAAATTAAATTGAGTGTGGAAATGAAAATTAGGAAAAAATGCAATAAACAAGCAAAATAAAAGTGGGTATGATGAAAAGGCACTAAAATAGTCAAAAAGAACAATATTCAATCAAGAAGTTGTAATCAAGAATTTGAATTAAACTAGGATTGCCAAATCCCCCTCCATTGCAAGTCAAACCCGAATGCTGTAGAAAATGCTGCAGCAAAACCTGTCCTGTTAACCGAAATTCGATTTTTATCATAAAATTCTTCCGAATTTAGTATGACTAAAAGTTATTAAACCTCTTTCAACATATTCCTATGTGAATCTAGTTCTCATAACACAATTTCAAGCATCAATTTCAATGGGTTATACAAGGCAAACAATATATTCCTATACCATTCACAAATCAATATAAACTTTAAAAAGCATATTGAACTTGCATCATCTAAGTTATTTCTAGCTTAACTTAACCTTTCCAGAATTAAACAAGCCTAATTCCCTATATATTGATGGCCAATCAACAATAGAAATTATCATTCACACACTCAGATGAACAGGAACAAGTTCGCCCAACATTTCAACAAAAGGCATTCAAATCATCGTCACAATTTCGGGTTCATCAACAATCCTAACTAAAGAAAATTAGCTCATGTTTCGGAGTACAAAATCAAAAGGAAAAACGTCATCCATTGTTCAACAAAGAAAGAAAATCAGAAAATAAATCAAGCAAGAGTATGAAGAAGAAAAACTCCAAATGGCGATCAGATGGGTCTTCTTCTCCTTCCTCTTTCTCAGCTTGCTCTCCAAAATGGGCGTGAAAAATGGAAGAAAACTCTCAGCCCAGCCCTCTCTCTCTCTTGCCCAATATTTTCGTCTCCTTTCTCCTCTTGATTTTCGCCCCCTTTCTTCTCTTTTCTTTTCTCTGTTTTTTTTTCGAACCCTTTCTCCCTTGGCGGCTGCTTCTTTTTCCTCCTCAAAATAATACCCTTTAGGGCAACAAAACCAGCCCACGTGTGAAGCTTCCCAGCTGAAGAAAAAGAAGTGGGCCCCACCATATGAGCTGTCAACTTTTCTTTTACTTAATCAGAAAAAATTCGCCAGCTGGACAACTTTGCTGCAGAAATTGCTGCAGCATTTCGACTCAGTTTCTTCACTGCTTCTGCTACAAAATGCTGTAAGGAATGCTGTAGCATTTTCTGCAGCATTTTCGGTTTAAGCTCTCCTACAAGTCAGAATAGAATTAAAACGCACGTCAAAAAGCCGTCAAATGATCCTACTTTTTCTTCCCATTATCCATGATTTCACCAAACAATAACCCAAGACAAAAGAAAAGACATACAAACCTAAAACAAGGAAAAAACATGCTAATAATAACACAAATACTCACAAAACCAAGTTCAACCAATTCTAAAAGTGCCTAAGATAACTCTAATTTCTAGAGTTATCAACGATCAATACATTAGTAAACCGAACCTTTCGGTGCTCATAAAAAAGACTTGGTGCTGTTTCTGGTTCTTATGAACCATGGAAAAGTACACCTAGATTTGAGACAATCAGTTTCAAGTCGAGTGTACGCGTACTTGATTTGCTTAGTTCTTCACAAACATGGAAATCAGTAAAAGCATAAATTCTGCTTATCAGCAGCATGATCAACAGTTTTTAGAATCAACACAAGCATCTCCACTGGTCAATAAGAACTTTTATACTCTAAAATGAAATGACAGAACAATTGAAACTTCAAGAAATCTAGCACGTTCCAACTAAGATGGAATACACTAGACAACCTATGGAATAATCTACTTTAAATTTATTAATTAAAAAAAAAGGGAAAAGAAAAGAGTTATAACAATATAAAGAGGCTACTAGAACTTACAAATCTCAAAATACAGCTTAAAATTAGAAACTACAGAAGATTGAGGAAGGGAAACAGCTTATTAATTAAAACCTTGCAGGGACAAACTCGGAATAAAACATCAAACTTGAAATAGAAACATGCAACCTCTAGAATGCTAGAAATGTCTTCTGAAAATTGTGGCTCCAATGCATGCGAAAATTATCCAGAGATAAGAAGTTAATTGAAGCGAGAATCTTGGACACTGTGCACAACAAATAAAAAATGCTCCGTTAGTGAAACCGATATTAAAAATCTGAAATGCTGTGCCACCAATTGCTGGTCAAAAAGAGGGACTTACAATGGATCAATAATATTGTCTTCTATATCATCATTTATCCTGTCGCTCCATAAATTTGCAAACAAGCTGAGACTTAGAGATTTCACAACCATAAGACACGATAACAAGGCCGTTCAAAAGCTTGGAACCGAACTCCATAGTTGTCTTGCTGTAAGAAACAAAGTTAATCACGGGCTTTTAGTCTACCAAAGTCAAGACAATTAGATCACAAAACCAGAAAATAAATAACAGAAAAAAAAAAATTAGAACCATATTCCATATTAAAGATTCGCTTAATTAATTGAAAAACCATATTTCAAGCTAAACTTCTGTGACCTTACATTCTTATTCACAAATCAAATGATTTTGTTTTGACAGTGAACTCAAATATTGCTATTTTGAGATCAACCTCATTTGCTCCTCCTAAATGAGAAACCAGTTGATACCTCCCATTTTCTGCTAATATTTCCAGTACCACACACTTACTATATATGTTGAACAAAATTCACAAAACAAGCTTCTCATGCATAGGGAGAACCAATACATGACATCGAGGATTGTTACTAAACAATGTTTGTTATTCTAAATTAACTTCACAAAATATGTCTTTAGTATTCTATTTAAAACCTGGGGAAGACATATATAATGCTTGAAAAATATGTGCTTGTAAATAATAGTTAACAAGTCCCGATAAGAAATATCTTAACAAGAAATGAAGAAAGAACAAGAGATATTCGAGTTCAGCATAGCCGAACTGATTAACTGTCAGTGTCTATTTTGTATATATCTTATAACAGGGAAAAAAAAAAAAACGAGAATTAAGTTTTACAGGAAATAGTTCCAATTTTATATCGACGATCAAATAACAATGCACTAATAATAGTAAATGATGGACCAGAAGTAGCTTACTCAGTTATTTGTAAAGTCTTGGATTTGGTCTACGTTGAAGAGCTGCTGCCTTCTTCCCTTGGACGCTTGAGGCTCGGTGATTCAATGAGTTTATAAGGGAAATGAGCTATCTTTGGCCAATCCTCACCCCTTTCTTCTCCACATCTTGCTACAAGGTCAGGGCAATCTTGGATTGACAGATGTTGCAGTGAAGTAAGACACTTTATGCCTTCAGGTAAAAGTCGAAGATTATGACAACCCGAGATTGAGAAAGATCTCAATGAAACAAGCTTCTCAATCCAATCTGGCAAGACTTTTAGGTTAGGACAGCTTCTGATTTCCAGGCTTTGCAGTCCACTCAGGTTCTGCAGCCCCTCCGTTAGATACATGATTTGTGAACAGCACAAGATGCTCAAGCTTCGAAGGGCAGAGAGGTGTTTGACTGTCCATGGTAATGCAGAAACACGTGGACAATACATAATCGTCAAGAGTTCAAGAGATGTCATATGTTCAAACCCCATCGAGAGCGAAGTCAGGTTGTTGCAGTTCTCGATCGATATAGATCGAAGGTTGCTTAAGCCTCCATTCCCACCCTCTGGCAAAGAGGATAGACTGTGGCAATCACTGATCTCCAAGGACTCCAAAGCACTGAGGTTCTGCAAGCTTTGTGGCAAAGAGGATAGCTGTTCACACCATCGAATTGTCAAGGATTTCAAAGCAGCTAGATTTCCCAAGACACGAGGTAGTGAACGAAGCGAAGGACACGATTTGATCTCCAAAGATCTAAGAAGTGGATTGTTTGAAAGAAATGCATCCGGGAAATAAAACAAATCTTTGACTTTCTCAACAATAAGTGTTTCAAGGGACATCTGGTTTTGAAAGAAAGATTGAACTAAAATTGCATTGCATTCCACCAAATCCAAATGTTGGATAGATGAAATCTGCGGCAATACATTTAGCTTCGGACATTTATGAAGTGTTAATTTGCTCAAGTTGGGAAAAAGTTCTCCATCGATATGTGGACTCAACCATTCTGCCAAATTAGGAAAATCAACGAGGACTAACTCTTTGAGCACTGGGAATGGCTTCTCGTTACCTTCGCAATAGAACTCTCTCTCAATACGCCTCACACCATGCATTTGCCGCAGTGAAAGACTAGTAAGAAACTGGAGATTCCCAAGGGAAGGAAGATGAGTGCTTTGTCTACAACTGATCAGATCGATGACTTTCAAACTAAGCGGAATATTCCAACCATGAAACCTGTACCCCGGGTATCCTTTGACAAGCAGTCTTTTAAGATTGCATTTGAACATTTGAATTTTCATGAGAACTTCTTCTCCATCCTGTGGATCAATCTGGATCTCTTGTGATGGCCTTGATGACTGAGTTCGTGTTCTTTCATCAAATTTGCTTACAACATCTTCCCCTTCAGGATTTATGTTGGGGCAACCATCATCAGACCCCCAATATAAACCCAAATATTCAAGTCCCTCCTTTACCTTTAATGCAGAGGACCCAAGTGTTGCATTCTCTAAGTGTGTGATTTTCAAACTGCCCCGTACGTTGAGGCCTTTCAAAAAGATCAGGTCTACAGCCCCACCGACAACAAACAACGGCAATGTTTGAATCTGAGAAGGCTTTACAATTGTGGAACTCTTTATTCCCATGAAAGGAGAACTCTTTATCATCCGAGTCAATGCTTTACAGCCATCATTGTTCAGATGTCTGAGGGAATGCATTCTTATTAGATCAGGTAACTCTTCCAGATGGCAACAATTAGAAAGGTTTAGGGTTTCCAACTGACTGAGAGTTACTATTTCAGATGGTAACTTCCTAATAACGGTATGAGATAAGTCGAGGTACTTCAAAAGCAATAAGGATTGAATGGAGCCATCCAAAATCTTGAGGCCTGAGCCATTCAAATCAAGCACAAACAAATATTTACAGCTTGAATATAATCTTTGTGGAACAACCTCAAAATTACCTCCACTAAATAACAGCAGAGTTCGCAAGTGATTTGCTTGGTATAACTCCTCCGGAAGTACCATAGATGATCTGAAATCAGAGACGACGGATGAATGACGAAGTTGTGTAAAACTAGTTGGAGTTGCATAACCTCGATCAGGTATGGTGTACTCTGAGTTAGTAACAGATTGCACAAGATCGTAAATGACATCATGCATCTTGTATCTAACAATGCCACCGTTTTCATGTTGCTTTATTTCTTGGAAAAAGGACATCCATTGAAGATCGTTGAAGTAGTCATTGCCAACATCCTCCGGCTCTTTTCCCCTGTTCTTGGTGCTCCTTTCAATAAAGCCTCCAGCCATCCACAAATGGATCAACTTCTCCTTTTTAAATTCATACTGTCTGGGGAATAACGCGCAAAATGAAAAGCAACGTTTTAGATACCGCGGTAGATGAGAGTAACTCAACCTTAAAGCTGGTAGGATTCCACTTTTGCATTCTTCCAAGTTCCACAGATTACTATCTCGTACAAACATCCACTCTATCTTGTCCCTTTTGAAGCGCATAAGACTTCCCAAGGTTCTTGCAGCCAGTGCGACTCCTCCACATTTCTTGACGATTTGTTGTCCAATAGGCAGAAGTGCTTGGTGCTGCTCTTCTTCTCCTCGTTGAAAAGCACGCCGCTTAAACAAATCCCAGCAAGCATCCTCAGACAGCTCTTTCAAATAATATGGAATGGTTGGGGAGTCTGTAACGAACAAAACTCTTCGACTGCGTGTCGTGATTAGTATTTTGCTTCCATCAATACCACCCCTAAACAATGGTCCCAATTTGTGCCAATCATCTTGATCCTCTGTCCAAATATCATCTAACACAATCAAATATCTTTTACGACATAACAAGCTACTCACTTCTGAGTGTAGTGCCTCCATACTGGAGAAACGGCATTCGGCTTTAGTAAGAGACTCTATCACAGTGGTCATTATCTTTTTGACATCAAATTGGTCAGAAACAAAAACCCACACCTTAACATCAAAGTGTTGTGTTACTTTTTCATCATTATATGCTAACTGTGCAAGAGTCGTCTTTCCCATCCCTCCAATCCCTACTATCGAGATGCATGACGCCTCTCCTCCTCCGCCGGTAGTTTCACCAGATAACAACAGCTTGATTATCTCATCTTTATCATCATCTCTTCCATAGACTTCAGCTTCCACAACGAACGAGCTTGTTTCTCTTCTATCCCACTCTTTGTCATGAACTGCAACTCTCTCCCTCAAATTCAGTCTCAGCCCTTCATCTGAGGCCATCTGCAATGCCTGAAGCATCTCTCTAATCTCGTCTGCAAATTTAGGCCTAACGACCGGGGAAATCAAATAAAGATCGCGGTGGGAAGATAGAAGCAGGTCCTCAGCACTAAAAGCGACTTCTTTGAACTTGGACAACCAAATTCTCACAGCTGTATTGGAGGCCCGTTGCTCTTCTGCATCTTCAAGAATAGCTTGAACCATGGGTAAAGTGTGCTGTAGCTTTTTGACGTTGTCTTCGACCTTCCACCAATTCCATGTCCATCCCTTGGAAAAAATTGCTAGATTCTCGATGATCACATCTAAAACTGGAGACAGAAGTAGATCTGCCATTCTCAAACGGTAACAGCCTGATCAGACGACTAGTTTAATAATGTGGTTGAAGAACTCGTCTCTCCAACAGTCGAAAACCCACTACCAAACTATTGTGCTTTTAGTTCGATGACCTCAAGTCAACCCACTAGACATTTTATTTCTACCAGTCTTGTGGAATAAGAGAAGCAGAGCAACATCTAAATAATAATAATCATCATCATGAAAATAAAAATAAAATAAAAATAAGAGAAACACAACTGCCTATCACTCCCCATTCTTTCTTTCACATATAAATTGTATCTTATAACTTTTTTTATTAAATACTTTTAAATAGTAAAGCATATGCGCTTCAAGTGCAATAATTTTCTTTTTCTTAATTACCTTGTAACTCATGTGTGATTTACCTTATATTTTATGTTAAATTATTAACGTCTGTTAATAAAAATGACAATTTTGTATCTTTTTAAGGAGTTCAAAAATCTTTTTGCCATAAAAATAAATAAGAAACAAACGAGTAATTTACCCTTTTTTTTTTTTTTTTTAACTAAGGGGCATTAAATCATTGGACACTTACTTTTCCCCAATCAACAGACAAGGATTTTTTAATTGTGTCGAGAGTACGATGACTTATGCATTTTGAAATAGAACTTATAAATTTTGAACGTTAAATTCGTATAAATTAGACAAACTTTTAAATTACAGTAAGTTAAAAAATTTACATATAGAAATTGAACGATGTAATTGTGAACTTTAATGCTAATGTTATAAAAATAATGATGAACTTAACTTGTGTTTGGCTTATGGGTTGGAAATAGAATTTTTAGATTGGAATTGTTTAATTTTTTAAAACTATTTACAATTTTTTTTGACTTTTTAGAAAAAGATAAAAACTAAAATGAAAAACTCGGGTACAAACTGGTTGGTCAAATGCATGCTTATACAACCCTGCAACAATGAGGACCTGTATAAGAAATCAATCATTGGATTATTTTTGTTAGGTTTATATTATAGAGATACACTAAAATACTATAGAGGTATTGCCAAAATTCATGTTTAGGTTAGGTAGTTAAGGGCTTATGTTTGGTAAGTCCAAAATTCAATGTTTGACAAGCATTCAAAAATGTATAGGTTAGGTAGTTTATTAAAGAGGTGGGTGTTTACCGATTAAAAAATAAAAAAATAAAAAAAGGTCTCCGCACTTCTGGCTCGCACACCTTTTTTTTTTTTTTTTTTTTTTTTTTTTTTTTCTATCTAACGAGTCCCTGTCTCATGAGCCATGTAATGCCGAGCTTAATTAATTTAAAATAACTAAATTTAACAAGTATGTTTGGTATCTTGTTAGTATTATTATTAAGTGTTTATTAGTAGTAATGTTAATCATTTTATATGAAATGTTTTTTTTTTTTTAGTATTTATATGCTACTGAAATTGTTTAATTATATATTTTTTTAAATACCTATGCAGAGGAGAGTTAACAACCGCTGGAACTGAAGTTGATCAATGTGCTTTGTCCATAAGATTGTTTGTATAAGAATGGTAATCTAAAGTTATAGAATATACTTTAAATGAAGTTTATTAAAATTTTTATGGACTTATTTGCAAAAATATATATATATTTTTAAGGATCTAACATAATTTTATATTCTTTTGGGCATTTTATGAAATTTTTAAACATGGTTTGCTCAGGTCTTTATTGGTACTTTACAGCTGCCTTTATGTGGTATTAGACTAAATTAACCAAAACCCTCTTCTTCCTCACACCTCCCATCTCCATACGGTTCTAAGAAGAAAAAAAAAAAAAACACAAAACTCCAACAACTGATCTTCTCTGTCATAATAAGACCTTTTTTCCCCTCCTAAACCACAAGACAAATCAAGACTCAGCTTCACTTAAAAACCCATTCTCGGATTCCAGCAAATGCCCATTTTTTTTTCCAAACTGGTTGAGCTCAAAGTGAAGTTTGGCCTTATTTTTGGAGTCCGAATCTTACAAGCTACCTAAGGTCAGTTTTAAGTAGAGTTTTTAGTGGATTTTGAAGCTATTCAAAGCTAGAAATATGAGGTTTTAAGTTGAGATGCCATATGTTAAAATTATGCTTTGATTTTAATCCAAATGTGAAATTTCTGATTTTATTCAAGTTGCTTGATGGTTCTATGTTATTTGAAATGTAAAACATTGTGAGGTCTGATTGGAAAAGAGATTTGATTGTTTTTAACGTATTTTATGAAGTAGCATAGAAGGTGTTTGTGAAAATGTTTGACTGAGATTTCAAAAACAAGACACTAGGATTTCGAATTTCATTTCTCTGTTTATACCCTGTATTTGAAGCTGAAATTTTGTGGAGTTAAAGTATACATATGAATCTTGCTCCCCCACAAAATTTCACGTGAAAATGTTGTAAAACGGATTTTTGGTGAATTTTTGAATGTTGGGTTCTGTAGTTGGAAACTGGTGGACAGCCACTAGGTAAAAACTTTAGTTGTGCTTAGAATTTGTCCTAAACGACCTTAAATGGTCTAAAACGTTGAAAAGTGATAATATAATGCATATTTTTCTATTTTATATGACTGGTAATAGATTGAAAATATTTTTTTTAAAATGCAAAATGACTTGATCATGGATCTTAGGACAAGCCCGATCAACTTTCCTCGATACAGTAGAGTCAATTTCTCTACGGAAGTTCAATTTTAAGGAGGTAAGTAGGAATTCTACTTACTGTATCATAGAAACTTAAAAAGTATATGATATAGCATTTTATTGTTTTTGACAAATGTTTAACATTTCAAATGAAACTATGGATATAATGTTTCCCTTTATTGGAAAGGGTATGATTTGCAAGTAGGAAAGCTAAAGGAATGTATGATTTATTAAAAGCTTTTATGATGTGTTTATAATATTTTAAAAGTTTGCAAAGTTCTAGATGTGACCTACAAAATGATAGGAATATTTATGGAATGTGTAACCCCATTATAATGATGTCATTGGGACTGACTGATACTCACGGATGGGCCCCGAAAGGGACATGACTAATACCAACGTTTGGGATCCCAATGATAGTAATGAAAGTGTTTGGCCAAACCTAAAGGAAATGAATGGTAAATGATTCTGTAGCTTAAGCCCAATTTGTGTCATATCTCAAGGGTTTTCATATTATGTTTTAAATGTTGGTTTGGATTTCTATTTGTTGTAACAAGATTCGAAATCCATTGAAAATTGTATTTTAGATACATATTGTAGTTTAAAGGTTTTGTGTTTAACTATATTCCGCTTATTAGGCTTTTAGCTCACTTTAAAGTTTCACGGTACAGGTGAGGAAGAAAAGGAATGAGGAAGCAACATAGTGGCAGGCTGAACTTCTTTTGGGAAGCTGATGTTACAGAACCCATGTACATACTAAATTAAAGTTGTTTAATGAAAAATGCTTATCAAAGAACTTTATGGGCTACACTGCACAGTTTTCTTTTGAGATAGTACTAACAATATAGGATAGTTGTAATACCAACTCTTCATTTTTTTTTACTAAACTTTGATGAAGAGTTTGTAAATATTTTATATTAATATCTTATCATACAACTATCTTGGCTTTACAATGTTTCTATATTATCGTGAAATTTTATGAATGTATGGATTAGTGACATATTCTAATTAGGTTTAGTTAAAGGCTAAACTGGCTGGGGGGTGTTACAAGTTAGCATTTTCCTTTGCTAATTATGTAACACCCCACCTATATAGGGTTGTTAGCTTGCTTATTTTTTCAAATACTTAACTTACTCATTTATGAAAAAGTACTAAATTTTTTTTTTAACTTATACTTATATATATATATACATATATACAAGTACATACTTAATTAAGAAGTATGGTTCCAACCTTTATAACGTATCACGCAACTCTTACTAAGTATCACAAAATATAATGAACTTTCAAAACGCGTGGCAGTGTTCAACCCAAATTTTACAGTCCGTAGTGCCATCTCCATAGTCTTGTATCATACATTACTGATAGGCCACTTACCTACAGCATAAACGTAAGTAATGAGCTTTCGCTCAGCAAGTACAACTTATTATCTGCAAAACAATCTTGACAAAAATATGCATGATCCATTTATGCTTTCTTATCAAATCCTTTATGCTTCCTTATGTTAGCATCTTTTTGGGCCCCTTACATAACATGAGTGTACGTACCGTGGCACGTAGCTATGGAGTGGTTGGGGCGGCCAATCCAATCCAATCCAACTCAAACCATGGACCAAACCCGACTTAGAGCAGGTTGGTACGACACAAGGCAACTTGCTTGCCATTACATTTAAAAACTTATTCTTGTTTTGAAACATATTTGAAAAACCATTTCATACTTGGAAAATCATTCCATACTTGAAAAACAGTTTCTTACTTGAGACTTGATTTTATTCTTACCATATAATTTATCATTAGTGGCCATGCTTCATGATGCCATAATAGTACAACATAAATCATATGCATCACATACATGAGTGCATAAGCTTTGAAAAACATGCAAAGCAGCAAAACAATTTGCCTATGCTATAGGCGGAGTTGTACTTACAGGTTACGTCCTGAATTTTGTTGCTCCAATCAGGTTGTAACAATAGATTACTTCCATGTTTTCAAAAAGGACGTAAGATAAGGATCATCTTATCTTACTATAAATCATTACATTTAATGTTGGTATCCTTAACCAGCATTTACTAGTAATCCTAGTTACATGTCCCCCATATACTACAATGATATCTTATTCGGTTACTAAATGTAACCCTAGGGCACATGACCCAATTATAATCAAACAGTATCTTATTTGATTACTTACCATAACCTGGGATACAAGGCCCAATTGTTCTTAAATAGTATCTTATTAGGTTACTATTAGTAACCCTGGGTATAAGCCCAATCATACATAAACTCATACCTTATTAGGTTACCAAAGCCCAATTACTCTTTAGAGTAATACCCTATTAGGTTACCAAGGCCCAAGTAATATCCTATTAGGTTACCAAAACCCAATTACTTTTTAAAGTAATATCCCATTAGGTTAGCATTGGTAACCATGGGTTTTAGGCCCAATTACTCCTATTGGGTTACCAAGGCCCAATAACTTTTTAAAGTAATATCCCATTAGGTTGCCATTGATAATCATGGGTTTTGGGCCCAACCCAATAGCTTGGGTATTCTATCTGGTTATTAATGGTCATCACTTGTAAATATGTTTTCAAAATAATTTTGGCCCATATATTTATTTATTTATTCTTTTTTCTTAACAAGACTTGTCTAATTTTAAAAGTCTTTTGCAAACTAAAATCTTTTTTGAATATGGATCATGAAACTGTAAAATTCTGAAAACTGTCTTTGAAAAATAGTCCATAAGTTTCGTGATCAATGCATGTGCAGGAATTGCTTGCTCATGCACTGTTTTGAAAATCCTGTGTAGGAATTTCTTATTTCCAGCTCAGTTTTTAGAATCCAATTTTATCTTAAAATCCGTTTGGAATTTGAAAAGGTTTTCTTCATGAAAGTTGTAGATCTTGAAAAACCCTACAACTTTTGTTCTTTACTCAAAACCCAGTTCTGCCTTTATCCTATCCTTTTTCCTCTTTGAAACTTTCTGGCCGTGCACACTGGCCTGATCAGACCAATTTTGGATTTTGATAAAAACAGAGGCCTTTGGACCCTTATTTTTAAAAACCGTTTGTGTAGCCCCCTAGGATTTTTGATTCTCTACAACTTTGTAGTTTTGACTTTTCTCAAATTCGGTCTCTAAAGGCCTCAAAATTGACTTTTCAGATCACTGCCCAGTTTTACCCGAAAACTGGTAGTTTTGCATTTAGTTGATTTTTACGTAAAATTACACATACCCTAACTCAAACGGTCACAACCGTGAGCCTACATCAAACATGTAGCGTATTACATAGAGTTTCATCAACATGCATTTGTTTCTTATCCATGCAACCTGTGTGGCATTCCTTTGCCCATTTAGGGTTTTGGGTTGGTTTCACATTCCTAACTCATCATACAATCTCATTTCCAACCTTCATGCATACCATGCTTCTTCTTAAGCATGTGGGGACATATAACAAACACCTACTAGGCATAAATTCATACCATAATTCATCTCAAACATATCACCAAAGCATGCATCAAACCATGAATCAAGACTAATAACCCTAATCAAGCATATACTAGACATTTTAAACCTATTGCATGAAAGTAAAGGGGTGAGCTTCTGCTCTTACAAACCCACATGAATTACACATAAATCCTTAATCAAACTTAATTGAATACTTAAAGGATGAAGAGGATTACCTCTAGATCTACGAGAGTGGATTTATCCTTTGGTTGAGAGAATTTTTCTTCCTTTCCACACCTTCACCAAAACCGACCTCTCTCTTTTTTTTTTTTTTTTTTTTGTTTTGTTTTTTTCTTTCTCTATGGTTTTCAACTCCCAGGGGGAAAAGAGAATGAGTTGAAAATGAGCCAGAGTTTTGGGGTGAAACCAAATAAAATGATCCAACACCCCCCCCCCCCATCATCACCTATTATAGATGAAAAATAATTTCCTTTTAGAATTATTTTTATTCCTAAAATTGCATATCTAACCCCAAAAATAAAATATTTGTCAAGGAGTCCCTTGAGGTGGCCGGCCAACATGGTGCCAATTTGCACTCAATTAATACATAATTATCTACTAACTTTTTAATTCAAAAATCTCTTATTTATCTTAAATGAGGTGTCACCCACTAAGGCTATGTTTGACACTTTCCTTAATATGCAGTCCATTTTCTTAATAACTCAGATAGTGCTAATACTGTTTTCAACTAATAACAGTATAGTTATACTGGACTGCAGTCTAGAATTTATCTGCACTTAACTGGACTGCGTGTAGGTTTTTCTTAGGACTTGAAGTCACTTAGTCCTTATAGCCACTTAGTTCTTATTGCCCTAAATATTGTGCTTGATTTTTCTAAAGTGATCTCGTACCTTATTCTTATATTTCCATCTGTGAACTACTTGCTATAATGTAGTACTGTCAAAATCATGCCTTGAGTCATTCTGGTCAAACGTTGACCAGAATAAAATTATGAATTCTTATTCTGCCTTTTTCTTCAAAAGGCATAATGCTTAACTAAGCAAACTAGTATTGAGTTTTATAAGGCTATAAGAACTCAAATCTAATATGATAAAATCAAATCAGACATTTTACATAAATATTCATATTCCTTAACAAGGAAATCAAGAATCAGCAAAAATGACGGCTATTACAAATTATATAAGAAACAGATTCTCCCTGCAAGCACCTAGCGACACCCAACGAGGTTTCTCAGATGTGAACTAATATATATATGATGCCCACCACTTGATATTTATTAATGATAATGGAAAATTATAGAAGTTCAACAACAATAGAAGAGTGGAAGATTCAATCCCAAGGATCAGAAAATAAAACTAAAAAACAAACTGAAAAGCCTAAAGCCAAAGTTGTTTAAATACGCTTGCTCCAAAGACTCACTACATTGTAAAGCAACTTCAAATAAGGGAAAGCACCTATATGACATAAATTTAAATATTATTGTATTAATATGACATAAAAATTTAATACTATATTAGTATGACACAAATTAGACACTAATAAGACTAAAGTTTGTGCCATAATGATCAAGAATGGAGAATTTGTATCATGTTGATCAATGAATGAAAAAAATTTTATATTATGTTAGTCAAAGACTCATTACGTTGTAAAGCAACTTCAAATAAAGGAAAACACCTATATGACATAAATTTAAATAACATTGTATTAATATGACACAAAAATTTGATACTAGACTCGTATGACACAAATTAGACACTAATAAAACTAAAGTTTGTGTCATAATAATCAAGAATAGAGAATTTGTGTCATGTTGGTCAATGAATGAAAAAAAATTTATATCATGTTAGTCAAAGACTCACTACATTGTAAAGCAACTTCAAATAGGGGAAAGCACCTATATAACATAAATTTAAATATCATTGTATTAATATGACACAAAAATTTCATACTAGACTAGTATGACACAAATTAGACACTAATAAAACTAAAGTTTGTGCCATAATGATCAAGAATGGAGAATTAGTGTCATCTTAGTCAATGAATGAAAAAAAAAAAATTATATCATGTTAGTCAAAGACTCACTACATTGTAAAGCAACTTCAAATAAGAGAAAGCACCTATATGACATAAATTTAAATAGCATTGTTTTAATATGACACAAAAATTTAATACTAAACTAGTATGACACAAATTGGACACTAGTAAAACTAAAGTTTGTGTTATAATGATCAAGAATGGAGAATTTGTGTCATGTTGATCAATGAATGATACTGCAGATCCGACGGAGGTCTGTTTTCCAGATTTGCGCAGATCGATCATCGACCATGGCCTCCCCATGCCGTCATCTTTGTCGGAAAGTCACCCCTCCATCCTGGCCTCTGACCGGATTCCCACTTCGATCGTCGCCGCTTGTGGGGAACCACAATTGGTGATTAGATCGCTGGAAATTTAGCAAAACAAAAACAAAAAAACAAAACAAAAAAAAAACCCCAGATTCCTTCCTAAATCGTCGGTAACCACAGTTGCGATTGTGAGCTCGTCACGATTTTGGCAGTGGTGGGTCGCACTGGTCGGAGGGGGTTGGGCGCTCATTGGCGTTCTCGCCGTTGTGGGGTTGGACGTCGTTGAGGTTCTCGCCATCGTGGGCTCGTCGGCCTTTTTTTTTTTTTTTAATTCTTTATTTTTAAGGATAATCACATTTCAAAGGAAACACTCTAATTTAGTGTGCTTTTTTTATTCTATTCGTTCCCGTCTATTGAATCTTAGCCCATCAATAAGGTAAAATTCTTTAAATTATTGTAGAATTCCTCTTTTTTTAAGGTTCAGTTTTCTGTAGGGGCTTAAGCATTAACTTGCATATGCCTAAAGAATTTGGTTTTTATTCTTTCACTTTTATTATTTTTCTCCTTGGAATAACTAAGAATTATCTTTTTCTTTTTTATCCCCAATTTTGGCTACAGAGTGTTTTCAAAATTGGCAGAAAATTATGACTTCATAAAATAAAGTGGTTTTTTTTTTTTTTTTTGGTTTAGTATTTTTAAGTTTGAAATGTAACTATAATCATAATCATGAGAAAATTCAAAACTTAGGATATAACTGAACATTTTCTTTAAAATAAATCAATAGAAATATTGTAATTTGTAATTTTCAAGAGGCAGATTAAGGAAAAAATAATTACAAAAACATTTGATCTAGGGATTCAAGTGCAAGGGAGCCTCTAGGACATCAGTGGCGGATCTGTAAAGAGACGAGTGAGGCTCTAGTTCCAATCAAAAATTTTCTTCTTTAATTTTTACTTCAAAAATTTTATAATTTTTTATATTTTCTCTTTTTAAAAATTAAAAGTTTTCACATAATTCTTATTAAAATTAATTTTATTTTAAAAATTTTATATTTTTCTGGTTTGCCCTCTTAAATTTAAAATCTTATATAGCTCAACTAAAAACTTTACCTTTCAAGTTTTATACTTTAATGTTATTTATTTAATAAAAAAAATTTGATATACACCTTCATTAACATGCTTATAGTACATCCGAACTTATTTCGACATGTTGGCATATATTGAGTGACAAATCAATCAATTTGAACTTTATTTTTTTCACTTTTGACTAAAACTTTGAGAAAGCTCACAGACTTTTCTTTGGAATTTGCATGGAAACCCATGGAGAACTCGTAACAATTTGTTGGCGTATGTAGGACGATAAATTAATCAATTTTCACTATTTTTTTTTCCCCACTTTTGACAAAATTTAAGAAAGCTCACGTACTTTTCTTTGGAATTTGCATGGAAACCCTCTGGAGGACTTGTTACAATATGTTGGCGTATATAGGGTGATAAATTAATCAATTTGAGCTTCTTTTTTTTTTTTTTTTTTTTTTTTTTTTTTTGCCGTCTAAAAACTTGAGAAAGTTCACTTTTGCATCTTGCATGAAACCCATCTGGAGACTCAGAGAATTGGGCTTTTAAAAGAAGACTTTTCAAAATGCTAGCCACTAATAGAGAGACACACAAGTTTTTAATTTAGCTTTCTGTTTAGTATCTGTTGTAAACTAACTTTTCAAAATTTTCTTTTATAAAATTTAAATTTATTATTTGAATATGAATTTGATCCTATGATGGAAATGATTTCCTTATTGTTCTTTGGTCCAAATTTTTGTATTCCAAATAGTGTTTAACCAATAATATTATGTTATGTTATTTTAAAAAGTTTGAAATGCTTTGTAAATGATTCTTTATATTTTCAAATCTAATGTCATTAATGATGTGTCAAAATATAATTGGTTAAACAACATTTGGGACACCAAAATTAAATAGAGGATGTGCACTCCATCACTCCACATGATCTTAAGAAAAATGCTTTAAAATTCCGCTTCGTAAATTACCCATTTTTCCTGCATTTATTCCCCTTGGCCTCCAACAAAACTCCCATTCTCAACTCCAAAGATTAACTTGAATTTTATTAGGAATTTATATATATTTTTGTAATTGTGATTAATCTTTTAAAATATATTTGTTTAATCTTTAATGGAGTGCCACGTCAATATTTTTGTCAAAGAGATAAATGAAAGTTCACGGCGGCATAGCGAATGATTTTACGAATATAGAAGCATGCTAAATGGTTTTGATAATTTAAAAGATAAAGTAAAATATAGTACATAAGGGTATTTGTAAAATTAATCTTTTTCTCTTTAAAATATATATTTCATTTTATTTTTGTCTCAAAATAAATTTTAGAATACCAGTGTACGTAACTAAATAATCTTGAAGCTGAGTGATACCGCAAGACATATGCTTACCATATACAAAACAAACAGACAAAACAATGTAAAACAGAGGTGATAATTAATACGAAAATATCTTTTGACTACTCTTCTTAGCCAACGTACCTTTTTTTTTTTTTTTTTTTGTCCTTCTTCTTATCTCTTGTAAAGAACAAACATGTTGACGGAGTATGAACATACAAATCCGTTGACTTGATAAGGGATTTATAGCTAAATAGCTTTTTGTTAAAAAGTTTTTTTAATAAATAGTCGAAGTTTTTAAAATTTAGTAAAAATGCTTTATTTATTAAAATAATCAATCAATTTTCTTAAATAGTTAATCAATGATGAACTACATAATAGTCAATCAGTGATTAACTTATAATCAATTACTGATTGACCATAACATAAATTATCAAATTCATAATCAATCACTGATTGACCATTGGTCAATCACTAATTAACCATTAGTTAATTACTGATTGATCAAATCTGAAAAATAACAAACAGCAATTTTGTTAAACAAAAAAAAAAGTTGGATCATCTGTTAGATTATGCAATTAGAAAAGACCACCCAGCCTAATTTCTCACTTAATAATTAGATATAAAATTGATTTTAAGTCAATTGATTAAAAAAAAATGATTTTGAAAATGAGAAGTTTCTTCACGTTTAGGGCTAGTGAATTTTCCAACAGGCTTCAGCACGTGTGTACAAAGACGAACTTATCCGTAGACTTATTAACAACTAAGCGTGATATATTATACAAAATTAAAATAACATTATTCACAACAAAATATATGCAATGAAAGGAAACAATAATAATAATAATAATAATAATAATAATAATAATAATAATAATAATGATAATGATAATAGTAAAGGAGGGAGTACTGAGTATAGAGGTTGAACAACATTGACTCCGGGGGAAAAAAAAAAAAAAAAAAAAAAAAAAAAAAAAAAAGAAGAACTAAAAATCTTGAGAACGACTTTGAGGTCAATGCGACTAGCAAAAGGATTATTTTGCTTATTAGAAGTTTCTTCATGAATTACTCATGAATTTTCCTGCAGGTTTCTTATGTTGACGAAAACATGTTAATAGTAGACTTGTGCGACTATTTCTAGACACCATCATGGCTCCAATAACCCCGCACTCTTCTCATACAATCGCGTTGTAGCTTTTAGATTTGATATTTCACCAGATGGCGGATGGAGCTGAATCCTCTTATTTACAAGGAGTCATCGACAGATTCGATTCGCCGGCCATGCAGAGAGTTGGCGAGACGTGGGGTGTCCAAAACGAGTTGCAGGGATTACGCACTGACTTGAGGGCGGAAGTTCAAGCCGTCGGCGAAAATGGTGGCGTGGCTCAGAGAACGGAGGCCAGGAGACGTGCTTATGATGTCGACGACCTGCATGAAAAACTTGTCATTCGTACTAATGTTGCTCGTTAATTTTAGGGATCTTGGAAAAGATAGAACTGTCCGAAAGGTAAAAACTTGAAAGTGAAGGAACAATTGTTATAACGTATTCTTTTTTGTTTATGTAATTTTCAAAGAAATTTTACACATGCTCTGTTATTTGAAATAATATCTTTAGATTACTCTTCCTTTTCTTTTCTATTTTTCTTTTTAATGTTTTCCTCATTTTAATAGATTGATCTTGTTGGAACTTTGCTTGAGGAAAAAAACAAAAAAAACAAAAAAGAAATATTGTCAAGTTATTAAGTTTGTTTTGAGGTTATTTTTGCCTTTGTATTGAAGTTGCATATATAACCTATCGATTATTTCACACTCAATTTCATCACAAAATATAGAGTTCATATCCCATCATCTCCAAATTAAAAAAAAAAAAAAAAAAGTCTTTATATCTTCTTTTTTAATTACTATTATTAAAAAAATAAAAGGCTCAAGAGTCAAATCATAAATTACACATTCGTACACCAATCACTTGAGTTAGCTCCCAATGACAAAAAAGTCGTTGTGTTTTGTGAAGCTACCTAACAAGATGTTATTGCGTTGCGTGACATACAAGTAAACACAAATATGTCGCCTTAGGCCCGAGGGAGCCAAGGAGCCACTTTCACTATAACTCGAATAATTAAAAGTTTTACAAAATATATAATTCACCTTCATTGAAAATTTTCAATTGAGAAGTTGACAGTGAATTCTTCTATTAAGTTATACTCCGAAATTCTACTTAAACTATATTGAATAAGCAAAAAATGAGCTACACTATTGTATAAATTCATTTGTGAACCGTATAATTTAATAAATGAATTAATCTCAGTTGCATGCTTTATTTAGTTATGCTTCGTTTAGTTAGAATAAGAAAGATGCAAATTAAAAAAGAAAATTTTGGAAAGTGAGAAACGTAATAAAAGAAAAAGAAAAAAAAATTCACAATTTTTTGGATGTTTAAAGAGAATGCCGAAAATGAGCTGTGGATTGATATTTGTCCCAACTAATTTTTTTTTTTTAAATATTATACATCATTTTTATAACAATTTAAATTTATTAAAAAAAAAGATGACAAAATATCCATAATTTTTTCTCCTCGTTCTCTCTCCTTTCTTTCTCAGCTCGCTCTCTCTGTCTCTTTTTCTCCTTTCCTACACCCATTCTCTCTCCTCTCTCTGCCTCTCAGTCTCTCTTTCTTCTCTATGTATGCCGCCGTCTCCTCCAACACTCGCTACTCCGGCGATCTTCGTGGGCCTCCGCTGCGACCGCCCTCGCGATCTCCGCTTTGACGCAACACCGGTGACGCCGATCTCCTCCAAGCCGGATATTCCATTCCGCGAAGAGTCGAATCCCGCGGCTTCGTTTTCCGGTGCTGTCTTCTCGATCTCCGACAACAAGCTTGGGTTTCCGAGGCAGCGTCGACCTTGGACAAACTTGACTCGTTGTTCATGATAGAGGCTCCTTTGACGAGATTCGGTGAAGATCTGGATGGAGGTCCGAATCCAATGTTGCTTTCAACCGACGTGGAGGAGATCCACTGATCTCCAGATCTCCTTTCATCACGCCGTTTTCTCCGCGCGACAAATCTCCGGCCCAGCAACTTCACCGCCAGACACTGCCGCCGCTGTCATTCTCCGTTACGAAACCAGCCGTGTCTGATCTCTTGTGGTCGTTGATGTCGGACTTCAGATCCACTCCTCCGATCTCAGATCTGGTGTGCGCGAGGAGATTCTGTTCTGAATATATATTTTTATTTTTATTTCTTTCACTGTTTTTATAGTGTGTTTGGTTTTTTGTGATTTTTTGGTAATTTCATTGAATTTTTAAGGATTACACTGACGGATTCTAGTGTTTTATTTTTTAAAATTTCAGTGGTGAAATTTAGGAATTTCGGTATTTTTGAATATAATTGAATTTTGGTGTATATGGTCTTATGATTTTGTGGAATTCTAGTAATATTTAATAAATGAAGTGTTTCTTTAAATATTCTGATGATAGAACTCGAAAATTCCGGTGAAATCAGAACTTTCCGGCCAGTAATCAATTGTTAACAACTAGTAACCAATTGGCTACCAAGTTTCCAGTCAGCAACCACTTTGGTTACCAACTAGTTACCACCGACGATCGATAAATAACTGGTTACCATTCGGTAACACAATGAGTTACATCATATATACTAATTAGTAATTATTATTTGTATATTTTAAAAAAATTGATGAATAAATATGAGATTTATAGCTAAATAACATTTTTAAAGAAGTTTTTTAATAAATAACCGAAGTTTTTAAAAATTAAATAAAAGGTCATTCTTTTTTTTTTTTTTTTTCCTAAAATGATTAATCAATTGCCGTAAATGGTTAATCAATGATTGACCACATAACAGTCAATCAATGATTAACTTACGGTTAATCACTGATTAACCATAACGTAAATCACTAAATTTTATAATCAATCACTGATTGACTATTAGTCAGTCACTAAATTTCATGGTCAATCATTGGTTGATCGTTAATCAATCACTAATTGATCAAATCTAAAAAATGATAAATGACATATGACCATTTTCCTTGATTAAAAAAAAAGAAAGTTAGGTCATCTATTAGCTTAGATGACCAAAAAAGAACACCCAGCTTAATTTTTCAATAATTATTAATGATATCTTGTTATGACATTTCTTATAAGAAATTTTCCTTTATGGTAAAAATCAACACAAGACATGAATTTATGGCATTTTATTTAAAGGACCCTGTTATTTTGGTTTTCAAGTTGATTGGGCGTTTGCAAATCCAATAGCGGAAACTGGATGTAATTTCCATCTTGGGCTCTTTAGAGAAATGTCGCAACTTCAAGCATTAAATTGATTTTTGCCATACAAAAAACACAAACAAAAAACTAGAGCAAAAAATACGACTACAAGAAATCATTTATCGTTTATTTTAAAATCAATTACACCTTTATCATCACCACATTGATATCAACCGGTATTCACAACAATGCTGGCCGATATCTACAACGTTATTGGACGGTCGATGGTCAACAATTAGTAACCGTTTGGTTACCATTTGGTTACCGGCTAGTAACCAAGATACAAGTTGGTTACTGGCTGGTAACCAGTAACCACTCCCTGTTTACTGGTTATCGATTGATAACCATATAGTTACTAAGTTACCTATTGGTATCCAGCCAGTGATTGGTTAGTCGGTAACCATTGAGTTATTGATTGGTAACCACCAAGTTATCAACCGAAAACTTTCTACTCCATTGGATTTTCCAAAATTTGTCATTGAAATATTAAATCAAACATTAGATGACAAAATCACCAAAATTCCACAAAATCGTAGCCAAAATTTATAAACCATAAGAAAATTTACACCAAATACATCACAATTCCAAAATATATATATATATATACACACAGATATGTCATAAGGATGATAATTTCGACACTTTCAGAAATATCATTACTTTAATTTTATGAAAATAACGACAAAAATATCAATATGGGTTGAAATTAATGTAAAATACAAAAATTCATTTGAAAATATTAAACTTTAATAAAACTTGATGAGACTAAAATAGTTCATAAATTGAATGAAATTCACAATTAAAATACTAAGTCTATAATAAATTTGCATTGTAAGAAGTGATCATAATGCAATAGATGATAAGTTTACATTCACCATTTCTTTTAAAGAAAAATTGCATAAAATTTCAAGAGTAATTAAACAAGTTCTATATCAATAAAAATTTTTTTTTTTTACTCCAAACAGTTTTTTTCAACTAAACACATATTTTCAAAATTCCAATTCAAATATTTTCAAAATTACATCTCCAAAACCTCCCAAAAACAGGCCTTGTGTACAATTTGATTAGGTCATTTCTGATCTATTAGGTTTTATGATTTTCATAGGGACAAACGAGATAGGAAATGTAACAACACAAAAGATTCACTTTTTCCCTCAATATTAAAAAAAAAAAAATTATAGCTAATGTAGCATATTCAGTTATAAAAGTTTTAAAATGATAATATGATTGAAATTAATATAACAAAATAGCATAATTAAGTTAAAATAGTAATGTAAGAAATTAAAACTACCCTTGATTGAAATCTACTGTGAAATTAGTCAGTCGCCATCAAAGCTCGGCCGCCATCATCACCAGCCAACCGAGCAAAGCTCTAAGAAATTCAATTATCAGTAACTAGGGCTCGACAGTGCCTATGTTACTATCACAGTTGCTTCAAATCTCCATCGAAGACTCCTTTTCAACGTCCTCGTCAATTGGAATTGCAAATTTGTGAAACATAGATTGGATCAAGATTTTGTTGGTGATTTTCTTTGGCTGTTTTGAGATCGAGATCAGGTTGCTGAAGATACTTGAAGCTCACACCGAATACATCACGCAACAGCCACTAGATCGTGAGAATCACGAAGAGAGTCGCGGGGAGAATTGCGTGCTTCCTTCAACAACGTCCTAGATCTAGAGAATCTCAAACCATGGGCTCACCTTTCGAACCATCTTCTCCAGTAGCAGTGTGGCTGCAGAAGCTTCTAGGGTTTTCAGATTTAGAGATTCAGTTTTTTTTTTTTAATTCTTTTAAATTAGGGGTAAGAACTGTAAATTCAGTGTTTACTAATGCATATTACATTTTTATTTTTAAAGTTTTTGAATTTATTCATATTAAGAATGTAAATCCAATATTTGCATTATATTCAATTTAATATGTATTATTTTAATTTTAGTTAGTCTGATAAATACAAATATTTACTAAGAAATGCAAGTTATTTACATTAGTTCAGTTTAATTTGTATTGTTTTTAAATTTTAATTTGTCTTGTATTTCTAAATATTTACTAAGAAATAATGGTATTTACATTATTTTCAGTTGAATATGCATTATTTTTAATTTTTATTTGTCTGATAAATCTAAATATTTACAAGGAAATAACGAAATTTATGTTATTTTCAGTTTAATATGTGCTTTTAAATTTTAGTTTGTCTTATAAATCTAAATATTTACTAAAAAATAACGGTATTTACGTTATTTTTAATTCAATATGTATATTGCTTTTAACTTTAATTTGCATAATAAGTCTAAATATTTACCAAGAAATAATAATATTTACATTATTTTCAATTTAATAAATATGTATTTCTTTAAAATTTTATTTTCTATTGTAAATCTAAATATTTACTAAAAAACATTAGTATTTGTTTTTTTTTTTTTTTCAATTTAATATGTGTTGTCTAATAGAATTAAATATTTACTAAGAAATAGTAGTATTTACGTGTAAGTCCCTTTACTTATATTGTATCTTATACTTTTCATATAATTGGTAAATCTAAATATTTGTTACGTAAATATTAATAATAACAGGTAAATATGTTAATTTCTATTAAAAAAGTAAATTATTTTACTAATATGTGAATTTCCATTAAATAAGTAAATCATTTTCTTATTATTGTTCATTTAAATTTATTTATTTTAATAAATTTACATATTTACATTATGGTATTACTAATAAATCCACATATTTACTAGTAAATATGGTAATTACACATAAATCCTTCATTTCGGTTGAATTTCATATATGTATATTTAGTAAATCCAAATATTTAATAGGTAAATATTAGTAAATACAATGTAAATATATTAATTTTCATTCAAAACACAACCAATATTTTATTCAAAATTTTATTTATTTATAAAGTTTCTTAAATGACAAAATATACCCAAAAATTATCCTAAATTAAAGCCCCAAATTCACTCAAACTCTAACCCTAATCCCAAAATCCTTTAAAACCTAATCCCAAAATTGGCCATGTTGCTGCTGCCACCGGAAATTATGTCAGACGCTCGACTCGTCGAGCTGCCAAGGAGATCGTTTGGAATCGCGATCGAGCTCGCGACTTGGGTAGGTGAGTTGTCGATCATTGCAGAGCTCGGAGATCGTGACCCGCGGAGATCAGAGAATCGCGTGGAGAGGCCTCGAGGTCTGATCGCGATTCTCGCCGTCCAGCCGCGACTCACGTTGAAAACTGGTCGCAATGTGATCGCAGGGTGAAGACGTCGTCGGGTGTTAGAGACTCGCTCTTTTTTCTCTCTACAGTTGCTGGTAAGGGTCCGAGATCTCTGTTTTTCTGGCGGCTCTTGAGAGATTCGTCGCTGTAATTGGGGACCGCTTGGCCGAGGTTTCTCCGACGGCCGGGGAACGTCGCGACGACAGTGAGAATGAGGAGAGAGGAGAGAACGAAGAGAAATCTAATATAAAATCAAAAATAAATCGGAAAAACAAATTGATTGATTTTGAAAACAATAATAAACCATGCTATAATTTTCAATGTTTTGAAAAACCTGCTATTTATTTCACTCCTACTTATTAATTATGCTGTTTAATATAATTACTTTTTTTTTTTATGGCTATTTGAATTTACATATAAAAAAATGATTAATTCCCATTAAAATGCCGGTCAATAAATTTTACGTGTTCATCAAGTAAAAAAAATCAAACAAATTAAGTTGTAAATGATGACAAAAATTATTGTCAATTTCACAAAGACATGTATGGACCGCAAAATGAGTGAGTTTTCAGCTAAATGGTATAATTACTCTGTTAGACTATAGTGTGAAAGGAAGAAAAATATCTATTATTTTGGACTTTGGAGTTTCTTCCTAATTAATTGTTCTTATTTTTTTCAAATTTCTAGTCACATCATCATTTGTTGTAACATTATGTAGTACCAGTGTATTCATCCACAACAATCATTCTCAACAAATTGTTGTTGTGTGAGAAGTTGTTGTTGTTGGATTTTTTAAAAAAAAACTGATATGACCACTCCAACTTTGTATTTTATGATATTCTCAACAAATTGTCCTGTTATCCCGCCAAAATACACTACTTCAGATTTTTATGTTTTACTAGTTGCATTGGCATTGCATGCATGTATGGAATAGTGAAGCAAAACAAATAAATAAATAAATAAAAGGTGATAATAACTGGACTGTCATGTGGCTCTGATGGAGCTTCCACATGGCAGCCTTAGAGGAGTGACTAAAAGTCACTATTCAAGAGCCATTTGCTCTTTTATAGTGATGATATACTAGTTGTAGGGACGTGCCATGTACGTGCTTAATCAATTTGTTAAATAAGAAGTTAATTATAAGGTATTATGAGAAAATAGTTGCTCAGGAATATTGAGGAACATTTAAGTAGTAAAAGTTAATTATGAGGGTAAAATTTAATCAATTTGTTAAATAAAAAGATAATTTTGAGGGTTATGAGAAAATAATTGTTTAGAGAATATTGAGGAAACATTTAAGTAGTAAGAAATTATAGAGAAGTTAGTGAATTACATAGAAAGTTAATTGGGTGCTGCTACAAGAAAATAATAGTTGAGATGGTCAAAAAAAAAGTTTGAGTAAGGATACATTTAAAAAAAAATTATTTTAGTATGGTCGAAAAAGAATGAAAATTAAAAAATTCAAAACGATGAAAAAAAATATAGAAAAGGAGATTAGTATGTGGATGAAAGTGAAAAATAATTTAAAGAGTACATAAAATAATATGTATATATAAAACACTATGGAAAAATAGTAGTTAAAAATCTGATATTGTCATTTGAAAATAATAAGTATTAGCAATTAAAAAAGAAAGAAAGAAAGAAAAGGAAAAAGGAAGAATGAAAGAGAATAAAAAAGAAAAGAAAAAAAAAAGAGGGAATGACATGAGTCAAAAAAGACGATGAGTTTGGGTCTTTTATATATGTTAAAATAAGATATATAATGATATATAATATGTAATAATGATTTTTACTTCCCACAAGTTGGGTGATGGGGCTGCTATGTGGTGATGACAAGGGTTATCACATGGTAACTTGAGAGCTATGACCAAAACCATTATTCACAAGCTATTGATTCTTTTATAATAAGTAGAGAATTAGAGATTAGTATTTAGTAATAATAGATTTTTATATTTTTCTTTTTATAATATGTTAAAAGATTAGTAATAAGTAGTAATAGATTTTTATTTTTATTTTTTACACAAAACACTAATTAAGTTTTGTTACTTCAAGAAATGGCATGATACCGGTTCATGGCAGACTTAGTAGTATCCCCTATTTTACAAGTGCTCTTGGAACTTTTTTTTAATATCTCACGAGTTAAATCGATTACAAATATTTTCAAGAGAAGGAAGCGTCTGTCATTGGACTTCTTATTCCAGGGAAAACTTCCCCCAAATTTACACATCGTGTTTTTCTTTAGGAAAACATGAAAAATACAATACAAAAACCCAACCAAACAGAGAAGAAAAACAATCCTTTTTGAATCCATATTATTGAGGCTCATTTGGGGTAACATTGCATTTGCATCTGGTTTTTAGATTTTTTTTTTTTTTGTTTTTAATTGAAAACTATTTTTTACCATTCACATCTTCAAATGTCTACAGTAAATTTAACTTTAAAAGTCTATTAACTTTGTCATTTCAAGTTTAAATGAGATGATTTCTTTTTACTTTAAAAAAATGCATAAAATTTCGAGAGTAATTAAACAAGTTCTATATATATATTTTCTCTAAACATATTTTAAATTTTTACAGTTTTTCACTCCAAATAGGTTTTTTCAACTAAATACACATGTTCAAACTCCAATTCAAATATGTCCAAGACCTCCACCAAATGGGCCTTGAATAGAATTTGATTAGGTGTAATGCCTGAACTTTTAATTAACTATAAATTACTAACCTGATATTAGAAATTAACGAAGAAGATATGACGATAATTGTTTGGTTATTTCTGACGTTAATTGAGTTATTTTCACAGATAACACGATGATGACTCGATATATTAGAACAAAGTTCATATCAAAATTTATGAATATTGTTTAATGAGATTTGTGGTAGTACGTAGGAGGCCCTTGGAGTTTGATTTAGGGGACCTTGTGTTTATCCAAGTCGTCCCGATGAAGAGCATGATGCGTTTGGGAAAGACAAGCTTAGTCCCAGGTTTATGGGACCATACATGGAAATTGAGCGTACCAGCAACGTGGCATACAAGCTAGAATTGCCTCATGAGATAATGTCTATTAGGGCCGGTAATTTCGAACACGACACGAGAACGACACATAATAAATGGGTTTGGACTGCACGTTTAATAATTGGGTCGAAATTGGGTCGACATGTTTAATATGAAAATAAATGGGCTGGAAATGGACTGACACGATTGACATGTTTAATACGAATTGCCAGGCCTAATGTCTATCCATATCGTGTTGCATGTATCAATGTTGAAGATGTATGTATGGGATCAATTACATATCAAGTAGCCGCAATCAATTTAGAACAAGGTAACATAAGCTACAAAGAGAATTCAATTGAGATTCTGGATTGAAAGATGAACAAAGAGATTTCCATTGGTAAAAGTTCCTTGGCACAATAGCAAGATAGAGAAAACTACATGAGGGCTAGAAGACGCTATGAGAATGCCTTACCAAGAATTATTCTAAGTTTTGAGGATGAAACTTTTATAAGGTAAGAGGGGTTGTAACGCCCCAGCTTTTAATTAACCATAAATTACTAACCTTACGTTAGAAATTAACGAAGAAGATGTGATGATAATATGTTTGGTTATTTTTGACATTAATTGAGTTATTTTCACAGATGACGTGATGAGGACTCGATATGCTAGAACAAAGTTCATACTAAAATTTATGAATATTATTTAATGATTTGATAAATTTGTTTGATTCATAGATATCTATGTTTTATGTGTGTGTATATATATATATATAAGTTTATATGTAATACACTACATGTTATACGTTTATTTAGATATATATATATATATATTTATTGCCATGCGTATGTGTTTGTATAGGCACATACAATTTCATATGTTTAACTCTTTATGTAATTAACGTATATATATATAAATATATAATTATTTGGTTAGTCAACATATGTATAATATTATATGAATATATATGTGTATAATAGGAAATATGAAGGAGGAGATGAAGGAATGAGTGGAAGATTAAAAAAAATAAAAAAATAAAAAAAAAAACTGCCCCGGGGGGGTGGGGGCGGGTTTAATTTAATTGAAAAAAAAATTGGAAAGAAGTTAATCAGAAGAAAAAGGGAACGGAAAGAACATGAGAGGGGAAAAAAAAAAGGTGGAAAACTTCATTCTTGAATTTCATTCAATCTCTTAGTTATCTAACAATCTTATTTGCCCAAAATAAGTCCTTCATGACAGCCCTTAGCATGTTATTTCTATCAATTAATATGCAATCAAATTCTATTTTAGTCCATAAAAGTCTAATCATCATTTTTCAACCCTCATACTTTTCCTCCCTCTCTTGTCGAATAATTTCTCTCTTACCTCCTCTCCTATACGTAACAAAGGGGGGGAAAAAAAGGCCTCCATAGACTAGCCATCAAATCTCCACTCTTCCATTGATATTTCTCAATTCTTGGAGTGGAAATAAAATATTTTTGAGTATGATTTCTTCTTTTCTTTCGTTGATGTTTTGGAATTTCATGAGCAATTGAGTATTTCTTGATGATTGCTTTGGTGTTAGTTGAATGGAGATGAAGGGAGAGAGCATAAAACGTGTATTGAAAGAGATTGTATTAGTGAATTCATGATTTTTATTTTAGAAGCATGCCTTAAGGTTGGTTTATTATATGTATATGTTTTATCCATGTGAATGGTGTCTATTTTGTTTTATTTTTGGATGAATTTCCCTGGGATTTTCGGATTTAAGATTTCCTGGAAATTTCCAGATTCTATTTAAGTATTCAAAACTGTTTCGAGTATGCAAATGGATTCCATTTTTAATGAATTTTGTATTTTTGGAAAGT
>CM046384.1:28676199-28775127 GCA_025413485.1 Ficus microcarpa
TTATTTATCAATAAATCTGATATTAGTTTCATTAATTTGATATTTACTCATTAGATAGAAAACAATAAATAATAATATTTACCTGTAAATAATGGTATTTATCTGATTTATTTTATTAGTAAATCTGGTATTAATTTGATAAATCTAATATTTACATATTTAATAGAAAACAGTAAATAATGACATTTACCTAATTTATTTATTAGTAAATCAAATTTTTGTTTGTAAGCACGAGTATTGACTACTAAATCCTATATTTGTTAATAAATTTGCTAATAAATTAGTATTTGTCAGGAAATAAAATATTTACATATTTAGTATTCTTAGTAAATAATAACATTATCAGTAAGTAATAACATCCACTGAAAAGTAAATTGAATTTATTAGAAACGAATTGATAAATCTATTTATTTACTAGTAAATCTTATATACATCGTGACTTTTTTTTAGTATATTTGATAAATTCTATATTTATAAAGATAGAAAACCAACATTAAACAAGATAAATCTCATTATTTACTTGGATTTTAAGTAGTTTATGTGTATTATTTTTATTAGTTAATGCCCAGATTTATTAGTAAATACATGGATTTATTGATAAATACATAGATTTACTGTATTAACACAATATTTGCTAAATTTTACGTAGTTAATATACACTAATATTTATTAATAAATCCAATAATTACTTTTGTTGGTAGTATTTTGTATTTCTATGATAAATTTAAATTTTATCATGTAAATCCAATATTTCTATGATATTTACTTTAATAAATCTATTATTTATTAGTAAATATCGATATTTACTAGTAAATATGTTATTTACTTTGTTTTTGGCCCCTTTTTTTTGTTTTATTTGTTTTTTTAATTTATTTCAATTTCTATTGGCACATTTAATACTTTTTTTACCAACTAACACCATAATTTTTTAATATTTACCAAAACTCCATGAAATTAGTTAACATAACAAAAGAACCCGAAGTTAGCCTCAAATCAACTCTAACCCTAACCCTAGGTCATTGTTGCTTGTTGCCCATCGCAACAATCTTCAACACCATTGACAACTATGCAAAGGAGGCAACATCGCGACTACTTGGTCACATTGTATCCCTCGTTTAACCAGAGACCAAAGAAGAAAACCAACGTTGTCGCAACCCCTTTTCTGTTGGAGCAATGAAGACCGAAGAAGAAAAACCAATAAAAGCCACAACAATGGAGACCTACATAAATAAAAAACCAACAATACCTAGAGAATCGCACACAAGAGAGAGGGAGAGCGAGTGAGAGAATGCCAATTTTTCCCCCGGTGATTCTTGCAATTCTTTTCGTTACGATTGCGCGGGGTAGGGTCGGCTATTGCTCATCACTCGGGGAACTCCAGCGATTGTGATGTTGTTGATGATTTCGTGCATCTTCTCTGATCAATGAGGTAAGAGAAAGAGACAAAGGAGAGAAGAGAGATACATAACATCGAGAGAAAGAGAAGGGAAAGAGAGAGAAAGAAGAGAACATTGAGAGAAAGAGAAAGAGAGAGAAACATAATTGATGGTGCAAGAAAATATAGAAAACAAACATTAGAGATGAAATAGGAATTTAACACCTTAATAAATGTGAATATGCTTTCATTTAACAAGAATAACAACTTATGCTATATATTTAAAATAAGTATAAAAACTATGTTATCTAGTATGATTTCTCTTTCCCTAATTACTAAAATTATACAAGACTAAGTTGTTAACTCTAATTAGATTTAATCATTTTAAGGAGAAGAGAGTTATTAAAATACCCTTATCACAAGCTCGCCGGGTGTTATTTTTGTGAAAAACTTAACAAAAAAATAAAATAAAATTTGATAACGCTTCGTATTTGATGGGGAATGGGCATTATGTTTTGAAGGTTAAGGGGCACAATGTTACAACTTATAAGAACTATAATTAATTTTTGAAATTAACAATCTTTTTTTATATTTTTAGGCTTCAGTGTTACTTGTACTAACTAGGGATGACAATTTTTCATATTATTAAACAATTAATCCACAAGGACCCATTTTAAATTGGACGAGAAGACCCCAATTGAAATGGATTAAAAATTTAACCCGTCACAAGTCGTAGGACAAGGACGGATTTAGGGACCCCTGACCATATTCCATATTTATCCGTCTATTTAGTTATATGTTTAAAACATTACGTTTATTATATTTAATATATAAATTTTATTTTCAGGATGTGATCTATAACTTTAAGTATTAAATTTTAACATCTTGGATATATTTAAAATAGAAAACTATGGTTTCTTTCATTTTAATTTAAAGAAATATATATACGTATGTTTTACATTTTTTTAAATTTTTGTTTTATATGATGAGGATATCTAATTGAGTAAATGTTGTATTCTGAACTTGTGATGTGAAAAACCCGCCCGTTCCCGTCAATTTAAATGGGTTATGAGGACGTGTATGAGAAGTGTTTTTATTCATCAGGCAAATTGATGAGACAATCATCCTACTCCGAATCCGTTCCATTGCCATCTCTATTACTAATTATGACAATGTTACTTTTGTTCTCGTGACTAGGGGTGGCAATTCGTGTCACGTGTCGGGTTCGTGTCGTGTTAGAGCCGTGTTGATTTTTTTCTTCTCCGACCCGAACACGACCCGCGACACGAACACGAAACGAAACCGCGACACGAACCCATCACGGGTTGACACGACACGAACCGAAATTGACCCGTGACATGAAATTGACCCGCAATACGAAATTGACACGAAATTGACCCGTGACACGAACGTGACCCAAACTTAACCCGAAATTGACACGAAAAGTGACACGAAATTAACCCGTGACACGAACTTGACCCGAACTTGACTCAAAATTGACACGAAACGTGACACGAAAATTGACACGAAAAAAACGGGTCCAACCCGAACACGACACGATTTTTTTCGTGTCAAATTTTCCCAACCCGAACACGACCCGCCCCCTATTTTTCCCAACCCGAACCCGCAAAATTCGTGTCGTTTTCGAGTCGTGTCGTCGTGTCGCGACCCGTATTGCCACCCCTACTCGTGACAAACCACGTTTGATTTTATTATAGAAATTGATAACAACATAAAATTATGGTAATTAAGTTCTGAAAAAAAAATTACGGTAATTAAAATATGAGAAGGAAAATAGTTACTGCACAACAAAGATTTGTTCTCAAATGAGTAGTGAAAATAAAAGGATAAAATTGAAAACATGAGAAAACATTCAAGTGAAAGTCCAATTCACTAAACAAGTATTGAGATGAATTGCATACTTCTTAATTATTAGAACATGCTATTTAGCAAAAACTCTTTTCATTTTTAATTCCCTTGCTTTTATACATTTTTACTTGACTATTTGACTTAGTAATCCATACTTCTACACTATATATACATAGACATATATATATATATATAAATATATATATCCCTTAAAAGAAGCTACATTCTTTTCGTACCCCTTTCCTGTGTCAAGTGACAATCACGTCCACTGACGAAGTCATAAACTTTGGTGAAGGGGGCTAGTAACAGCAAGTTTTAATTTTTAGAGAAATAAAATAAAAACTATAATTTTTTAGGGGAGGCTTTTCGTAAATTTTTATCAACTACGTATATAAAAACATTATTAATAAAAAGTTGAAGGGGGGCTTAAGCCCCCTCTCATGCTTTTATGCCTCTGTCCCTAATCTTATAATTGTCACGTTATCATCACGTAATTATCACGTCATCGTCACATATATATTTTTTTATATATTATGTGTGTTATATAACTAGTATAATTGATAGTACGAAAATATTGCTAACATGCATATGCAAAAACTCCTTTGATTATCTAGGAATCTTTATGGGCACTAATCTTGTACATTTTTTTTTAAGCTAAAGTTTTCAATGTAAATGGAATCATATTACCTGCTTTGTCTTCCACTCGAATATGCACATACAACAAGAAAAAGAAAAAAAAGAAAAGAAAAAAAAAAGGTATTTGGCCTGGCACTGTAGATGATCAACACAGTGTACCCTTTTTGAGAGGGGGAAAAAAAGGATTTTGACTAGTTTGTCAATATCTAGAACCATATATATATATATATATATATATATGAGAGAGAGAGAGAGAGAGAGACTAGAACCGTTGACAGGGGACGAATAATAAAGAAAGAAAAAACCTGGAATCATAATGAACTACAAATTTAAGAGAAAATTAGATAGATGGATTGTTTTTGGACACTTGATTTAAGTATAAAAAAAAATGGTTGAAATTTTTTTTAAATGGCCGAGGACTATTAAATATCGATTGATATATTTGGTTTACAAGGAACTGATAGATAAAAATACAAATTAATATGAGTCAATTAATAATCAACCACCCATCAAATGATAATTGTTAGTTGATTATTTTTAATGAATATTTTTTTAACATAACAAAACTTAGGATATTTATCAAAAAATCTTTAAAAAGGGATGACTTTTTAAATATCTCCAAATTTAATGGGTTAAATATGGGCCTACACTGGACCCAAAAAAACTATGGGCCTGGACTTTTCAATCGGTTCTGTTCATATCGGCCTGTTGCTTAGGCCTCTTATCCAAATGAGAACAGAACAGAACAATATGCAAGTAGTATTCTACAGAAGAAAAAAAAAAAAAAAAAAAAGAGAGCACAAATTATATATATATATATATATATATTGGAGAGAAAGAGATAAGTAACATATTTACATAAATCAAAAGATATATTAACATATTTACATAGCTATTAAAATAGAAAACATATTTATGAGTAAATATGTTTTTTTCACAAAAAAAAAAAAAAAAACTTATTTGCCTAAGTAAAAAACATTTTCTAGGCAAATAATTTATTTATTACTAAATATACTGTTTACTTCTACATATTAGAAAACATGCTATTTACTTAATTGTTTTTACTTTTACAAATATGCTATTTATTATGTATTCCCTATTTCTCCTAGATAGTCATTCCAATCCAAGCAAGTCATTTTAATTGGGTTTTAGTTAGAAGGAAACTCTATTTGAAGATGTATTTTATTTTTGATAATGATATATATTTTTTTGTTAATACTTTTTTTAAAAATCATTTTTGAAGATGGATTCTTTTTGCCTCACTAAATGACAACAGAAAAAGACTAGTGCAAAAGAACAAAAATAGAATAAGATGTTGATGATTCAGAAGGGTAAGTGAGGCTTTGCCAATAACACAGACCAGGCTTATGAGCTTTTTTTTTTTTTTTTTTTTTTTTTTTTTTTTTTTTATGGTAACATGGCTATTTAATTCTTTTCTAAAGTTATTCATTCCCATTATTACAAAAATAAAAAAAAAAAACCCAAAAACAAAAACAAAAACAAAAACAAAAACTATCACCAATTCGTACCCATCCAATATATATACACATTCAATTGCTCATTTTATTTATTTAATATATTAATTGATTATATAGTGGCGTACGATAAATTAAAAATTGAAAATATGTTTGTCCTCAAATTATTGGAAAAAGTTTCATTTTAATTCTTTAAAACGTTTGAAACGAAGAGCAATTAACTTTGAATATATGCCCAAAAAAAAAAAAAAAAAACTCCTCAATGGTTCTTTACTATTTTACTACTACTTTAGCTAAAATTGTAACTTAATACTTTACGGGGAATTTTTAAGTGACATAATTAAGATGAGGATTTTGCAATGTACCAACTAAGCGTTTAAAAAATTATCATGAGCTACTTAAATTTGAATTAACCTTGTATTACAGTGGTCCTTCAACTTAAAAAAAAAAATTTTTTTTTTAGTGTAAAAAAAATGATTATATATTAAATGATTTAATTATTTAAAAAATGTAATGCGTGTTGATTCTGCACTCCGCTTAATAAACCCTTATTATAGACCAAAAATGATTATATATTAAATGATTAATAGTAATAATAATACAAAGAACACATGCAAAGTTTGGACCATTTGGCACGGCTATACTTACAAATCTAATTTTTTTTTCCCTTCTAAATGCGAGAAATGTCAAACTAAATTATCCTAACCCTTCTCATTAAGAGTACCGTACTCATTCTTAGATTGTCTCTTTTACGAGGTCTTTGAAGTTAAATATTGACACAACAATTGTGGATTAATCTTTGAATAATTTTTCCCTGTTGAGGGCGATATTCGTGATTTAAAACAGTTTGGGGAGCTATTTCCAAACAATTTTTGAGATTATAGTTTCACCACATCTTGCAGAATGTCACAAGTACATTAAAGGGAAGATAATTCGAAAATGCATTTTTTTTTAACTTATTAATCAAGCATTATATAAATCATAATACCAACAGTCATTTCTAACGGTTTATTTCCTGAATGGTTAATTGACACAAATTATACGGTGAAGTTTTATTATTTTCAAAAGTTAAAAAGGTCTACTATATGTATGATACAAGATGGAAATTGGCTCTTAATGATTAATTTATATCCCTAATTAATGAATTTAGAAAAGAAATTAGATGGTGGTTTTTCTACTATTACACTACCCTAGTCACTCACCATGAGTCTTAGGATTCCTCATCCAATGTATTAATTCAGCATCTATCACAGTTCTTAAAGCTAAAGATTCCTAGTTTATTATGGCCGTTTACTTTGAACAATAGCATCTGGACCTTAACAATCACAAAGCGGAAAAATTCCCTTCTTTCTTTCTTTTTTTTTTTTTCTTTTTTTTTTTTTTTTGGTAGGATCTTTCTATTTTACACACATTTTTTGTTTTGGAACTTAGGATAGGGAGATTCGAACTTTCTACCGGGAGGTAGAGTCATGTGTGGTATTACTGTTAGACTATGCCTGCAATCACTATTTTACACTATTAGTAGTACATATTTTTAAATATTAGATTAGTTAAAATAAAACTAAAACAAAAAAGGATATTTCGTACGGATATCCCATGAATTTTTAGAATTTGATAAATTAGTCTCTCAAATTTTTCCCTTGGCAATCAACCCCCTGAATTTTTTTTGACACTATTAGTCCTTTTTGTTCAAATTAATTAAAATTTGGATTTTTTTTTTTCGCATAACTTGCACTTGCACAAAGTTATATTCCAAGAAGGACATTGTTGACCATTTTTCTTAATTTCAATACAAATTGCTTTTAAAGTTTAGGTTAATGTTTGATTTATAATTGAATTACGTTTAAGTTTCAAAAGAAACTATTGGATTCAAATAAAAATGATTAGCAAATCCTTATTGGGCTATAATTATGTGAAAGACATGTACAAAAAACCATACAAATCTTAACAAAATTGAGTAACGAGAACTCACAGTATTAAGAATTATTAGTTAAGTGGGTTGATTGCTAAGCAAAAAAAAAAAAAATTAGAGATTAAGTTGTCAAATTTAAAAAGTTTAGAGGCTGTCAAAAGCTAGGAAAATTAGTTCATATCAATTTACGAAAGACAAATAAAATTGATAAACCTAAAACGAGAAAATCTTAAATGATTTCCATTAGTTTGGGGAGAGGGGAAAGAAATTCACTTCCATGACAAAAGAGACCCCCCACACGTTTTTTTTTTTTATAAGTTTAAAGTCATTCCTATTTATCTTTTAAATTCTTAAATTTTCCATTTTACGCACTTAAATTTTGATTTAACATCACTTAATCCTTTTTGTTAATTGTTTTAATTAAAAACGTATAGAAAAAAGTGGAGTAGTCTCATTTAACCACTTATGTTAGAACTTCTATTAAAAATAAATAGAAAAAAATACCAAGTGACTATAGTTAACACCACCCTCTTAATCCATATTTTTTGAAAGAAATTCTAATAAAGGGTGTTAAATGGGGTTATCCAAAATTAAAGAAGTAAAACGATTAAAGTGCAGAGAATAAAATGGAAATTTTAAGTGACATAGATAAAAAAATATTCCTTAAAAAAAAAAAACTCATATTGTCATGTACTTAATGAAACAAAAAAGTAGTATTTGGCAAAAAAAAAAAAAAAAGATACAAAATGACCAAAAAAAGTAGTATTCTACTTCTTTTTTTTTTTTTTTCCTGTTTGATTATTGTTGGGGTTAGACTTCGTCTTCCCACTGTACCGTTAATCTTTGGATGTACATTAAACAGACGCTCGATTCATTGATGGATTATGTTTGGGCCATGCCCAAGTTACGGACCTGCTCCTCGATACCCATCCATCGTTCGATTAATTGGGCCAGACCCAATCTGCCATTCACATGATATCGTTCGAAATTCGGTATGAGATCGAACGTCTAACTTGACTGCTCATACGAACATCGAGTATATAACAAACGATGAACGACACGAGTCATACGATGAACGTTCGTTCATTATCAATCGTTCGTAGTTCGACCTTTCGAACGGCTTTTCAAGGGAAATATCCCTTAGCCACCAGACTCATGCTCATCGATGACATGTCAGATCATTTACAATAAACTGACGATCTGGGTATTACATTTCAACCGCTAAACCCACGATTGCGTTCGGTAACTGTCTAAGTCAACTGCATGACTTATCTTCTGACACGTGTCCCATCATACAAGAACGATAACCGTTCACCAGAGTTTCGGATTCAGACGGGGTTCCTTCCTCTATAAATAAAGGAGGACCCCTCCTTCAAAAGGATCCTTGATCTGAACGTACTATCACTCTGCCAGATTATTCCCAGAAACATCATAATCTCTTGTACTATGAAAAAGATCCATATACATCAATACCCTTAGTCTCAGAGGACGTAGCACCATCTTCGGGCGAACCTCTTTACATCTTGGTGTTCATTTATTTCATGTTTATTTCAGATTCAAGCATTTACTTCCTCTTTTTATTTTCTGATATAAACTTTCTATACTTTCGGTATGCTTTATGAATTTCACCAACGATTGCCAAGAACCCAATCTATCGTTTAATTCGTTCAATCTAACTGATCTCTGTTAAATTTTTGACTCTTGCAATCCAGCATCTACAGTTTGGCGCCCACTGTGGGGCCTTTGGCCATCTTACACCGGAAATTCACAAAGCAACAATGGCGTCAGAACATGAACACCAAGAAGAACTTCCCCAGGGAAGCCCAGTTGTTCATCAAGAAGCTTCAACCTCGAATGCAGATTCCCAGGTTGCAAATTTGACACGGTTGGTTGAAGAGTTAACCAAGAAGCACGATAACCAGCAGAGTCAAATGGAGAACATCGCTGCAGAGAACCAGATTCTCAAGCAGCAGTTGATGTCCGTCAACTTTCAAGCCTCATATTCGTATTACTACCCATACTACGGGTACCCGACAGGGGCGAACACTGGGGGCTGGCAAGCATCCACGTCCCAGTTTCCACGAGGACCTAACAGTGGGGGCTGGCAACAGACCACCCCATACTATCCTCAAGGGACAAGGAACGTTACACACAGCCCCCTGGCTCCAATGCAACCTTTGTCTACGCCGAGAAACACAACGGCGGAAGATGAAAGACAAGGGCGGCGGCCGCAACAGCATCAGCCGTATCAGCACCCGCAACAACAATACCAGTACCATCAGTACCAACAACAACAACAACAACAACAACAACAGCAGCAGCAGCAAAATCGAACGAGAGAGTTCGATCCCATCCCGCGCAACACTCACATCAGGCGTTCGACGTCCAATTCGCCACCACCCCCAGGAGGTCCCGTTTTACAAGGGACGATGGAAGTTGAGGACATGATGAGAAGCATCATGGCCGAAGAATTAAAAACGCTAGAAGCTCAGATGGAGCAGCGTTTTTCTTCGCAAATTCACCGAGCCACCACATCTACTCCAGGGTTCGACGACCTCGCCCGAGGAGTTCGAGAGACACCACTCTCCAGCCGCATCACCAACACCATTACGCCCAAGTTCAGCAGTATTTCATTCCCGAAGTTCGACGGGATGTCAGACCCACATGACCATCTACTGCAGTACAAACACGTCGTACAGTCGACGAACATTCCAACAGGAATGCTCGACGACATGATGTGCAAGTTATTTGCTCAGAGCTTGAAGGGAGCAGCACTGAGATGGTTTTGCAATCTTCCTCCAGAGTCCATCGATTCGTTCGATGAGCTATCGCTCGAGTTCATGAAGAGTTACTCCGTCCACATTAGATCCGGTAAGACGACGAAGGATCTATGGAACATTGTTCAAGGCCCGCAAGAATCACTTCGCGCTTACATCAAGCGCTTTAGCAAAGCCATATCCGAAATCTCCGGGCTAGATGACGAAACAGCAAGAGAGGCCCTGAAGAAGGGTTTGAGACACAGATCTTTATTCAAAAACGAGATCTGTGCTCGATACCCTCCTTCGATCCAAGACGCTTTGCATCGAGCGAAGGGGTTTATCGAGCTGGAGGAAGAGAATGAACGGATCGAGCGAGACTTGGCACGAACGAGGGAAGAGGTGGTATGGACACGCGTGAACCGAGAAAAGACCTTCAGAAGCGAGCGCCCAGGTCCATCTCGACGAACGGAACGCCGTCCCGAGCGAACGACAAGGCGTGATCATAAGCGTCCCCTCTAGCCGCCAAAATATGCCCTCGATATCAGCCCATCCGAACTCATTGCACATCTTAAGCGCCAAGATTTTGTCACTTGGCCAAAGAAGTTGCCGAAGAACCCAGCTAGAGACACAAGCAAATACTGCGAGTTCCACCGAGACCACGGTCATCTAACCGTTGATTGTCGAGCGCTACGAGCAGAAGTGGCTGAACTGCTGAAGAAAGGCCACCTCCGAGAATTCCTGACTGACAAAGGCAGGGAAACCTATGGACTTGGAAACGAGTCCAAAGAACGAAGGATAGTTCAGCATGTTGAAGACTCACCTTCTCCGCCACCAGTTCGGAAGACAATCGGTGTTATTTACAGAGAATCAGTTTACAGCGGAGAAACGATAACAGCTGTAAAGTCCCACCGAAGAAAAGCCACACAACCAGTAGCATCGGTACTCCCAGATGATCCTATCGAACACTCGATCAGTTTCCACAGCAGCGAAGCAACCAGTTTAAGCCGGCCTCACGATGACGCATTGGTCTTAACGTTGAATGTATCAAATTGTGAGGTCAGCCGGATCCTTGTGGACAATGGAAGCTCAGCAGATGTCCTTTTCCTTTCGACCTTAAAGGAAATGGAGCTTTCTGAATCTGAGATCGAGAATTCGACGTCAATTTTGACAGGATTTAACGGAGAATCAACCGCCGCGGTTGGAAAGATTAAACTTCCTGTATTTGCAGCAGGAGTGAATAAATTAACCACTTTTTTGATTTTAGATTGTCCATCGGCGTACAATATCATTCTTGGTAGGCCATGGATCCATGACATGAAGGCTGTACCTTCTACGTACCATCAGCGTATCAGGTTTCCCACCAGAAGAGGAGTGAAGGAGATTAAGGGGAACCAAGAGGTAGCCAGAACTTGCTACCTCCATACTTTAAAGATGAAGAAGGCCGAACGATTATAGCAACTAGAGCAGAAAGAAAAATCGAACGGTCAGATACAGCCTGACATGGAAAAATTAGATGAAGTCCAGCTAGACCCAGCTCAACCAGATCGAGTCGTCAACATTGGCTCTCTGCTCGAAGACACTATTCGTCAACAATTACTGAGTTTTCTTCGCGATAACCAAGACTGCTTCGTCTGGTCACACAAGGACATGCCAGGCATTGATCCAGAAGTAACAACGCATCGGCTAAACGTCGATCCGAGCCACAAGCCTGTCAAGCAGAAGCGAAGAAAACTTGGTATCGAGCGGAACACGATCGTAAATGATGAAGTGCGAAAGTTGATCGAAGCTGGATTTATCAAGGAGGTACAGTACCCAGACTGGCTAGCGAACGTTGTCATCGTAAAGAAGAAGAATGGAAAGTGGAGAGTCTGCATCGACTTTACAGACTTGAACAAGGCCTGCCCAAAAGACAGTTTTCCCCTTCCACACATCGATCGTCTGGTTGATGCAACAGCGGGACACGAGTTACTCTCGTTCATGGACGCTTTTTTCGGATACAATCAGATCTTCATGCATCCCGACGATCAGGAGAAGACTGCATTTATTACAGAAAGGGAGATTTACTGCTACAAAGTCATGCCTTTCGGACTCAAGAATGCGGGAGCCACTTACCAAAGACTAGTCAATGCGATGTTCGCTGATCAACTCGGTCGAACGATGGAGGTATACATAGATGATATGCTGGTCAAATCATTGAAGGCTGCTGATCACATTGAACACCTATCAGAATGTTTCTCCGTACTCAGACAACACAACATGCGTTTGAACCCTTCAAAATGTTCATTCGGTGTTTCGTCTGGAAAGTTCTTAGGATACATTGTGACTCAGCGAGGAATTGAAGCAAACCCAGACCAAATTCGAGCAATTATGAACATGCCTCCACCAAAGAACAAGCGAGAGATCCAGAAGCTGACTGGAAGAATAGCTGCTTTGAACAGATTCATCTCTCGCTCGACCGACAAATGCCAACCCTTTTTCAAGCTTCTCAAAGGTAACAAGAAGTTCGAGTGGAATGATCAATGTCAACAAGCCTTTGAGGAGCTAAAAAGGTATCTGTCCACTCCTCCAGTTTTATCCAAACCCCAGACTGGGGAAAGTTTGTTTTTATATCTCTCAGTAACAGAAGTCGCAGTCAGTGCCGTTCTCGTACGGAATACGAGCGGCGAACAGCCAGTCTACTATGTTAGCAAAACATTGCTTGATGCGGAGACAAGGTACCCGGTGGTTGAGAAATTAGCCCTTGCACTCATAACCGCTGCAAGGAAGTTGAGGCCATATTTCCAATCACATTCGATTGTCGTATTATCAACCTACCCCTTGCGAGCCATTCTTCATAGTCCAAACCTTTCTGGACGACTTACAAAGTGGGCAGTAGAGTTAAGTGAATTCGACATCGAATTTCGGGTTCGAACCAGTCTTAAATCGCAAGTGCTTGCTGACTTCGTAGCTGAACTCACTCCGGATCCTTTCACGCCAAAAACTCAAGTAGAATGCTGCTGGACGCTCATGGTGGACGGAGCATCAAATGTCAAAGGATCAGGAGTGGGAGTAATTTACCAGTCTCCAGATGGCGAGATGATCGAACAGTCGTTTAGATTGGGGTTCAAGGCATCGAACAATGAAGCAGAATATGAAGCCTTGATTGCTGGTCTACGGTTAGCCAAAGCTCTGGGGGCTCGACGTTTAAAAGTTCATAGCGATTCACAACTCGTTGTGAACCAAGTGTTGGGAGAATACGCAGCCAAGGATTCAAGGATGGAAGCCTACTTAAGTTTGGTTCGTTCGCTGCTGCAGCAATTCGAAGAATACTCGATACAACGAGTATCGAGAAGCCATAACACTCAAGCGGACGCCTTGGCTTCTTTCGGATCAACATCAGAACCCAACATACGTCGCAGTATCCCGATTGGCTACATCGAAGAGCCAAGCATTCACATTGAAACCTCAATCATTGAAGTCGAAGCCACTGAAGACTGGCGAACAACAATCACAGGGTACTTGAAGGATGGAATTCTACCGGACGATAAACAGGAAGCTCGGAAGCTCAAGACCAAAGCTGCAAGATTTTCATTAATCAACGACATCCTTTACCGACGTTCGTTCAACGGCCCTTATGCTCGATGTCTCGATGACAAAGAAGCCACATATGTTCTGAAGGAAGTTCACGAAGGAGAATGTGGAAACCATTCTGGGGGACGATCCTTATGCAACAAAGTCAAGCGGCAAGGCTATTACTGGCCTACAATGCTTCAAGACAGCGAAGACTTTGTCAAGCGATGCGACAGATGCCAAAGACATTCCCCAATATTCCATCAGCCAGCAGAACGGCTGTCGAGCATTGCAGCACCATATCCATTCATGAAATATTCAATGGATATTGTGGGCCCACTACCGAGAGCAAGTGGTCAACGCAAATATCTGCTTGTACTCACTGATTATTTTACTAAGTGGGTTGAAGCAGAGGCCTTTGCTGATATTAAAAACTCGGATGTCGAAGGATTCATATGGAAGAACATAATCTGCAGGTTTGGCGTGCCCCAAGAGATTGTAACAGATAATGGGTCTCAGTTCATCTTGGGCAACTTCAGAAAATTCTGCCACAACTGGAACATCGAGCTTAGCTTTTCCACCCCGAGGTATCCACAAGGGAATGGTCAAGCTGAAGCAACCAACAAAACGATCGTTCAGAATTTGAAGAAGAAGCTCGAAGCTCGAAAGGGGCGATGGGCAGACGAACTCCATGGCGTACTTTGGGCGTACAGGACTACTCCAAGAAGAGCGAACGGTGAATCTCCTTTCTCACTGACATTCGGTGCAGAAGCTGTTGTCCCAGCAGAGATTGGAGTCCCCACACTTCGGCGTCAATTGGCTTTCGAGAACGAAGGGCAGAATCAAGAAATGCTTAACGACAGTCTGGACATTCTTGATGAACGGCGAGATCAGGCTCTGATTCGCATGGCAAACTACCAACAATCAGTAACCAGGTACTACAATTCGAAGGTTCGACCCAGAGCTTTCAACGAAGGAGATCTCGTTCTTCGCAAGGTGTTCCAGAACACTGCCGAGCCAAACGCTGGAAAGCTGGGAGCAAACTGGGAAGGTCCTTACAGGATTTTGAAGGTTGTTCGACCAGGCGTTTACCGTCTCGAGACTCTTGATGAAGTTGAAGTCCTCCGCAGCTGGAATTCTCACCATCTCCGCAAGTATTATGTGTGAAGACTTCATCTTTATATTCTTATCTTACTTAGCCAAATTTCTGTTTACTTTGGCTATTTTTCAGACAATCATTTTATTCCATTTACTTGTAAGGCCAGATCCTTTGTGGTTGATCGTTCGATCCTACAGGTCTGAGTCTAAGACTATTCTTCATTTCGCCTTCCGAGGCCTGAACTACGTTCGACTTGATCCCTAAACACTGGGTACGTAGGTAGCTCGTGTACATTTATGCGAGTCCAGTCATAAAATCATTCAACAACTACGTCCAAACGAACTACGACTGGCTTGATCCCTAATCATTGGGTACGTAGGCAGCTCATCACACTTGAATGAGTTCAGCTATTGATGTAATTCAATATATTACATTACTTCGAATTTTTCGCAGATAAATCTACTGTGATTAATAGTTATTTGTTTACAAAGATTCATGATCGTTCGACAATTCATACGGACCTTTAAACGTTCGTATCATAATTTAGTGTTCCCTACTTGATCGTTCGATCCTAGCTGAAATACTCGGATTTACATCCTACGTTTGATCTATTATTAACGATCGAACTATCGTTCGACATTCGAACATTCATCACTCGAATCATCGTTGGCAATCATATGCAAATTTGAAACATGAAGAAAAAATTTAAAGTCTTCATTAAAAATAGAAATCTACACAAATGTCTCAATGACTACAAAAATAGATTACAAAACTACTCCCGTACATCACGGTCTTGAGTAGCACCCTCCCCAACTGGGGGCTCGATCATTTCATCAGCCTGAGCGAGAGGATCATTGCCTGGAGCATCACCACCGTCTAAGGTTGGTTCTGGAAATTGAGTTGATGTCTCAGCTTCGTTGAGAATTTCATATGTTTCAATTTCTTCATCAACATCAGCTTCGACCAGAAGCCCTCGTTTATACTGCTTCAGAAGCTCATATCGAGCCCTCATCGTTGATTCCTCATGAATGTTGAGAACCTTCTCGACGAGCGAAGCTTTCTCTCTGACGAGCGTCGTCCTCTCAGCCTCGAGAGCAGCTTTCTCAGCCTCGAGTGCAGCTTTTTCAGTCTCGAGGACTTTGATCTTGTCCTGAGCTTCGTCATGACGGCTCGCAATGACCTGTGACGCTTCGAGGTTGTCATTTGACATTTTTATCGTCTTTCGAAGGTCAGCTACCAGGCTTTCAGCGCTCGCTTTGACACCTTGAAAGTTTCTGTCGATGCCATTGAGCTTTTCTTCACGCTCGTTATCTTTCTGCTCGAGCTCCTTGACCTTGTCGCTTAGCGCTGCGACTCTATCGGTTGTTCGATAAAACAGCCCGATTGCTCGAACATTGGCCTACGAAAACACAAGAAGACATATATGTAAACGACGATTCATCGTTCGATTACCTATATTCATCATACTAAGTAATTACCTTTAAGCTATCCTAGAGAAAGTCGTCAAAATGTTGGTGAATTCGTCCGCTGTTCACCTTATCTTCATCTGCGTCCGATAAAAGTTGACGCATGAGCGTTACGCTCGCCTCTTTATCTTCGAGAAAGCTTATGTCAGAAGGTAAGTTGAGTTTAAACTTCTTCTGAACTGCCTTCGAAGTCTGAGGCTCATCGTCTGTCTCGGGCATTGCAACCTTCGACTTCTGGCTCCGATTGGCGGGGACTTTCCTTTTGCCTTTCGCCACAATCTTCCTCTTTTTTGTGGGAGGCTGAGATGGCTCCACGAGGGGCTCGGTTGGCTCGATAACAATCTCTACTGGATCGTTCGACGGAGGCTCTGGAGAAGACTCCAAGACAGGAAAAGGAGTTGGGGCATTGCTCGCAGCCTTTGCTGCAGCGGCAGCAGCCTTCTTGGCTTCAAGCTTATCTTTCGCTGCGGCCTTTTTCTTCGCTTTGAGTTCTTCGGCCGAGGGCAGTTTGAAGTCCATCCTGTCCAAAACTGACTCTGCGACCAAAGCTTCCTCGTCAGTTAACGGTTCGATGAACAGTGGAGGGCCAAACACTCGTCTTAGCGCTCCCCTGATCACGAACGTTCAATCGAACCAGGAAGGAAGACTCTTAACTTTACCTGTTGGGATTTCAACAAAATCCTTCCAAAGGCTCGACGCCCGAAATCTGCTGGGAGTGTTGATCTCGTCCCACTCTCGATTCGGCAGAGCAAGCAACCGTTCGAGCTTCTCCTCGAAAATAAGCGCCTTCGGTGGTGGTTTCTTTAGTTCTTTGCCTGCAAAAAGAACAAACAAACATCAGATCTCGATACAAAACTGAAGGTACTTGCGCCCTTTCTTATTCTTCGTTCGATACTTACGAAGAGTCCCCCACAGTGGAAAGAAAGCATTCGCGAGACCGCCCATCGAATGTTCGTTAACGTGCATGAAGAAATACCGATCTTGCCAATACCGATCTGCATTCTTCATGTCTCCCACCACTTGCTTCTTCCTCCTCGGGTACATCGAGTACCTTCCTCGATCCTTCGAGTTTTCTTGGGGGTAATAAAGGGCAAGGAGGTCATCCACTGTTAATTCAATCTTTGCTTCATTGGCCAACACAATCAATCCAATGAAGACCCTCATACCGTTCGGCATCAGTTGAGGGATCGCCAACTGATAATGGTGCATCGTCTGGATGAGGAGTGGTGCGAGTGGCAGTCTGAGCCCGCACTCGAAGTAAATGCTGTACATGCATATCCATCCTTCCGAAACAGTGTCTGCTCGCTCGTTTGAAAAAGGCAGACGAAGCTGAACTTCGTTTGGAAAGCCATACTTTCCCCTAATCTCTGACAGGTCGTCCTCCGTCAGAGCAGACCGAGGGTTCGATGTTCGGAGGAACGACTCCGAACTTAATCTTCGCGGCGCCTTAGTTAACCGAGCGATGGGGGGTATGGATAGAACGTCTGCTCCTGACGTCGTCGCTGGTCTGTTCCGCTATTGTTCCGCACCGCTCGTCCCAGCACCGTTATGGTCATGGGAAAATTCTATGTCGAACTTCGAACGACGAATAGCTTCAGCCATTTCTTCATTGTCTGAACTACTATCGCTCAAATCAGAGCTCGTCCATTCGACAGTTTCGTCTTTGATAATTTGCTTTTCTTTGTCCATTGATTCAAACAAAATTTTGGACGAACAAAGAAAAGATTTCGGATCTACACTTAATATCTATTCGAAAAATCTTTCGGTTCTAAAGATGAACACGAAGAACAGTGAGCCAAAACTCAAAAGAAAAACCCAGAAAAGACTTCTCCCAGGATCTCTCAATCAAATCACTCAGAAATGCAGAAAAACGACCAAAAAGATTCGAAAATAGAACAAGAATCAAGTCGCTGAAACTAGAAATTACACAAAAAGGAGAAGAGAAGAGAGAAATCTTGCCTGTGAATGAAGTTCTTGAGAAAATTCTCGCTCTGGAAATTCGAAATGCTCCAAATGCGAGTTATAGGCAAGAGGGAGAATACGAAAAGTTATATAACTTCAAGGAGCTCATCAGACGGTCCTGATCCCTTGATGATGCCTGATCAGATGGCATAAATTTCGAAACCGTTCGCATACCCCCTCTCACACGAATCATCATAACGATTCGTACCATCGCAACGGTTCGAATTTCGAAAAATGGAGACGTCGCTTCGAGACACCATTCATTACACGCCACGTGTACCACACGATTCCCTCTTAACTGGAATCGATGCGTTTTATTAAATGATGACAGCTTTTTCGGATTTCGAAAATCTGAAGTACCAGAGTTCGACATCATTATAAACGATATTCATACACTCTATCGAGGATCCATCGTTCGCTCGATAGAGTGGGGGGCTATCTGTTGGGGTTAGACTTCGTCTTCCCACTGTACCGTTAATCTTTGGATGTACATTAAACAGACGCTCGATTCATTGATGGATTATGTTTGGGCCATGCCCAAGTTACGGACCTGCTCCTCGATACCTATCTATCGTTCGATTAATTGGGCCGGACCCAATCTGCCATTCACATGATATCGTTCGAAATTCGGTATGAGATCGAACGTCTAACTTGACTGCTCATACGAACATCGAGTATGTAACGAACGATGAACGACACGAGTCATACGATGAACGTTCGTTCATTATCAATCGTTCGTAGTTCGACCTTTCGAACGGCTTTTCAAGGGAAATATCCCTTAGCCACCAGACTCATGCTCATCGATGACATGTCAGATCATTTACAATAACTGACGATCTGGGTATTACATTTCAACCGCTAAACCCACGATTGCGTTCGGTAACTGTCTAAGTCAACTGCATGACTTATCTTCTGACACGTGTCCCATCATACAAGAACGATAACCGTTCACCAGAGTTTCGGATTCAGACGGGGTTCCTTCCTCTATAAATAAAGGAGGACCCCTCCTTCAAAAGGATCCTTGATCTGAACGTACTATCACTCTGCCAGATTATTCCCAGAAACATCATAATCTCTTGTACTATGAAAAAGATCCATATACATCAATACCCTTAGTCTCAGAGGACGTAGCACCATCTTCGGGCGAACCTCTTTACATCTTGGTGTTCATTTATTTCATGTTTATTTCAGATTCAAGCATTTACTTCCTCTTTTTATTTTCTGATATAAACTTTCTATACTTTCGGTATGCTTTATGAATTTCACCAACGATTGCCAGGGGCCCAATCTATCGTTTAATTCGTTCAATCTAACTGATCTCTGTTAAATTTTTGACTGTAGCAATCCAGCATCTACAATTATAATATTATTCTACTTGCGCTAGTTGTATATTGTCTATCAAAAATTGGAGGAGTTTACTTCTTTAAAAAGATAGGAAAAACAATAGCGCCTGTTTTGCGGTACGCAAAAGCGTCATTTTCACTTAAAAAAAAAAAAAACTTGGAAAAAAGTAATAATTTGTGGATTATTCATTTGTTGATCTGAAGTTAGTTTTGCTTATTTTCCCGCATTTACATAAATAAGAAATCTGATCACGATTCCACCATAGTTGACTAGCCTTAGTGGGATTGAATTCAGCCGATCAAACTTGTCCAATGCTCTTTTTTTTTTTTTTTTTTTTTTTTTAATTGAAAATCTTGTCCAATAAACCTTTCACATGTTGCACGTGCATTTTATACCCGCTTTTTTTTTTTTAATTTCTTTTTTTCTTTTTTTAAGAAAATGTACCCGTTACTGAAACCAGAGTACTACTTTTCTGACCCGAATGAGGCAGAAAGATAAAAAAGTTGAAAAGATAAAAGAATGTAAAAAATACATAGGATTATACTAATTCTTTATGTTGTACGGTAATAAACAGGGAAAGTTAAAACAATTGATGAAAAATAATTATTCAATTACTATATTACTCCTTTTACTATTTGTTTTAGGGTAAAATTGTCTTAATATGTTGAGTAATTAAACGCTTTTTGTTCGCATTTAAGTTAAACTCATTCATATCAGTTTTCGTCTTTTTTATTAAAAGTCAATAAAATTTATTATTAGTTTTTGAAAAGTTAACCAATTCTAACTTAAAATTTCCATTTTCAACTAACGAACTAAACGTAAGCAAAGTGACAAGATTGGAGAAGTGAAGTTAAAATATGCAATAGTGTCAAAATATTTTAGGAACGGTTAATTTTCAAATATGTTCTACAAATATAGCCAATTTTACCCTTTTGTTAACCTTTATTTATTTATTTATTTATATATAGTAACAATTATCTTAAAATCCTATTTATGAGAAATGCATGTGAATGATGAGTCTATCATTATATAATGATGTCATATTATGCCATAATAACATGTATAAAACTATAATGATTGATTTATATTTTTATAAGATATCATATTATTACACAATTATACTATAACGACATATGCCTATATTTTGTATGATTTTGTCCACTCTGAGCCTATATCATTGAGATGCGGTCTCTTTATTTAAGACCTATTTGGTTATTAATTAGTAATCAAGATATAGGCTAGTATATATAGCGATACCGACTACTTGATGGTCACCAGTTTGTAATCAAACGGTTACTATTTGGTTATCGATTGGTAACCAAGATTTAGCGTAGTTACTGTCCTTGATGAGTTCAGTTGATGGATGGTCACCGGGTGCTAACTATGTGCATGCTGGTTGGTAAACACCTCCTCCGACAAGTACCGATTGATAACCAACTGGAAGCCACCGCCACCAACAGGATATTAGCTGGTTACCGACCGATAACCATCAAATCTGTCGGGTTTATCACCTGACTACTCTAGAAAGCTCCTAAAAACTCATTATAAATACAAAAAGCTAACAAATACCAGGAACGTACATAAAAAATGAAGAAAAAATATTGAAAAAAAAAAAAAACATACTCAATAGAAAAAATACATTAAATTAAAAAAACCGAAATACCTAAAAAACACAATCCTCTAGACCACCGGAACAGCCACCACCACCCATCGTCGTGCAGTCACAATCGCGCCGGATCTCAACTCCTACGCGCCTCCACCAGAAACGCTGCCTGAATCGAGCTTCACTAGTGGTGGAAGTCCGTATGCACGGAGCCAGATCTCCATGCCTCCGAACGCGCCAGATCTCCAAGCCTCACCGTCGATCTCAGATTGCCGGTCACGGAGAGGAAGGAGAGAAACAAAAGCAGCCACCACTACCGGAGTTAGATCTCCTCCACGCAGACCTCAAGCAACGTCGGGACCAGATCACCGTAGCAGAAGAGAGTCGGCGATCGCGGGGACAGAGAAAAACGAAGGAGAAAAACTTAAGAGAGAGAGAGACCGTGGAGAGAGAGAGATGGGAGAGAAAGTGGGGTGGACTACGAGAGAGAGATGAGTTGTTTTGATATTATCTGCTAGAAAGAGAGAGTGGGGGAGGGGGAGAGAAAAGAAACGAGGATAATTTGGCATTTTTATTATAAACTATTATATATAGGGTAAGTCTATAATATAATCCTTTTTATATATTCTATCATTTTTATGTATTCTATCCGTTGAACTCATTTTTAAACCGTTTAAATATAATCAAACGATTAAGATGTTACTTGTATGTGGTAATTATAATACACTTTATCACATAATAATCTAAATTAAAAAATTTTAAAAAATAAAGAATATAAAAAACTTCATTGGTGAAAGGTTAGGGCGAGGGCTCGACGTCACTTGGTTGGGGGTGAGGATGGGTGGTCTGTCACCAAGGCGGCCTATGAGATCTGGCCGGGGGCAGCTATTGAGGCCTCGAGGGTTTTGTGACTTTGTTGGAGTTAGGGGGGCAACTTTGCTTAAGGTCATGCTAGGGGGTTGGGAGGGTCTCGGGATGGAAGGGTCTCCGTAAGGTTGTTGGTAAGGAGGAGGCCATTAGGGGTGGGGGGTCTCAGGGAGGCCGTCAGTGAGGGGTGAGTGGGAGGTCTTAGGGAGGCCATCAGGGATAGGAGGTGTAACGACCTATCTTTTAAATTCGTTGATTAACTTATCTATTCTTAGTTAATATAGTCTTAATAATTATTTATGTTTAATTTCAAAAATGCATACTTTTTCTTTTTTTAACATAAAAATCATATTGGTATTTGAAGAGTTTAATAAACTAAAATTTTAACTGATAAAATTGAAATTTCTAAATAATAAATATCACATTTAAATTCGAACTTAGATAGTATTTAAACAACTATAATGTCATAGAGTTAAAATAAAAGACCTTAAAGTTATTAAGTACTCTTACTAGTTTAGTAGTACAGAAAAATTGAAAACATAGTTTTAAAGATAATCGATACAAAATAATTTAAGAAGTATAAATGCGGAAATTAAATTCGTGGTGGTATTCCACTCCCTTCGTTCATCACCTCCGCACTACTTCGTCAGTCTAGAAAATATCTAAGTAGCACACTGTTTACCCGCGTTATTTACAGCACAAACACACACATATGTGCTTTTGCTCAGCAAGTACAAACTATATTTCACAAAATATTTTTATAAAATTATATCATCACATGTAACGACATAAATATTCAAAAATGCATGTGATTTATGTGTTTTCAATTATGCTTCATTATATACATGTTTTGTCTACTTAAAGACCCTTATATCGTACCTATAAGTGCACAACCAATAGGAAATTGGAGGAGTGACCCTCCAACAACCTCTAAGGTCACAACTTATAACTTCAATTCTTATCATATCTTCACACTATTTGGAGATTAGTACAGTATATATTCACATTTTTCGTTAGCCTCATTCTTATTAATTATGACAATGTGTAAATTTACATGTCACTATACATATATTATTATGACATAAATATTGTGAGGCATGTCGATCATATTAATGCAAGAAAAATTATACACGCCAAATGCTTAATCACAGCAATACTTATAACTTATATACTTATCATATTATCAAGGCAAATCATAGCAAATATAGAATATCAACAAAGAAAAACATTTTATTCCATACCGTAGGTAAGGTTTGTACTTACTTGTTTTATGTGCTTAAACTTCTGGAGTTGTATCTCCTACTACACGAGTTTGAAAAACTATCCTGATTTAACAATACTTTATTATTAGATAAAATTATAGTTATATTATTTATTTATTTATTTATTTATTTTATAAATTAAAGTGAGCTTAATTTACTTGTATCATTATTAACCTTAACAATTAATTCATATTAATTATTAAATGTTAAATAAATTTTAATTAATAATTATTTAATTAATTTAATTTAATTGATTAGTTAATCAATTAATTAATTAGCTAATCAATTAAATAATTAATTAATCAATTAATAAGATATCACTTAATTGTTACTTTATTTAATTGAGTAATTATAATTAAATTACATGACTTTAATTATCTAATTAATAATTATGTCTTTGATAATTAATTATATTACTTAAATATTATTTCTCATGAAATAATTATCAACTATTAATTCTCATATTAATAATTGATAATTAGATTATACCGATAATTAATGTTTAATTATTCTCTAATTAATCATCCATAATTATATAAATAATTATATCAATTTAATCATGTATTTTAATTATGTGGTTACTCAACATAATAATTTGACTTACATAACTAATTATCACTTATTAACTATTACAATTAATTAATTACTAATTAACTTTATTAACATAGTTATACTTTGTTTTATTTTTGTTAATTTATTAGTTCATTAATTCATTTTTTAATTAATTAATCAACCTATATCACTTTGGTGACTAAAAGTCACATAAGTATGTACTTTTAAGTGGGGGTTTTTTTTTTAAATTTTTTAAATGGATTATTGGACTAAGGTAGTCTCTAGGTATATGCTTAGCAATCCTTTAATTTACTTTGTCTTTGTCCATCTAAAAACTTGTGATACAACTTTATAAGATTAGGGTTTTTCACATTTAGTTGATCATATACTTAATACCAACTCATTTCATCAATAAATATGTCCATGTGTTATGACTTATCCTTATGTCACATTTTAATGTTTATGCGTTTTGTTGGTGTGAGATCTTAACTTGTAAGATTTATTTAAATTTGAGTATTATATCATTTTGGACACTTGATGATTCGTTGAAAAGCTTGAAATATTTAGTTTCTGTCCTTATAATATGTTTTCCAAGATTTCAAGGTTTCAAACATAATGTGGACATTTTTCTAAGTGTTTTATGGAAAAATTTCAGTTTACCATATTACAATATAATATTGTGTGATTTATTAAAATTTATGTATATATCCATTTTAAACGTATGATAACTCATTCCAAAGCTTGAAATGCCTACTTTATAGTCATAAAGTTATTTCCTTTAGTGTTTGAGTGTTTTGTCCTATATACTTAGGTTTTGTTACTGTTGGTCACACATTGGTACTAGATGTTTAGATATGTGAGTAAACTCAGATCATAACAATTCACTTGTAAGTCCAAATAAGGCAAAAGATATGTCATTGGAAAAATTATGATGTCTAATTTATACATTAAGAATAGTTTTGTAAAAAAATTATGGTTTACTTATCCAAAAATACAAAACCCTTGGATAGTATAGAGTTCCAACAAAAATTCTCGGATAGTAGTCTAAAATTCTAAAATTCACCAAAAATTACATGTTTATCCATTTGAAGCGTAAGATACTTTATTGGAAAGCTTAAATAATCTAGTTTTTCGATATTAACTTAGCATCCAAAATTTTGATTTTAAGAGGTTCGGAGTTTACAAAACCCGTGTCTAGACTATACCCCAGAGGTTACTTTTCTTTCTAGTTTTCTGTCACAAATTCAAATGTATATAACTTTAGACATACAAAAGCAAATCAAGTGATTCTAAAGCCTAAAATGAAGATTATTCTCTATAGAAACTTACCCTATACTTTATTTTCATGTCAAAGTTTCTAACTTATGCCATATCATCACAACAACCATAAGCTCTAATAAAGTCCGTAGATTTTATCGAAATGCTCCGTGAATCCTCTAAGACCTCGGACCTCCAAAGTTCTTCTCAAAACCTTTTTCTAGTTAAGAAGGAGTCTGAAATTAAGATTATAACTACACAACATGCTTTAGTCATCCAAAAATGACTAAAACACAAGGAAACTACTTGGTTAGCTCTAGTAATTCATATTTTAACTCTGCCTCACACTTCTTTGAACTTGGTAATAGGGTTGCTTGGGGCTTGAAAATGGAGGGAGGAGAGTGGTAGAGAGGTGTAGGAGATGGAGAATGGTGTTTTTTTTTTTTTTTTTTTTTTTTTTTTTGAGCTTGGTGGTAGCTAGATAAACTAGGTTTTTGAGCTTAAATTTTGTGAAAATAAAGTAAGATGTTGGGAGCTTGTTTTCAGCCATCTTTTACTTTAAAAGAGTTATATTTTGAGGGGTAAAAAATGGAAAACATTGGGTGATTCTCCCCTTGCATTGTTGACACTTGAGGGAGGGGTTGGTGTGAAAATTTTTGTTCAACAAAGTATAAGACAAATAGTCACTTTTACTTGTACTTGTTTGTGTCATACTATCAAAACAACCCACACAATTCCCTTACTTGATTTTGCATACATGCACAACATGCCATTATTTTCATTTGAACAAATTTCTTCTTACTTTTGACTACAACAAGTCCTGATCTTCCTCTCAATTTTCCCCTTTTTTTTTTTATTTTTTTATTTTTTTTGTTTTCTTTTATTCTAATTTTTCCCACCATTGATCAAAGGTTGTCATATTTGATCTCACCCATTAGATCTTCCATCACACAAATCCTTACCTTAAACCCTCATTAGTCACTTATCATCCAAATCTTAGCCATTGATTTGCCTAAGATCCTTTAACATAAAATCTATACTATTGATTTCAAATCTAAGCACAATTTTTGATCAGTATTCCACCTTTGGATTTACTGAGAGTAAATTCTAATCATTCATCCCTTATCTATGTGGCACATTAATTTTCTCAATCATAGTTTCAAAATTTAAATATTGATATGATCAAAATATATACTAAGAACATCAAATTAACATACTAATAATAGTCGGGGTTTCTTACTAAAAATTAACATATACTCCTCTAATTTGACATAATAAATTTTTTTATAAATATATATGTCGTTCGACTCATTTTCTATGTATTTAAAATTTCTCATTTAAATAGAGAAACTCAACATTGCTAGATCATCAATATTATCATACTGATAATACATATAAAATCATTCATGATCTTGAAATTTGATATTTATCAAAATAATTCATTAAAAGTATATTAATGAAGGAAATCCATAATAATAATTCATGAAATCAAGTTTATAAATTTCTAGAATGTCGTAAGAGGGATCTTAACAAAGTCGTTAGTTGGAAGGGGGTCTTGGGGAAACCGTCGGGCTTGGGGGTGGGGGGTCTTGAGGAGGCCTTTGCAAGTGGGGGGTCTCGGGAAGGCCGTCTATGGGGAGGAAAGGAGGACGTCGGGGGTGTGGGGGCTACTTTGCTGGAAGTTCGGAGGGGTGTTGCGGGCCAGCGGGATCTGGCCTCTAGGAGGCCGTCAGGGAGGGGGCACCTTTTCTCATCGTTGATAGAGACCAAGGGTGGAATTACAGACGGTGGGATCTATTAAGGGGAGGTCTTCTGGGCTCGCATTCTTTTTTTTTTTTTTTTTTAATTTCTTTCTTTTTTTAATTTTATAGAAATGAATCAATTTCATTTACTATGGCCATATCCATACATTTTGATCTTAATGGCTCTAAAATTGAGCTCTATTGAACTGTATGGTAGTGCTCCTCAAGGAGCTGTACCATAGACACTCCCTTATATATATGATCATGACGTTTTAGAGGATGTTTTTTTCTTATGGCAAAAATCAATCCAACCATCCAACTGATGACATGTGGCTTCATTTTTACTTTATAAAACGATTGGAAAAGTAATCCAAAATCCTTATAGTCAATCAAATTGGATTGATTGATTTGGATTGAACGAATATATGAATTCGGTAAACATCCCTCATTGAGTTGATTGGATAGATTGATTTGGATTGAACGAATATATGAATTCGGTAAACATCCCTCATTGAGTTACATGTAGCTGATTAAGACATAACATAATACAAACTTATGACATCATCTCAAAAAAATAAAATAGTATTCCATGTATTATGCCATTTTGCTTTATTTCTTTATTTTTGGATGCACGAAGAATTTCATTTAACAAGACTACAAACACTCAAATAGTCGTGAAGAAAACCTCCGCCCAAGGCACTAGCGACAGCCAAGCCAAAGCAACACAAATCACACACAGACAAAGGGAAAATGTTGAATGAATGTTGGGCTTGGAAGAGAAACTAAAACCCTAGACATTAATGGTCACCGGCTAGGTTACCAGTTCAACATGCCTACCATCACTGGAGATAGGTCGATGAAAGACTGTTGGTTTCCTGTTGTTTGTGCCTTCCCAGTTAGTTTTATTATCGAGCAACTTCGACGTAATGCCAAATTCAATTGTGAAAATCCGATTTTGACATTTTGGTAAGATTTTCACTCTCCAACATAATGATATTTTTATCAAATGCTAAATCAAAAGTTTAATTTTGAGATTTACTGGCTATAGATTTGTTGATTCCTTGATTTTTTTTTTTTAATTTTATAATCATAATATTAACATTTTTAAATTATTCTGACAGTTTATGGTTTTTTTTTTTTATGAGTTTCAAAAGCTTAATAATAGCAATAAAAAATATATATAATATCAAAAATAAAATAATAAATTTTAGCATAAAGCAAGATAATATGTCAAATTCGTTATTTTCATACTTTTTGTGAAAAATTTTGGATAAATTACTTGTTTGGCCCCTCTCTTTTTATTAAATTACGATTTGATCCCCAAACTTTTTTTGTAGCTAAAAGATCCCTTTGCTTTTTAAAATGTGAAATTTGTTCTCTTTTTACGATAAAGGTTTAAAATTTGATGGAATAGATCTCATATATGACAAAATGTAAATTGAATCATGTAATATTTTTTCTTAATTAACCTTAAAGAGTAAATTATATGTGATTAACGTCTCATTTTATGTTAAGCTTTTACCATTTGTTAACAAAAAGAACTGAATGCTTTTAAGCAAAAAAAAAAAAAAAAAAGACAATTTTTTTTTAAAAAAAGTTGAGATAAATAAAATAAAGAGCAAATGAGCAAATTATCTTGAACTTTTTTTGTGACAAAAATTAATGACATTTAAAGCAAAGATGATCTAAATAATGCTTTTAAAATTTTTTTTCCCTAGATATTATAAACACTACCTACCTAATCAAATTACACCCCTATCTATGTAGATACCCCTCTTAGGGGGGCTTCTTCTTTTTTATTTTTTTTATTTTTTTATTTTTTATTTATTTTTTAAAAAGCAAAAGGGCCTTTCAATATCAATACAATGACTAACGTTGTTATAGAGCAAGGACTTACGGAGAATAGTCATGAATTAGAATTGTAAAAGCTTTCGGTAAAAAAATTTACTAGAGCATTTTTACCTCCCCAATTTGGTAGGAACTTGTATTTAATTTGTTGCTTTTATGGTCTTATGTTATAGTGTTGTAGAAAACCACAAATATAAATAATGCTAGTTTTTCCTTCTTCCCTTTTTTTTTTTTTTTTTTTTTTCCTTCAAAAAAATGCCAGCTTATTCAGCAGTCCAAAGTTTGGCATGGCAATCTTTTTTTATTATTTTTTTCTTATCCCACTTAATTTATTGAACGATCTCATTTTTTGCTTTTACACCCTATCCATACTCTACTGAGTTAAGTCATTAAAATTAATTAATGAAAGATTTTCATAATTCAGGATAATAATCACGTAAAGTAACAGAAACACAGTTAAAATTACCAACAAAATTTATAAGATTACAGCAGCTAGAAACCTTTTCTTTAACTTCCCCTCAAAAAAAAAAAAAAAAAAAAAAAAAAAAAAAAAAAAAAAAAAAAAAGAGAAACCCTTTCTTTACCACATATAAAAAAAACTCTAAATTTATGTATAAAACTATCCACTAATAAAAAATAGGTCTCATAATATAATATAAAGCTTACAAATGAAACTACATTTTATTCATGACAGTATCCCTAAACCATTTTTAAAAAAAGGAAAAAAGGAACACAACAAAATTACAAGAAAATCTCTCCCATACGTGTACAAATTTGAAGATCGATAAGTATTTAGTAGTAGGGGAAGTAAAGGAAGAAAGGCAACACTCATCCAAGAGACAGCAGCAACATAGAGCTGCAAGGCTGCAACACAAATTTCAAAAAGAAAATAACACAAAAAACAAAAAACAAAAAAACAAAAACAAAAAACAAAAAACAAAAAACAAAAAACAAAAAACAAAAAACAAAAAACAAAAAACAAAAACAAAAACAAAAACAAAAACAAAAACAAAAAAACCGAAAGTGTCAAATGAGTGAAATTTAAGGAACTTTCTCTGTAATTAGTAGTTTAATTGTGGTTTCTTGAAGGTAAAGGAAAGTAAAGAAAGATTAATGAATATATTATCTAAAGAAAGACAAACTGGTTAAGAAAAGGGTATATATATAAACCTACTCTGATGAGACTATTATTATTATTTTGGGTGAGTTTGGTGTGTTAGTTTGAGTTGAAATATTTTAGTTGTAATAGTAAATTTTTTTGAATTTTCAGAAAAGACAAAAAACTTTTTGGGAAAAAGACAAAAACTTTTTAGGAAAAAGACAAAAAAAAGTTTGAAATGAGTTGAAAATGAATTGATTCCCAAACTCCCCCTTTTTTTTATAAGATTTTGATTTCGATTCAGTCCTATTATGATCATAAGTAAATATATAATGTACTTAATGAGAAAATCTAAAAAAATGTCGAAATATACTATTTTCTTTGAGATTATCCGAGTGCACTTTTTTCTATCCTATGACGTTTGAAAATAAATAAATAAATAAATAAAAGGACATACCATCCCTCAAGCGAACTATTGTCACTTGGAGGAGGAGGAGGGGCATATGGAGGAGGTGCCATCACAGGAGATCTTTCATATATGCCTGATTTTCGAATTAAAAAAAATTTTGTATTCACAAAAAGCAAAAAATGAACTTCAAACTAATAATTAAAAAAAAAAAACCAAAGAAATTCCAGTTCCTAGCTAGCTAATATAGAAAAATTAAACAGCTTGAGATTAAGCAGAGGAGCTAATTATTTTTCTCCTGATATAGGAATAGAGACAGAAAAACAGTAAATCAGAAAAATTATTAGTATCAAATAGATATATTTACATATACTCTTTACTGTAAATCATATAAACATACTTCTAGCACAAAAAAAAATAAAATCATATAAATATACACATAGATGTTAGAAGTACCTCGAGCAGGATATGGTTAAGCATTTTTTAGCTCGCTCATATTTGCAACTGAATATATATATATATATATATATATATATCTATATATAAATATAAAATAAAAGAAAGCACGAGTGCCAGCAGAGAATACTAATTGACAAGTTTTTTAGATTTGGTTTTGTAAGGTCACACATATCTATATATATATAGCCTATATATTGTAATAATACATTTTCGAATGATCAGAAGAAAATTGGAGAATATAAGATAAATTCTTTGTTTTGGGTTTTAGTTTAACTCAAACTAAACTGTATTTTTTTAAATTAGTTTTTGTCTTTTTTTAAAAAGTCAATAAAAATTATAACTAATTTTTAAAAAGTCAACCAACTTCAATTTAAAAATTCCATCTCCAACTAATTTATCAAATGGAGACAAAGACATTGAGAGAATGTGTGGAGAAAGCTCGGGAAAAGCTCCAGGTAAACTCTCGTTAGTTTGTTTATTATTATATTATATTATGATATAAGAATGGACTTTATCCGACATTTATAAAAATGACATTTGTAATGTATTTTTAAAAATATTATGATATTTAAGTGATTTTAATATAATATTACTTAATAATAATTGTTTTTATATTAATATTTAAACAAGATCATATTATATGATTTTAAATAAAAATTTATTACTTCTTTTATAAATTTTTAAATAGAAAATTATAACTATCAAATATATTCATAAACAAGACATTTTTAAATTATTTAAACCTATAAATGTACATATAAATATATATTTATATTGGCAAAGATGGAATAGCAGTTGTTTTATTTATTGAACTGAAGTTTGGTGTGTTCGGTGGCTCTTGTCATTTTATAGGGTGTTGGACATTTATCAAACTAGGTATTCTTATCAGAAGTTTTATCCCTGCAAGCTACAAGGGTCTTATCATCTGTTTCGCACGTAACTTCTCTCTCTTTCTTCAACAGCCGGCAAGTAGGGGAATATATATATATATATATATATATATATATATAAATTTAACAAAGTAGACTTCTTGTTTTTACATTATCTATAAAAATATGTTTAACTGTTAAATTCTTTTTAGTAATCTAATTAATTTATAAATGTTTTTGTTAAAAGTTTATAAGATAAAATAAGAGGTTCTAGTGTAAAAATTAAACTACTTCAAACACAAATAAGATAATTAAAAAATAATTATTCTTATCAGTAATATAAATAAGAGGTTCAATATATATATACATATATATATATATATGCTTGTGTGTGTATATATTTCTAAATAATTTGATTCCTTTGGAAGGTTCCCGCAAATAGCGTGCGAATCAATCAACCAGGGAGAGCATGTGAGTTAAAGAATCTCGCAAGTGCAAGTAATTGGGTAGTTCGTGCCTTTATTTTTGGGGTAATAAGTGTAAAATTCTCCACAACTTTCAAATAATATTCCCTTCACCCTATTTAAAAAAAAAAAAAAAAAACAGTAACCATTTAAGTAAAGTTCTTGTTATAACAATTTTTCTACTAATGTTGTCCTTTTGGACAATGGAAATAAATTAATTAATCGTAATTAAATATTTCAATAACAATTGCGAAACCATAGTCTAGTTTAATGAGTAAAGGCACATGCCCCCACTTAAATATCAAAAATTTGTTTTTACCTATAAAACTTTTATAGAATTTTAGTTGTATCCCTATTGTAATCTACAATTAAAATATATAAAATTATAATTATCTTTAATTTTACTTATGATGTCCTAGTAGAAAAACTCTCTCGTTTTGCCACTGTCCATTAGTAGGTGTTAATTGGATCTAAGCATTAAAACACAATTTCTATGCTACAAAAGCAACTGTTAATTTGTTGAGTTGGAAACAACTCATTCCAAGTCTTATACTAATTTATATTAGTTAAATTACTACTTAATTATTATTTGGCACGTGATTTTGACTGTAATTCTCCCACATAACATCCATATGATTCTTTTGTATTTGGTAGAACCTTTGAAACTTATTCTCCTCAAATTCCTAGATACTTGGCTTGGGATAACTTGTGCAAGTTAAAAGAGGATCAAATTAAGAACTTTAGGAAATGATTAGTGATGGTGGCGCAACAATAAGAGATGATTGATATATGACTCTTTTTTATTGGTCCGAGTTTGATTTTTAATTTGTTTCGTATCAAGGCCTAATGTTGGGTTTCTTCTGTGCTTGTAGTGCAAAAACCAATTTCTCAAAATAATTAAAAAAGTGCATTGATTTTTTTTTTTTTTCCTTTAAGCAAAGTGTTTTTCAGTGGTTCCAAAAACAATCTCAATTGGTGGGTCCAAGTGTTTTTCCATATTGATCAATAAATATAGGGAAAATTAGGCCGCCTGCCACAATTTTTGAGTGTTGATTGATTTTTGCCACAAAACTTAGGAGGAGTTCGGTGAATCATTTTATTTTAAATTAAACTATACTTTTTCATATTAATTTTTGTCTTTTTTTGAAATTTTTTTTGTCTTTTTTGAAAAAATTGTTTGTCTTTTTTGAAAAGTCAATAAAAATTACTATTAAAATTTAAAAATCTTAAACTAAACTCATTTACCAAACACCCATTTTAAAAACTATGGCATATTTGCCATAAACATGATGCCATATATTAAATTAAATTATTTAATATCCCAATAAATTTTTTTTTTTAATTTTCTCAATTTCTCCTTCTCTCTTCCCCTGTCTGTCTCTCCGCCGCCCTGTCCCCCCGACACACCCTCCACCGGTCGTCGCCGGCGACAGCAAAGCTCGCCAACACGATCGAATCTCTATGCCAGATTTCTCTTTCTTCTCACTCGCGGAATTAGCCGTCACCGGCTATTGCCGGCACGAGTGAGGCTCGCCAGCTGAGTGAATCTCGTCGGCACCGATCTAGGTTGTCCTTGATCTCTCTCTCTCTCTGTCTCAGGCTCTCTTCTCTCTCGTAGATTCGGTCGATGGTCGTTGGAGTAACTGAACTCTGGCTCACAGTCTCTGGCTTCCGTAGCCAGAAACATGCAGATCTTGTTGGATCGTCGTCGTCATAGTCTCTCGCGTGGAGTCGATCTCGTCTGTTCGCAGCCACATCGGAGATCCAACGATCATGAGGGCACGGAGGGGTAGGCGGAGCTTTGAAGAGAGAGCACGAAGGTGGTGGCGGAGCTTTGAAGAGTTAAGGAACAAGGAAAAAAAAAAAAAAGGAGATTTGATTATGTGAGATTTCTGAATATTTTTTTCTTCGATTTCAGTTTTGTGGTTTGATGGTTTATGAATTTTGTGAAATTGTCATGATATTTGGTTGGAATTTTTTTTTTATTCTAGTCAATTAATATATAAATATTTATATTTACTAATCTAAATCGACTGTTGTTAGTTGGAAATCAACTGATAATTAATTAATAATCAATTAATAACTTGTCGATGAAGGTAATTATCGGGTTGTTAATCAATTAATTACATGTCCATGAAAGTGATTACATAATGAATACCAAGTAGTGGGGCTTTAAAAAAATAAATAAATTTATGATATAAACATGACATTTTTTATAAGAGTGTTTTTTTTTTTAATTTAATATGAGATAAAAATTAATTCAAGACATGATTTTGTTGATTTTGTAAAAGTTCGCATGAATGTAATTAAAAAAAAATGACTATTCCGTTTGATGGATGAATTTGAGTTAGAAATTTTAAGTTTCAATAGTAATTTTTTTTAAATTTTTCAGAAAAGACAAAAAAAATTTTCAGAAAAGATAAAAAAAATTTTTAAAAAAGATAAAAATTTTAAGTTCAAACTCGCAAACCAAACGAGTCCTTAGATAATTTTGAGCTGTGGAACTCAGCCCAAACGAGACCCGCATGAAGGAGAGGGCTGCTTTATAGCCCGAAAGATCAAAGGTCAAGCTGTAGATTTTTATACATGAATTACAACAAATACCAGTGTGCAGTAAATAATTGAAGTAATTAATGGATATTTAAAATATTTAAAATAAATAATAAATTTATTAAGTAACGAAATAAATAACAAATTTACTCATTATTTATACAATAAATCAGGTATTTACATAGTAAATTTGTCTTTTAATACTTTTTATTCTAAATAATTTGAAATTTTCTATTTATTTTAATTATTTATTTCTTTATCTTATACATCAATAGAATGTTGATATTTATGTGTAATATTTGGGGGGAAATAAAAATTAAAAGGGCTTACAACCATTGGCCTCAAACCTCGCCCTTCCTTGGTGGCTTATGTAGAGTAGCCCAGGATTAAAAAGGCAGGCCATGGACCAGCCAGTCTAACCTATCTATATTTGTAGCTTTAATCTCACATTAACACTAGACAAAATAGACTTTTGAGGACCATTCTACCCTTTAATAAAATAGACCGTTGAAACACCAATGCCAAGGATGGCACCGCTACATCGTCTCCGCCGTGTGGATTAAATTTCTATTTGGTTGGTCGGTTTGAATATAAATATTTAAGTTGAACTTGTTAAACTTTTTAAAAATTTGATAAAATTTTTGTTGACAGTTCAAAAAAAGAAAAAAAAAATTTGGATTGTAATATTTTAGTTTGGAATGGTACTGTTCCAAACACCCCCATAAATCATGTGACACTCGTTGTTCGTTGCTTTCTCTAGAGATTCGATTGTAGGGATCTCCCACCATCCTTTGTTCAAGTCCCTTGTAGTGAGATCTCGTCCCGGCAAATCTCAAATGCCATGGACAGGAGCCCCGTTTTCACCGCCATGAGAAATCCAGTCACAATGGTTTATATTTGTTTTGGTGATTTTTCAAATATTATGGGCAGAATTTCAAATATTCTGGGAAGAACAAATGTTCCGATGGTCTATAAATATATTTCAGTGAAAAAACCAGTCGTAGCATCTACCACTGTTGGTGAATAAATTAAAAATTATGGTGGAAATGGTCTTTTTATTTGTTGGGTTATTTACATAAATGTCCAAATTGAATACTTACAAAAACTATAATACCCTTTTGAAAATAAATAAATAAAGAATTGATAAACAAAGCAAAGAAAAAATCTATAAAATATTTCAGATTAAATGAATCTTTTATAAAAGGAAAAAAGGTCATTTTACTTGATTTATAAAAAGAGAAAAAGAAACCATAGCAGATATTAGTTGTATGATAAATGAAAAACATTCATTATGATAAACAAACTGGTTATTAAGATAAATTTACAGCAGATATATTAAAAAAGGATATTGTAAAGAAATATTTAACACTTTAAAACCTAAAAAAGACATCATAATGATATTTTAATTATCATAAAAAAAAAAACATCATAATGATATAGTAATATTGTAAAGAAAAATACATAGCACATATTCCCTTCTAAAATGAAAAAAAGGTATGGACTTTCAGGCCCTTTTTAAACAATATCATAATAATCTAGTAATTATCATAAAAAAATAAACAATTTCATATCACATTTAAACGGTAGAAATTATCTTTTTATCAAAAAAAAAAAAAAAAGAAAAAGAAACTATCTATTAAAATAGTACCAATAATAACATAAATTATCACGATAATATAACAATTATCATAAAGAACCTAAATAATACTAAAAAAAATTGTTTCTAAGAGACCCAAATCATACTAAGAAATATGAATATATAAAAAAACCTAAATCTAATAAGCAATCATTGTAATAAAAAAAAAAACTAGTTATTAAGATAAAGATACAAAAATGATGAACAAATAAGGGGAAAAAAAATGAATTCTAATAAGGGAAAATAATGTTAAATATGGTTAAAAGGCAAAATGGGTAGTACAAATGGTTGTTTGTTTGAAAATAAACATTTACGCAATATTATTAAACAAACAAACATATTTTAAAATGGAGAAATAAAAATAGACTTTTTGTGTAATTATTTTCTTATTTTAAATGTTATAATAAGAAAAGAGGAAGTAGCACAGACTGCACAGTAGGGTAGCATCGATGGCTGAAATTTTTGGTAGCTTGTCGAACTACCTTTAGTATTATGGTGGGATACCCTTTATCATTGTGGTTGGTCTGATCGGTCTTCTCCTTTAGTGTTCATATTATGTTTTCGTTGAATTTACAGATTTTGACGGCGCCAAATAGTGTAAAATAAGAGTATCATCATCATTATTATTAATTTTCAAAATTAAACTCTTAATTATTATGGATGCCCAATTTTTGAACAACTTGAAATAAGTGTTCGTTTGGTATTTGAGTTGAGTTTGAGATGATATGAAATTTTTAAATTTAAATTGGTTGACTTTTTAAAAATTAGTTATAATTTTGTTGACTTTTCAAAAAAAGACAAAAATTAAGATAAAAAAATACGATTTAGTTAGAGTTGAACTTATATATCAAACGTAGACTTAAAAGATAAATAGAGGGTCGGAAATGTCAAATTATTTGATTTCACAAACTTGTGGATACTCCTCTCTCCTTATAGCTGGAAATCATCACCCGGAGAATAAATTTAGTCGAGGATGATGCTTCACCGGAACACAATGATGACAGTGGTGGCGATGGACAATGGTGATGATGGGGGATGATATCTTTTGGGCTGGTTTTCTCAGTGTATATATATATAATTTTTTTTTTCAAGGAAGAAGATAGTCTTTTTAATTTTTTTTGCTTTTATTTTCATATATTAGCATTTTATTTTTTATTTTTATTTGTAAAAGTATTTTTGGAAGAATACTAAAGGTACATTAATGAATGAATTCATCATTGCAACATCTTGCTTTCAGAAGTCAATGATGCAATGCAATTGTCATTCTCATCCCGTATTTGCGAAGTGTCCATTTGAAAACCGGTGCGTTGACGTATTGTAACAATATTATACTGATATTTTTATTTTTAATATTTTTTGAGGTACGAGACTTATTAAGACTCACAACTCACAATCCAACAACTAAATAAACGTTGCAATTTTTTCCTATTATATGAATCTTCTTATTTATTATTATTATTCTGGTTTACCTATAGTCCATGACCAAACACCAACCCTTTTTTTTTTTTTTTTTTTAATTTTTAATTTTTTTTAATTTTTTTTAAACAAGCAATAAAAATGTGGACAAAGCCTACAAGAAGGATTGCTCGTTTTAGACTCTTCTCATCTTTCTGAGGCCTTCTCCATCCCCTCTCCATCTCTATTGTGTTCCTATCATCATATAATTACATTCTATATAGATATATATATATATATATATATTTTTTTTTTTCTTTGAGTTCTAGTACTGACTTGAGCATGTCTGAGTGTTAACTTTTATTTTGTAGGTTAAGCAGCCTCTCTAAGCGTTGTAGATAACCGGAATCTTTTCCGGCACCTCACGCTGATGATCATCGAAATTTACTATTGTTAAATTCAACGTTTAGATTTCGGAATTTATTACTGTTAACCAGAAAATTTTAGTTAGTTAATCGGCTATTTGATCAAAACTTGGACTATACATCATAAAACATAAGTTTGATGCATAGAACAATGTTATAACATTCTACAATAAGTTTGTTAAAAAAAAAAAAAAAAAAAAAAAAAAAAAAAAAGCTGCAGATAAGTAAAAGAGTGATCCGGAAATTAAAGATAGAAAATTAGTAGTGAAAATAGAGCCATGACGATCCAAAATCACAACTGAATTTTTTCATATCCTACAATAAAAATTGTGTATGGATATCATATTCAATTTAAGATAACATAATAAATTAGAAGTCAACAAAGTTATGAAAAAGAACAACTTAAAAAACAAAGCAATTTTCCTACGTTATCCCCCATGATTTTGGCGCCACACCAACTGAAGAGCATGTCATCAAAACATTGACATCTCCAAAGTGTGGAAGGTGATGATTATTTGATGAAGGTGCATGGAAAATAAGATAAGAAAATGACCCCAACTATTATATACATATCTGTATATATTTATAAATACACACACACACACACACTTGTATTGGGATATGATTGGTGTTTGATTCTCAAGAAAATTGCACGCCTGTCTGTGGAAATTATACCAGCTGTGAGTTGGGTTGGGAAAGTCCCTTTCAAGATTCAAGTCAAAAATTTTTATTCGGATGAGTACTACTGTTAACTAAACCCTCACACACGTCAACTATAGAGATAAGATACCACAACCAATAATGTATATATATACAAAACTATGAATGTATCAAAATCTTGATGTCACACTTATGTTTCTTTTTCTTTTTCTTTTTTTTTTTTTAACCCCAACTTTTGTTACCTTTCCAAGATCGAAATAAAGAATATGGAATTGGACAAAGACTAGCGTAATATTTATTGAAAAATGAGCTACATACATACAAATATATATATATATATATATATTTATATACTTGATACAATCCAAAACATTAACAGTTAATACGTGTCATTCGTATTTGGCAAAAATGAGGTGTGGGACACAAGAGTTATCGTTATAATATATCATGAAATTAAAATTTAACTTGATAGAAATAGAAAAATAAGACAAATAAATAATAATTTAATATGTATTCATGTTGTATATAACAAATATTTTATGAAATTAGCAAATGGAGTATGCCCAACTCTAGTTCTCACTTCTTAAATGAGACAATATTTGGTTTCTCTTCTTTCTTTTAATTTTCTGAATAATTATCATTGTTTGATCTCTATAATGCCATTCACTTAGGTAGCACCTTCCAATTGTAAAAGGTCATAACTCATTAGAAAAAATGTTACATGAAATAGGATCGGGCAGTATGAGATTTAAATTTTTTTCTAAAACACAAAAATTAGTTTCATACGTTTTAGATTATTCACTAACGAGTTCCACAATTTTTATGATTGTGTACCACCATAAAATGATTAGGTGGGTGATAAAAGATCAATTTTTTTTTAATAAAATGGTCTTGATATGTTAAGTTCCAGTTATTCATGTAAATTGAGATAGATGTTAAGAGATTAAACCTAGTAGTTTTTTTTTTTTTTTTTTTTTTTTTTGGGACCGATTTGAACTAGTTAATTTTTTAAAATAAATTATTGAAATATATAATGACCTACTAAACCTACATTTTTTTTTAATAAAATTGATAATTTTAATCAATGAGTATGAAAAATTATATGTTTTTGGCTCATTAAATCTTTTTTTTAATATAATTTTGATCTGATCTAATATTTAAAAATATATAATATCTCTACGGAGGGAGGAAAAAAAAAAAAATGTGAAGTATCCAGGTATCAACGATACTAAGAGGACTCTTAAAGGTTATGACTACGAACAACTTAGCAAAGCCCCAGCACACGTACCTTCTAACAGTAGGACTAATCCACACCCAACATATCAAGATTGTATACAAAGTTGAATTGTTTCAACTAAAAACTCAAAAAAGAATGCCAAAGATATTCAAATCAAATGGAAATTAATCAATGATAAGTTTGCATAACGTAATAATTTCATCAACTCAAAAACAGAAGGGAAAATAAATTAACCAAATAATTAAAACGCATCTTATGACCATAGATCTATAATCACACAGAACCTTGAGAAACCTTCCCCACCACCACCTTACCCTCCAGGCCCAACCCTCCACCCGCCCTTCCGTCGGAGCCAACCGCCACGGCCGCTGCCAAAGGCGGGATTGTCCGCGGCAGCACCGGCGCCGGAGGTGCCACGGTGGGGGCCACCACCATTCCTCCCGGTGAAGCATAGTACACCTGCCTACCCATGGCGCCATCATACGCCACCGGCCCGTAAGGCACGGTCTCAGTAGCGGCACCGACGCCGGCACTATGCCGCACAATCCCCGTACTTTCCGGGTACGTGGCGGCCGCAATCTTCGCCAATTGAGGCGGAACATTCGGCAGCGCTGCTGAGATTGGCGGAACAATAGAATTCGGCAGCGCGGCGGAGGGAGGCGGAATATTCGGCAGCGGCACCGTGGTGATAGGCGGAATAATAGTATTCGCCAGTGCGGCCGAGGGAGTAGGAATAATCGGCCGCGGCACCGTGGTGATAGGCGGTGGCGCTGCAGACAGTGGCATGGTGGAGATAGGTAATGGCAGTGGTGGCGGCGGTGGAGGCGCAGGCGGAGACGGTGCAACGTTATACACTGGCAGTGGTGGCGGCGGTGGAGGCGGAGGCGGTGCGACGTTATACACTGGTAGCGGTGGAGGCGGAGGCGGTGCTACGTTATACACTGGCAGTTCCCCGTAAATATCGGATGCCACCCACTGTGGCACGTGGCCGTAAACTGGAGCAGTCGGACGAGTCACCGGCCCCACCATCGGCTGATGAAACACCGCACCGCCACCGCCGGAGGCCGGGATCACGTACAACGGCTGCTCCCGCGTTACGGGAAGTGAAGTCACCGGCGTCGAAAATCCACCGCTGGAAACCTGCATCTCCGGCCAGTAACCCGCCGGAGCAGACACCGCGGGAGGAACCGTAGCCAAAGAAGCGGGAATCTTCTCCGGGACCACCTTCGGCGTGTAGTAATCTCCGGTGTAGCCTCCGACGACAGTTTCAATTGAATCAACGGCTCGACTGACGAGTGGGATAGCAGCCGGAAACACCGGAAGCGGGGGCGGCGGCGCAGGTGGTGGTGGTGGTGGAGGAGGAGGCGGCGGCGCAACGGCCCTCTCCAGACCGAAGAGGAATTCGGCTTTGTTCGTCACCGCCAGAGGCTTTATCACGTGATCAGGTGGCATGATCGGAGCCGAATTCAAAGCCTCAACGAACAATTCAGGGTCGGGTCTAGAACCTTCCGACCAGAAACTTCCTCTCAGATTAACCGGCGATTGGAAGAGAAAAAGCCGCATCCTCGCCGGCCTGGCGGAGATACGGTAGAGGCGGTCGTACTCGAGCATCATGTGGTCGAGATCTTCGTCGCTGGAGATGGAGATCAGAGCGTCGAGATCTTCGCCGGGGAGCTGATACTTAATGGAGACGTCGTCGCAGCCGTAGAGGGCGGAGAGCTTGGCGATCAAGGCGGGGAGCTTGATGGAGCGATCGACGGCGAGGATCTTGGTCTCTCCGCCAACGTAGCAGAGGTGGTTGTCGTGGGGACGGGGGAGGATCTTTCCGCCATAGCTGCACATGAACTTGGCCTGCTTGTAGTTCTGAGGGTGGTGCTGGTGGTCCTCCCATGGAGAAGGGTTATCGAACTCGATCTCTCGAGAGCGGGGGGAGGAGGAGTCGCCGGATTCGGGGTAAGAGCCATAGGAGAAGTTCTCCATGGGCCTGTTTGGTTCGCGAGAAAGAGTCGGAAAATGAAAGATGAGAAGTGTTGATAGTACTGTTGGAAATGAGGATCGTTTTATTAGTTTGGAAAATGTGTAGTTTGTGTTGGGGAGTGGTAACTTCACCCAGCTTGTACAGAGGTGTTGGGGGTGTGGGGACACGTGGCGATGTGGGAGGGGATTTACGTGGATTGGAGGATCGGATATGGGGGTGATGCTGGACTTTTGGAGGGTGGAGACTGAAGACGGAGGGTGGTAGTGGGGGCCACTTGGCATTTATTAGAGGGTGAGACAGAGAGGAGGCGTGTTTGGGTGTGTTCTTTTTAGTGCGGGGGGTGAGTCTGAGAGCGAGAAAGAAACGATAAGAGAGAGACAGAAACATGTGTTTTGACTTGGATTGGACCAATCGGCCAGATACTTCCGAGGAAAAATGCCTTGGGACATCATTGTACCGATCATAATTCACAATCCATATGGATCTACAGGGTGGATCTTATATGTGCATATCAGATTATCCATTGATGAACACAAAACCCAATGTACGCGGAAATGGCAAATAAAGTAAAAAAATAATAATAACATTACAAGTTACTGGCTAGTTGGCCTATTATGAAATGGTGATTGGACTGATACGTAACAATCAAAGAGAAATGATGAATGTATTTGTTCTTTTAATATCAGGTAATAGATAAGATACATTATATGCTATTGCATTGTGTTAAATACTACTATATCCCTTAGCATGGTTCTTCGAATGGTGAGAAAAATTAATTTGTCTGTAGGGTATTGTTGAAAGTCATGATATTTGAATTAGACTTATAGTAAGAATTTTACTTTATTTTATTTATAGATATTGTTGTTTTAATTTTTGAGTTTCAATATTTTAATGGTTTGATTTACGATTATAAGAAATCTTACAAATCATGTTAATAATTTTGACCGTATATATAAGATCGTTTAAAAGTTAAATTTGACTATTAAAATTACAATATCCATCAATAAGATAAAACTATTGTTCTTAACATCAATTTTGCTTAGTTTTAATTAGATTTAAAGTTTAAAAAAAAAAAAAAACTATCGATAGAGTATTTTAGTAATACAATTTTCTACGTTAGAACTTGTCAATCTAACCAAGATGAAAAGCTAAACAAAACAAAATTTTATGTTACATTTAATGGTTTTAAATGATTCTTATTATTAAGGTCAGACTTTATCTTCTCATTATGTTATGCCTGGGTCATCATGACCATTAGACCAACGAACAATAAACAATGATGTAGCACAATTTTTAATTCTGCTGGAATACCTTAGAAATTGTAACCTTTGTACTCAAAATCCACATATAGTGAAACTCCAGACTCAGAGGATGTAGCACAATTTTGGCGAACGTCTTTTAGTTTCAGTGTTGCTATCTTTTACTGTTCTTATTTCACTTTTTTATCTACGTTTTCCGATTATAATTGTTTTGTGATTCTTATATGCAATATTCAAGTACCCCAATAATTTCCGTATATGGATTTTCTTATAATCCAATCTTAGTTGAAATTTGACCATAGATTCTTAGCATTTACATTTAAAAAAATAATATAAAATACAAACTACTAATCCTCTTAATAGTGTCTTTGAGAATTCACATCTATGGTGGAGCATAGTCACATATATATTATGTTTCTCACACTAAATATCGCATTTGATTCATAATAATCTAGGGTGTGTTAAAAAAATAAATAAAAATAAAAATAAAAATAACAAAAACACTACCTAGAGTTACTTAGCGGAGATGTGATCCTCATAGTTGCCGCACAAGACTAATAAATCACATTTTCTTATTATATACACTTAATTAACTATAATTAATTCTTAATCTCATGAGCACACATGAAATCCATTTTGAAGTTTATATTAATTGCATAATTATTGACCATGTGTGGCTGCAATTATACTTTAGTTTTCCTTAAAATTTTAATGATTGAAGTTGTGAGCGCAATTTATAAGGTAACATTCTAATCACTACAGGAAAGCACGTTTTAAAGACATTTTTTTTAGTCACATTTGGAAGGAAAATATCACAGTAGATATGTTTTGTGATATTTCTGAGAAATGTCACTTAAAAGTGAGCAAAAAATGACGCTGAAAATTAGCTTTGTCCCAAAAGCATATCTTTAGTTACAGTTTAAAATGTTACTAGATATGAGCTTTAGTGAGAGGTTAATTAAAATGTCAATAAATTAATCTGTAGAATCTTTTATACCAAAATGTAATTTGGTGGGAGCAACGATTAAAACAACTAAATAGTTCATGACGTTGGGTTTTTTTTTTCTTTTTTTTTTTTTGGGGATAAAAAAGCATTTAATAGCATTGTTATCACGAAAGTGAATATTTTTCCCTTGAAATAATGTAGTTTTGACTATCGGTTTACTTTCCCCTCGGAATTTTTTTTTTCCGGGAGAATTCTGATAGATTTTTTTTTTAATGTTACTATCGAGTTTTTATCAAGTTTCCTATGTTATCAAAGTCTAATACGATATGTTTAGAACTAGATTTGATAATTTAGAACCATATTTCCTATTAGGATTTTTAAAAGTACTTTATCACATAATTTTCCTACTTTATTTTTAAATAAAAATTATGCAAAAAGTTTCATAAAAGAAATGTTGAGCAGTTTTCCATTTTCATTTACGCTGGAATAGTACTTTTCTTGAGAAAGAAATAAATGACACGTGTAGTTTGTCGTTTTATGTATACTTTTTAACACTAATTGTATAATATGTGTTTTTGGCATGTGAAATAGACAAACAATAAAGTAAAAAAAAAAAAAAAATCATGTAACGATGATGTGGTCTTTATGTTGTGATGATATGATAACTACGTGACTATTACATGACAAACAAGGAGGGAGTAACCAAAAAAATCATTGGCTCTTTTAAGTAGGACTATATCCTTTTTTTCTGTCTTTTTTGACCTATAATAACGTATAAACGAGGACAAAAGACAGATTTTCTTTCTTTTTTTTTTTTTTTTGGGTAATTGATAAAAAGGATATTTTGCTTCTGTTTTGCAATAAATGAACATGGCTATACACGTAACGTTTTATCGTATTTGAAACACCAATACAAGAAATTATTCTTTCCTGCATCATAAAAGAACTTCAACTCAGTATTAAAAGTATCTCCAATACGATATTAAGTTATTTTATTTATCAAAAAGTTATTTTGTCATTTTTAACATTTAAATGAAAAAAAAAATGCTTTAATAATGTGCTATCTGTAATGTCAAAGTTACCATGACAAATTTATCCCCCCAAAAAAAAAAAAAGAGTCATGATTATTTCATGGTATCCCACCTTGGCCAGTAGGCCCCATGCCCATAAACACGAAAGTCCAGGCGAGCTAGTAAATAAGCTGAGAGCTCAACTCGAAAAAAAATGAGAAAACTTGATTTTAATTTGTTAATTTTCTTTTGCAGAAAAAGAGTTTCATTATGCATGGCCTAATTACCCAATTCATGTCTTAAAATTTTAAAAAGAAAAAATAAATCATGTCTTAACAGTGGTACTGCTCATAATTGTCCACTAATTAAACGTTTTTAGCCACTTCTATGGAATATTATTACTAACAGTACTGCATGCAGATTGTAGTCAATAATGTAGAAAGTAGAAAGCAAACTAGAAATTTATTTTATTTTTTAATATAAAAGAGGGGTTCTTAGCAACTTCGTTATAGATATGCCAAATAAAGAAGAATCAGAAGACAGAGATGCGATCGCAGAAAACAAGACTGTTGTTCTTCCTTGTATGACATATTATCCAGTTCACTGAGATTTTTTATTTTATTTTATTTTGATTCATTTATTTTGCTGAGATCTTCCATGCAAAAGTTTTATTTATTTATTTATTTATAAGATAAACATAATAGATAACGGCCGACAAAAAAGACTTAACTCTAATTTTTGGATATTTACCAGTATCGAACTCCACAACAATTGAAAAAAAAAAAACTACTTTTACATGTAAGTAGATAGACATTAATGATGCTTCTATGATTTTATTTTTATTTTTATTTTTATTTTTTGGCAACTTCCATGATCAACAAATGCCTGATTAATGGTGACCAAAGCATTTTTCATTTTAATCTTTGTAATTTACATGGTAGTATATGTCTCTTGTATATCCAGTTAAGGGCCCGTTTGGTTGTTAGCTTATTTTGAATTAAATTGTATTTTTTTCATCATGATTTTTGTCTTTTTCTGAAAAATTTTTTTGTCTTTTCTGAAAAATTATTATTAAAACTTAAAACTCTTAAACTAAACTCGTTCACCAAACACTCCCTAAATATATTATTTAAGCCTAAGGTAGAACGTTAATTCACCGTTTTTTCCTACACAACACAGTAAGGCGCAACCGATACTATTTCCACCTACATTGACTGCCAATAAACAACAAAAGGGCTTATGATATATAGAGATTTAAAAAAAAAAAAAGAAATTATCTATAAAAAAAAAAAAAAAAGAAAAGAAAAAAGGAAGCATTATCCGTACATATATATTAATAGTGGAAACATATGCACTTAATAATGGACTCCCTTTGACGAATATTTCTGATCGCCAACTTGAGTCTTCTTATCTTTTGTTTAACAATTTCTTTTGTAATGTAGTTCTTTTCTAAACATGGTGTACTCAATCGGGATCTGACTCTATATTTAATGATCGAATCATATATACACTACAGGTGCATTATACATAAAACTATTTTATAATTTTTTTTTGATTAGTTTTCACAGCGCGACGAGTCACTTATGACCGAACGAGAATTTTTGTCCCCAATAAATTTTAGATTTTTTTAATTTCATCTTTAAAATCTTTATCCTTCGATGTATATTTCCAATGAAATAATAAACTGATTCTGCTGCGATTGTATATTAGATATTAGATTTCCAACTTGAGGACTAGCGAGTTTTTAATTATGTATGTATACACCCATTCTTTAATTTATTTGTCAGTTTTTTTTTTTTTTGGGCTTTATTGTATATGAGCCTTACTATTACCAAAAAAAAAAAAAAACAAAAACAAAAACAAAACAAAAATAAGAAAACGAAAAAAAAAACAAAAAAACAAAAGAACAAAAAATACCAACGGACATTGCTCACAAAACATGACGAGTTAACAGGGAGTTTCCCCATGTTCTTTTATATGTTTCTTCAATACCTGCTGCTACTTATGTTTCTTGCTTATCTTTTGCAGACAAGTTGGCCTGGACCAGCTAGCTTATTTTCTTCATTTTCTTTTTAATTTTTTGCTCAGGACTATATAAATATAAATATATATATAAATATATATATTCTTTTAATTAATTACTCTGGAGATCTCTTCTTACCATGAAATTATATTTTCAACCCCAATTACAATTAATTATCTAATAATATGTCCCTCCTCTCATAGTAACTACGCTACAAAGTGTTAATTTTGCAAATTAACGAAATTAAAAAAAAAAATTTTTGTGGAAAAATTAATATTGAATTTAGTTATTGAGAACAAAAAATATGAAACCCAAAATTAATATTCTAGAACAATCTTGTACCAAACTATAGTGCTATGTCCTGGAAAAGAGTATTATTGGAGTGTGGACTGATCATAATCATTTTACAATCCTGAGATTTTGATTTATTGGTATGCCTACTCTGTATAATTAATCTAGATTATCATATTTTAGTTGTTTCTTTTCCTTTTTTTTTTTCTTTTTTTGGTAAAAATTATATTTTTCATAATATGCTACAAAAATATTGTCGCTAATTACAGACACATAACTTAGGCTAATAGACAGGGGATACCGTATAATTATCATATTCTTTAAATTTTTGTTCTTAGTGATTTTTTCTTAAATATGCAAACTAAATTTTGGCGCCTTCGATTATGTTTGTCAAATATTTATTTATTTTTTTTAGAAAATTATCAACTAATTTAATATTCAAGTAAATTCGTGGAATTAGTTGTTTCAATTGTAAATAAAAGTATGATTCTTTTAGATTATCCCTCACTTAAAAATTGCACCTACAAATGTGTACTCTAAATGTCAAATTTAATCAAAATTGAGCGCGACACAAGTAATATTATCTTCACACAACATTAGGGGAAATTGTGATGTAACATAATATAAAAGGCAAACTAAGAAATTTTGACAAAATTTATGAGATTAAGTCCACTAAAAGGTATTAGAAAGATAGACTTAAATTGAACTGACAATCTCAATTAACATTTTATTGACAACTCCAGTTTTAATTTTGTAAACTCGAGAGAGAAGAGGGCATACATATTATATATATATATATATATATATATATGTTTGTATTAAGTATACATCTTCACCACGTTGAGCAAAAATTTCTGCTAAAAGACACGTGTTTATTGATTGTATTCCATAAAAATTTTTATTTTAAGGTACGTATTTGCTGCTAAAAGATAAAAACAAAAAGCTTTCCTACACAACGCAATCTTCTCCATGGTAGATCCGATTGGCATGCATGGAGTAGCAAAAAATAAAAAATGCATATATATATATATATATATTATAAATAAAAAATAAATATTCACGTACCTACCGACAGAAACTATAAAAGAAATATATCTAGTTTGTTGAAGAACAAAGAACATATGGAACAAAATTAATTAAGTTTATTATCGATATGTTTTATTAAACTAGCTAGCTCATGGAAAAGGATTTTCACGATCTTCAGTCTCATAACAATCGAAATTTGAGAACTTTTTATTTCAAATTAAAAAAAAAAAGTGTGGTAAGAACTTTAACAATTAATTAATTAGTATGATTGTTGCTCATGATACAACAAAAGTTTTACTGTACTTCCTGCATGGTAATTCCAAATCGATACCAATTTGTTATTGGCCAAACTCACTAATTGAATTTAAAAAAATGGTTGGAAATATGCATGTGCCAAGTGACCTGAGTTATAGAGGCCGTTCTTGCTAAATGTACTGCAAAGTTGTTGGCATGTCCCCCTTGTTATGATAATTATAATATAGTATAGTCTACCAATCCATATGTATTATACAATTATGAGCGAACATGAAAATATGATAATCCGACCATATATATATAACCTACGCTTAGAATATAGATTGAGTTTGAATTCAACTGTATTTTACAGTTTATTATTATTATTTTTTTAAAATAATAAAAATAATAACTAGTTTTTAAAAAATTAAAAAACTTCAACTTATAAATTTTATTTCATCTCAAATTTAACTTAATATCAAATGCACCCATAAGTTCTATATATATATAAACATATAAATAACCCCCACAAGAAGAACTTAAATCGGAAAGTGCCATGTTGTTATTGGCATACCCTAAATGTCATTTCACTCTGGCTATCGACAATTATTAGGGAATCTCACTGGAGTTGTATTATTATTTATCTCTCACCCTCTCAACAGCACAATCGCTGAATATGATCGATTTCTGACGATTAACGGAATCTAATTATAAAAAAATTCGAACAATGAGCTTGCAACTTGCTAAGGGTTTACACGATATAAATATATATATAGATATATATATATATATATATATTCATATCTAAGCTTTGAAGTGATATGTGGGATTGTTGTGTAATTGGGTAGAAGTTCTACTTTTACTTGTAGCAACCTTGATAAGAATTACATAAAAATATACGCAACTATAGATAGTGCAAGTGATTGAGCTCAATAATTTTTCTAATCAAATTGTTGACTCTAGAGATATAATAATGATATGAAGAGGACAATTATTATAAACAATGACAGAAAAGAGTATTGTTCACAGAATCTTCACTTTTCACGACGGTTTTCAAAAACCAATCTTCATGCCACATTTTTGAACTACTTTATGTAATAACCAACATTTCTACAAATTTACGATTTCCTTTTTAGGGAATCAAAGTTTGTAATGTGTATGTTTATGTGAAATGTTTGATCTGATTTATCAGAGTATTATTGAGTTCTTGTAATGTTTTAAGACTCGATAATAGATTATTTATGCAAGTATGAAGCCTTTTGTGGAAAGAGGTGAAATTATGGTTTACGATCTTATGTCGGTCAACGTTTGACTAAAATAACCTAAAGTAAGATTAAGATGGTACTACAGTATAATTAGCAGTATGGAAATTATACTATGAAAAACCTTCATTACATATGAATAAGCAAGAATAAGATATGAGACCACTGTAGAAAAATCAAGCACAATATTTAGAATAATAAGAACTAAGTAGCTTTAAGTCTTAAGAAAAATTGAAACACCGTCCAGTTAAGTGAAGATAAATTTTGGACAGTAGTCTAGTATGAATATACTGTTATTAGTTGAAAACAGTATTTGTAATATCTGTGTTAGAATGAAAATGGACTGTTTTTCGAAAAAAGGCCAAACGGTGCCTAATGGGGGGACACCTCATCCTTGAATAAAAATGTCTGATCATTGGAGGAATTTTTGGCCACTAAGCACTCCTTAGGATCGGCCACCTCATAAGGACCAAAATGTAAATATTTTATCTTTAGGGGCCAATATGTAATTTTAAGAAAAGTAAATAAGTATGGATTTTTAGAAAATTAAGAAAGTATTAAGAGGATGACTAAGCAAGAATTGGAAGCCAAATGTCTCCATTATAGCCACCCACCTCGCAAGGACTAAAGTGCAAATATTTTGTCTTTAGGGGCCAAAGTACAATTATAAGAAAAAGGAGTGATTGTAGATAAGTATGAAAATTTTTGAATGATGGACTTTTCTAGCTAGGATTTCAAATCCAACTAAGCCTATGATTGATTACAAGCTTGTTTACCATAGTTACATTGGAAACCAAGGAAAATTAATTAGGGATGAGTTTGAATGAAATTTTGAAGTCTCAAGCTTCCACATGGCCTATATGGCCGGCCACCTCATGTAATCAATGAGCAAATATCTTGCACTTAAGGACTCATATGCAAGTATGAAAATAAGAGTTTCATTGAGAAATTGACATGTCATGCTTCTAGGTTTGGTGACTAAGCACACTAGCCTTGCTTGTTTGGCTAAGTATTGTGCTTCAACAAGCATATACCTCCACATGGCCCTAATGGCCAGCCACCACAATGGTTTTATGAGCAAAAAATTTTGCTCTTAAGGACCAATATACAATTTAGAAATAAAAATTATACTATTTTTGAGAGCTTGACATGTCATGCTTCTAGCTTTGTTGAGTAAACATATTAGCCTTGCTTACTTGGCTAAGTGTTGAGCTTGAACAAGCAAGACCTTCCACATGGCCCTATATGGCCGGCCACCACATGGGGTCTATGAGCAAAAATTTTGCTCTTGAAGACCATCATGCAATTCTTGAAGTAAAATAGTTTCACCTATAAATAGGTGGAGGTGTGTTCATTCGTAAGCTTTTAGTAAAACTCAATATTGGCAGCTCATTCTCTAATCCTTCTTTCGTTTAGGAGCTGAACCAAAAGAAAAGAAAAAGAGAAGAAAAGTGAGTAAGAGAGAGGTCAGATTTGGTGTTGAGAGTATGTGAGGAAAATTTCTCAACCATAGTCTAGATCCACCATCTTGGATCTTGAGGTAAACCTTTTTACCCTCTAGTTCTTCAATTAAGTTTTGGTTTAAGATTTAAGTGTAATTCTGTGTTGGAAATGTAAGAGCATAAGCTCACTTTTTAATTTCATGCACTAGGGTTTATGGTAATTGCTTGATTATGCTTGATTAGGGTTTGGTGGTCTTTATGATTTGATGCGAGTTTTTGATTATTAAATTAGAGGTTAGTTGGCTGTGTGAATGCCTATTACATGTTTGCTATATGTCCTTATATGCTCAAAAATTATGTCTTATGAATGAATAAGAAAAAATGTGTGATATGTTGCAATTAGGGTTTAAGAAAACCCTAAAAACCCTAATTTGATATAGATTACCATTTGGGTTGCACAAAGGTTATATGGATAAGAAATGAAGGTATGATTATGAAAACGTTATGAAACGCCCTGCATGCTTGATGTAAGCTCATGGTTTTAACCGTTCGAGGTAGTATACATGTAATTTTACATAAGAACTCATTTGAATGAAATTTGTCATTTTCAGATTTAAATGGACAGTTTTCTAGAAAAAAGATTTTGAGATTCTTAGAGGCCGAATTTGGAAGAAGTCAAAACTGCAAAGTTATAGGAAATGGAAAATCCTAGGGGCCAATGTGAACTATTTTTAAAAATAAGGCTTCTAAGGCCTCCGTTTTTATCAAAATCTGAGACCAATCTTTATGGTTAGTGAATATGGTCAAAAATTTTCAAAAGAAGAAACAAGCAAGTTAGAGACAGATTCAAGGTTTTGACCAAATGCAAAAGTTTTAGATTTTGTTGAAATCTACAACTTTCATGAAGGAAACTTTATCAAATTCAAAACAAATTTTTAAAGAAAAACTGGATTTCTAAAACCGTATAGGGTATATGTAATTTCTGCACATGATTTTCAAAACAGTGTATAAACAGGCAATTCCTGCTAATGCACTAACAACCAAATTTATTGGATTAAGTTATTTAAATGCAAATGTTATATGTCGAGTTTTGGATCCAAGGTTACTTATAGTAACCAAATGGGATACCAATGTAACATAAGCCTGTAACTAGGGTTTTTAGGAATGTTGGTGTGGATACTAATATTAAATGATATGATTCACAATAAGATAGGGTGATTCTTATCTTATGACTTTTCTGGAAACAGGAAGGTAACCTGTTATTGTGATTTAGCGGAACACAAGATTCAGGAATTAGCATAATCTGTAAGTACAACTCCGCCTACAGTATAAGCGAAAAATGTTTTCACTACTTGTATGTTTTCAAGCTCATGCATACATGTTGAAGTGCATATGATTATTGTGGCATCATTAAGCATGCTCATTAATGCTAAATCACTTGGTAAGAATGAGAACCCAGTTTCAAGTAAGAAACTGCTTATAAGTACGAAATGATTTCAAGTATGAAATGGCTTTTCAAATATGTATCAAAGTAAGAACAAGTTTTCAAGTATGATGTGAAGCAAGTTTTTTCGTGTCGTACCGACTTGCACTAGGTCAGGTTTGGTCCATGGTTTGAGTTGGACAGAGTTGGCCGCCCCAACCACTCTATGGCTGCGCGCTACGGTACGTACACTTATGTTAAGTAAGGGGCCCAAAAAGTATGCTAATCTAAGAAATGAAAGAATAAACGGTTTATGCATTGTTATTAAATGTTTTATGGGTTAATAGTTGTACTTGCTGAACGAAAGCTCATGACTTACGTTTATGCTGTAGGTAAACAATCTATGAGCAATATGTGATACAAGGCAGTGGAGCATGGCAGTGCAAAACTGTGAAACTATGGGCTGAAAGCTGCTACGCATTTTGTTATAGTATATTATTATTTACTTAAATATGTTGTGTTTAAGTTTAATGTTTCAATACTAAAGTGAGCAAGTAAGTAAGTAAGTATCTGTACATATATATATGTTAGTATATACTGAGATGGATTTCTGTTCCAACTTATTTAAAAAAAAAAAAAAATTAAGTCCCTTATTCTGCATGTTATGTTATGAAGTAAATAAGTAAGTAAGTATGGTAACGGTTTACGTAAGGTGGGTCGTTATACTTTAAATGGCTTTTTTTTTAACCATTGTGGAATATCCGTCGTGTATTCCAATATTTATATTAATGAGTCATACAAGGCCTAGGAGGGAAGCTCTCACTCAATGAATATTTGCTTAAAAAAATAGTATGTTTAAAATTATAAATATGAATTTAATTATATAAATATATATAGGCCCTACTAAACATTTAAAAAAAAAAAAAAAAAGATCTTATAATCCTATTTTATGTTTTTTAATTATCAATCTCAAATGATAAATTTTCCTGACTTCGTTACAGTTCACAATTCATTTGATAAAGCAAAATAGGAAACTGGTACTGCAAGATATATTTTCAAAACGTTTTCGAAAAAATACCAAACTGACCGTGGGCTTTCTTTAAGTTTTAAGAGCACAAAGCAGACACATTGTGTATACCCAAAATAATAATAATAATAATAATTATTATAATAATAAAATAAAAAGGGAGGAACCAAAAACGCCATAGTCACGTACAGGAGAAAAATTGTAAAGACAATGTCAAACCTGATAATCAATAGAAAGCCCTTTTGATATTCTCATAAATTAACAGAAATAATATACATTTGCGAAAGAGACTTCCACCTTTTAGCTTGGAATTGCCTCAATTGTGCATGGGGGGCCGGGTTGTGAGTTCATGGAACAAAGTGAAAAAAAAAATAGTGGAAAAATAATTAACACTACAAAATAAGCAAGCATAAATGTAAAAATAGATGTCATATCGACTTTAATATCGTTTGTAATTTTACACATGTCACCCATATCTAAATAAAAAAAAAATCGGTGGGAACATATTTTTAAGGATATAAAAAAAAAACCCAAGTCACGTACATAACAATAATAGTAGACATATAAAAATATTATATCACTTCACTTAACAGGTTGACGTTTTAATATAGAGATTCAATTCCTTAACAAACTCAAATTTCACACATGCAACGTTGTGGAAAGATTGGATAGTCAGCACGCGGAGCTCGTAATGGCAGTGGGAGGACGAGCCACAGCACAAGATGGGCTACAGTTCCCTTCTAACAACCCCCTTCCCGTGAGTATGAATAAACGTTGATAAATCTCAAAATCTCATTAGGAGGTGGTTTTCAAAGGTTTATTTTTTATTTTTTATTTTTTTGGTGAATGTTTTCAAAGGTTATATCTTGAACCATTTTTTCTTTTTCTTTTTCTTTTTCTTTTTTTTCCTTCAGCAAAAGGAGTTAGGAGATAAATAAAGAAAGGAAATGAGCACATGTAAATCTCTTTCACTTAATTCCATCGACTTAAGTGGACTACACCTGCCTCATTAACGTCCGATTCTGCTCTTTTACTTTCATCTTCATTATTTCCTTCTTATCATTACTCATTTCTCTATAGTCCATTATTTGTTACCAATTCCACTGTATGATGAAAAACTTCAGGAACATAATAAGGAGATATAAGAGAAGAAAAAAGATGTTTAGATAGGGCACATTTGAAAAAAAAAAAAAAAAAATCGTACAGGGACAACATAAAAGGGGGAGGGAAAAAAAAGAAAAAGAAAATACATAAGCCAAATCTTTTTCTTTTTTTGGAGATAAATGTGGCACTGTTTTTGAAGGCTGTTTTTAAATTATTAAAAATTATGCAATAAATAAGGGGTGTTTGATAATTTTTTTTAGTATATTCTAAAAATTACTGCAGCGCAATAGAATTTGAGAAATAGGTTGGGGATTACTTCAGCTAATTCAGTGGTTGAAACCAAAGGATTTAAAGGCCAGGTTGATCAGTGAATGAAGAAGGCTCATGCCCGTCCATCTCTTGCATTTGGGGTTTTCAGAGGCAAGCAAAAGACTAAAAAGGAAGGGATCAAAGAAACCTTCTTGGAGACCTGCTTTATTTAATCTTAAAAAAAAGGAAGAGATCTATCTGTACCACGGTAGAGCGGATGATGCAGGATGAACTCCGCAAGCAAGGAGGGGATCTCTCAATGAAATCTTCGATTCCCCCGAAGAGGTGAACAACATCATTTTTCTGCCATCATTATAAATGTTCTAAAATAGCCTTAACAATAAAAAATAGTTTCAATATACTCACTTTATTTGAAAATCATTATTGTTTCAAAAATTTTTATTATTGTAATTTTATGTGTAGCTGAAGATGATGGTAAATATTTCAAAAAAAAAAATGCTGGTAAATAAAAAAAATTATTGTAATAATTATTTTTGTCACATTATTTTTATTTTATAAGAGAAAATATTACTGTTGAGATACGCTGTTAACGCATCTCAATGTTAAAAAAAAAAAAAAAATGTAGTACATCCTTTTTGGCTATTATATGTTTATAGAACAAATTTATTCATATTTTACCACTGCTTCTAGTATTCACAATATAGTTGCCGTAAAAATTTTTCACACTACAACAATGTCAAACTGGCTGAAAGAAGTTGCTCAATCTTTTTTTTTTTTTTTAACTTGAAGACAGAAGATTTGAATTCTACGTCTTTTTAGATAGAATGAGTTGTAATATTACAGCTGGCTATACTTATAATAAAAAAGCTGCCAAATTAGTTTTCACACTTCAAAATAAAATAAATAAATAGTTTAAAGGAAAAACATAACTAACCGTATACCCTTTTGAAAAAAAATCCAACGGCGTTCCGTTTTCCTGTTCGAATCCAACGGTTCACATTCCAAAATGATCTTGTTTCCCCGATTCAAAATCCCGCCCAAGAGACACGATCCCTCTCTCTCTCTCTCTCTCTCCCCGCAACTGCTTCTCTCTCTACAAAACCAACACTCGCACTCTCTGTCCAACTTTTTTCCCACTCTACACAAACTGTAATCCCAATCACTACTTCCACAAAGAAACATCTCAAAAATTCCAATGAACAACATCCAATCCGATCTCGCTCTCCACTTCGCCGCCTCACCAATCCACAACGACGTCGTTTCCACCTCCACAGCCGCCACTCACCGGAAAAAACGCTCCAGAAAAATGGAGAACCCGACACCCCGAAACGCCGCTGTTTCGAGTGCTCCGAAACGGCCGGAGATCACGATGCCGTGCAGCGAGTGCGGGAAGCGGTTCTGGTCCTGGAAGGCGCTCTTCGGCCACATGCGCTGCCACCCGGAGCGCCAGTGGCGCGGCATCAATCCGCCGCTGAACCTCCTTCTCCGCCGCCGCAGCACTTCGACATCACCTCCGCCGACCATGTCCAACGACGAAATTGACGTCGCCGGGTCTCTGCTCCTCCTCGCCAACGGCCGACCTAAGGCCGAAATCGACCTCGATAACAGCGATCCGTATGGAGTGTTACCTCGGTTCGAGTGCTCGAGTTGCAAGAAGGTTTTCGCGTCGCGGCAGGCCCTGGGAGGGCACAGGGCCAGCCACAAGAACGTCAAGGGATGCTTCGCGATGACGACGGCGAGGATCGATGAAGAAAACGACGCCGTATCGGGGGCGGAGACGGCGATGGAATTGGGAATTTCATTGTCGCACACGTGTGGGATTTGTATGAGGAATTTCTCGAGTGGACAGGCTTTGGGAGGGCATATGAGGTGCCACTGGGAGAAATTAGGGTTTTCGGACGATCCGTCGGCATTGTCGGGATTTACGACGATGGCGGCAGCGACGTCGACGACGGCGACGACTATCACCCAAGCTCTGAACTATTCATTTGGTGGATTGGACTTGAATTCGCCTGCGCCTGTGGAAGCTCATGATGTAGTGTCTTCTCCAGCTTCTGCCATGGCTCTTTTGGATTTAAGATTGGGTTTATAATTCGGTGTTTGTTTTGCAATATGTGTCGTATATAGTTATATTCCAGTATGTGTATAGATATATAAATATACCAGTTCAAGAGAAGACAATCTATGATTTGTTCATACGTATGATGTTTAAGTTTCTCTATATATACAGCTGATTCATGTGGAGAACTTGTAAATGGGTTGTTTCTCGTACAGAAAGAATAATATAGCATCTTTCTGGTTGATAATATTACTGAAAATTGATTACACAAACAGCTTATATATAGTTAATTTTATTTTCTTTTTTCTTTTTTATTTTTTTGTTAAGAGAAATTAAGAAATTTTAATCATGAGTATATGTTCATTGATTGCTTAGATAAGTCTAGTACTTCTTCGTGTGTTTTGTTTAAGCAAATATTATCATTTATACTGGAGGTGGAGTACTGACTGATTTAATTTGATGGGTTTTTGTGAACTGGTAGGTGCCTTACAATTTCAGTTGTTAATTTTTTTTAAAGGCTTTTTTTTTTTATTGGTACACCCTGAATTTATTATAGAGTTACAATTTACACCATAAAATTTTAATTTAGGTAATTTATACTCTAAACTTACAAATTTGTTACAATTTGTACCTCATTGATAAACAATATTGATTTTTTAATGGAAATTGAGACTTCATTTGCAAATAGATTGTTAATTAACAAAGATAAAAATGATTATTTATGTTATGAATTCATAACCCATGTATAAATTACTTATCAATTTCCTTCAAAAGATTAATATTACTATCAATGGGGTGTAAATTGTTTCATATTTGTAAGTTCAGGGTGCAAATTATCACAATAAAAAGTTCAGAGTATAAATTATAACTCTACGATAAGTTTAGGATGTACCAATGTAAAAAATCCTTTTTTTAACCATCCTTTCTTAACAACATTATCTCCTAATTTGAAGGAGGAATTCTGTTCAAAAGAAGTTGTGAATGCTGAAAATAGTTAAGGATTAATCAACAATACAATTTTATTAAGGATTGGTAAGAAGACCACCTCATCTAGTCTTATTATCATTCACATGATATTTCGAAAAGTAACAGTCACAAATTTAAAAGATTATCATTAGAATTAAAATTTTAAGGCATAAGTTATCAAAATACAAAAATTTAATTATACATTTTTTTTAAGGATAGGTGAAAAGACTATCTCATTCTGCCCCACTATCATTCACATGATATTTCGAATTGTAACATTCACAAATTTAAAAGATTATCATTAAAATTAAAAATTTAAAGCATAGTTGTCAAAATACAAAAAATTCAAATTTTGTATGTTTGTATATTGCGCATGGTTGATCACAACATACATGGTGCTTGTTTTCCTATATGTTTACTGTTGTGTGTTAATTACCCAAAAAAAAAAAAAAGTTTACTCTTGTGTGTAGGTGTTTTTGTGTCATATTGACATGGAAGATGAAACTGCTTGGATATATAAATATAAATATATATATATATATATATATATACATATATATGGCCTTTTTGTAAGAGGAAGATATGCATGGAATTAGTTCTTATCAATGTGGTATTTATTGTCTTAACAAATGTTAACAAAGACTAGTGTCAAAATGACGTTCCTGACCAATTCAATGACTATGAGACTATTGGCTGACCTCGAATCATTGGTTATTAGATTGTTAAATTTATTATCACATGATTAGTGAATCTGTCTAGTAATTAAGTGCCGACCGTAGTATCCACAATTTTGTGGCTAAGGTGAAGTATTTCCAAATCCAAAAATCTAGGCTACAAGGATGAGAATCAAATTAGTAATCAGTAAATCAAATTATTTTTATCCCTTTTTTTTTTAATACTGAAATAATCCAATTCTATTATTCACATTTGTAAATCCCTCTTAGAAACACAAATTTTAAAGTCTTAAACTTTATTATTTCAAGTCAAAATAAGATGTTTTTTTTTTATTTTTTAAATTACATAAAATAACAAAAAAACGGATCAAGATTCATATTGCTTTTTTTTTTTTGGACCCATTTCAAGCTTTTTTTTTTTTTTTTTTGAGAACCATTTCAAGTTTTTACATTTTCAATTATCATAGTTTATTTTCAATTAAATGGGCAATTGTAAACATTCACTTATTTTCAATTGAAACACTTTAAATATTTTCAATTAAAGTGTATACTCCTAATGCCCCTTAGTAAATATGCCCTTTTTTAAACATTATTTCTTGTAGTTATTTCAAATAATAATATTATAAAAGGTGGCACGTATTTATCTTGCAACACTCTCAAATACCATTTGTTTAATTATACGCACCCTGAGTAGCTTTCTTTAGGTTTGCCTGCATTAAAATTATTTTTTATATGTAAATGAGATTTTTTTTCTACGGTTCAATCATTAATCTGTCGATTAAATTATCATTTCCTCCTTTTTTTTTTTTTTTTTTTTTTTTAGTGATGATGTCTTCCCTCATTTTCTTTTTGATTTTTTTTTATCCTTAAACTACAATAATTTTATATTCTTTCATTTAAATTATTTTCTGTTCTAATTTGTCCCTAAATTACTTATTATCCTACTTAAATCATTTTTCATCCAATCGTCTAAAACCTATATTGCAAAATTATGTGGCTTTTATAAATACTTTTTTTTTTTTGTTTTCTAATTGCACCGCTAAATAGTTTTGATGCATATAAGAACCTTAACGAGCAAGAAAAATGGAAGGAGAACATAAATAGTTTTTGGAGGTAAACTTGGGCACCTTTGGAACAAAAGCTTTAGAAGATGATAACTTGAACAAAGACAACTATGGATGACGACATGAGTTTGGTGAGGAATCTATGAGTTGGGGCTCTCACGCTTGCTCTTATAACTTTCAGAGCATACGAAAGCGCTTCGCATGATTCGTAGAAGGCTAGATGAGTCTGGGTGCCTAAAGATCTTAAAAATGCACACTGAAAAGTTATCTGAACAAATGAACTTGGTTTTTGTTCTGTAAACTCAGATGAATTTCTCTAGAGGCTAATGGGGGATTTTTTTTTTTTTTTTAAGACTTATGTCTTGTTTGGCATTAAGGTTCAACTCCGACTAAACTGTACTTTTTCATCTCAATTTTTGTCTTTTTTTTTTCTTCTAAAAGTTAATAAAATTTATAACTAATTTTTAAAAAGTCAACTAATTCTAACTTGAAAATTTCATCTCCAACTAACTTAACTAACTTACCAAATGGAAGCTTGGTGAATTTGCTCTTAAGACCTTTGAGAGCTGAATAGAGTCTCTATGTGCTTATTAGAAGACCAAGTAAGGATTGATCTGTCTCCCTTCCCTTGCCTTACCCCCTTCTCGAAGTGAAGTGCAAGGGGGCTATTTAGGGGGTGGATGGTTGCCAACCATTTTCATCTCATTTCAAACTTTTTTTTGTCTTTTTCCTAAAAAGTTTTTGTCTTTTTCCCAAAAAGTTTTTTGTCTTTTCTGAAAATTCAAAAAAATTTACTATTACAACTAAAATATTTCAACTCAAACTAACACACCAAACACCCACTATAGAGTGTGGGAAGACTCTCTACGTAAGTAGTCTCTCGACAAGTCGATTACATTTTGTACTTGAAGAGTCTTGGAGGCATTTCTATGCTTAGTTACTATTGCATAGCTAATTAAGACATCATCGGATTGAAAGAGGTCAAAATTGTCTTTTTCAATGGAAATAGTGCTCGTAGAGATTGATGACCAATAGGTTTCATAGAGGTTCTATTTTAAGTGGTCTAAACATTAGGAAATGTTTCTTTCATTAAATAAATCCATTAACATGATAGTCAACCCAACAAGGCTTGACGGGGGTGATCAGAGTTTACGCCTTTGAAAGACTTGTGAATTTGACACTATAGTATAAAATACTCTGAGGTTTGTCTGGCAAAATATCTCATTTTAAACTAAACTGTACTTTTTCATTATGGTTTTTGTCCTTTTCCCAAAATTTTTTTTGTCTTTTCTGAAAAAGTTTTTTGTCTTATCTAAAAAGTCAATAAAAATTACTATTACAACTAAAATATTTCAACTTAAACTAACATACCAAACAAACCCTAATTAAAATATTCTAAATGACCTTCGGCTTATTAGGCTCACTGAGCTAAAGGATGTTGTTGGGTTACTACTTGGGGCACTACTAGTTTTCCTCTTTTTGTCCAACTTATTCTTAGCCCAATTAGCTCAACACTCCCAGATAGGTCTGGAACTACTTGAACCAACAAGAAACGAACCCATTTGTCCTCTCATGTCCTATTTAAACCACAACCCATTAAGATTTCCCACGTGTGGCTTGGTCACACGTACACACCTTTTTCGCATAGCGGAACGTTGATTGGACCTGGGTTCGCCTTGGGCCTTATTCAAATATTATCTTTACTGCTTCGTTTGGTGAAATGATTTAAATTGAAATTTTTTAATTTGAGTTGATTGATTTTTTAAAAACTAGTTATATTTTTATTGACTTTTCAAAAAAAAAAAAAAAACAAAAAAACAAAAATTGAGATAAAAATTTTGAGTTTAAGATGTAAAACCAAACATACACTGAGTGTTCGTTCAAACTGATTGTTTACAGTCTATTTTAGAATTTGAACTGTTTATTCAATTGAAATGTTTAAAAGTAGAAAAATTAGTATGATACGGATTTAAAAAAAAAAGTAAAAAGTTGAATGTGGATTTAAGTTGAATTGTTATTAAACATTGAAACATTCAAATAATCTACGGTAGTAAATGGTCCAATCAAATACGTATTACATTTGAGTACGACAATTTACATATATGGCTAAAATAAAGTCATGTTTTAACAAATGTCCAAAAACATACTTATTTACAAAATTAAATGAAAAACAAAATTGACCATATTTTGTTGACAAAAATGTCCTTTTATCTAATTTAAGGGGAAAAAAAAGATTAGATTCCTCCCAAAAAGATATTCACAATAATTTCACAAACCCGATTTGAATAATTGAAAGCAAAAGTCGTAAAATCCAAATTACTTTCCCTGATTTTCGTGTGCTCAAAATAAAAATAAATAAATAAATAAAACCCTAAAATCCCTATTCCACCATCTTGATATTTTCTCATTTTTGGCGATGTTCTTCCCATTCACTAATATTCTTGGTCGATATAGTGCTGCTCTGGTCATTTTTTAACTCTACATAGTAGTCCTGTAAAAATATTTCAAACACATGGTCATATTTACCATGTTTTTTTTTTTTAATAATTATTTTAAATATTACATGATCATTATATTGCTGGTTTTTCTTGATCGATATAATACTGAATTATTCACTTTATACAATAAATTATTGTCAATGTATTTCGAACAGAGGGTGCAATGGCAGAACCAAAAGTACAAGAGAAGAATATATAGCATTACTGGTTTATCTTGATCAATATAGTATTGCCTAGCTAATGAATAATATATGAAAATTTTATATTGACCACTATACAGTCATTAATGTATAGACCAAGTCTGTTTGAATATTGATTTAGAGTGTTGAAAGTTTTCCATTGACTACTACAGACATCATTGTACAGACCAAGTCTGTTCGAATGTTGATTCAGAGGATAGAAATAGTGATAAAACCAAGTTTTGGTTGATTAAGTCTATATTGATATTGATATTTATCTATTATCCAACATATCTAGCACTCATCATTCTTAACTAATCCACATTTTTTTAACTGTATTGAATGGACAGATTAATTTCATGATGCTCAAAAAATTATCCAAATGATCTATCAAAAAATATATATATATATATATATAAATGACCAGAACACCACAAATCTTTAAAATATCATGTTTTTAAGCCTGCAAATGATATATGGTAATTAATAGCCTAACGACAATGATAATAGACATACAAACAGCAACTGAAAAAAATGACAAAACTAATGGACGACAAAATTAAAAATTAACGTGTATTCGGAAAATTTAGAAGAAAAAAGATCTTTCATTAAAAGAAAAAAACTAGGTGAAAATTTTTTTTTAATTCGGTTTTAAAAAGGAAACACATGAAGGAAGTGTTGGAAAATAATTAAACATGTAGGCCTATATACGTAATTAAATGTGTATTATAGATTATTTTAAAGCGCAATTCATTTAAAGTGATCTAACTAAGGTTAATTTTTATTGGGCATTGGACATTAAATATACTATGGGTTTATTATGTGTAGAGACCTAATTTCATATTTTTAATTTTATGATGGGTCAAAATATAAATATGAAAAGTATAACTACTGCAGTTATTTTAAATGGTTATGGTTCCTAATTCATACGGTTGATTTTATTTCTATTCTCTTTGAAATCTCATCATTTAGTAAGAATATAGAGAATCTTCTCTAAAGGAAAATCATAATGGATTTGAAGATATATAATCCGTAATCGTCTTCTTTCCATGAATTAAGATATGCTTCCACTTTCATTCTCTCGATGATTTGACATGGTGGATTTTGGATTAATTAAATTTTCTCCATAAAGTTTTGGTTTTTTATTCTAACAGGAAGTTTATTTATTTAACAAAAAATACTATATAAAAAAAAGGGATTCAAATGTATATAATGATTTTTTTTCTCGTTAAACAAATTCCAATAAAAGTCAGCATGAAAGGAGGAAGGCAAATCCAGAACAAAAAACAGTCAATTTATATAAATACTTTTAATGGAATGTTATACTCATCTAAACATACTATTAATAAAGTTGTTATTTTTACCGTATTTTTTAAAGCAATTTTTTACTAATACTTACTTCAAATATATTACTAGTTACACATGTATAAGAAGTGCCAATGTATGCTGCTGTACGTTTAAAGTTTTATCCAAAATAGTTCCATTTTGGACGAAAATATTTTATATTTATCTTTTGATCCTTCAATTTAATTTTTTGTTTTCGGCCCATTTTTTCTTTTACAATTTAGAAATTTCTCTTCTTATTGGTCAATTTTTTTTATTTTAATACTTTTATCTTTTTTGATATTTTTTTCATACCTCTTTCTTTTTTTTTTTAAAAGATTTTTTTGTTTAATTTTTGGGAAAATTAGGGTTGGTGACATATATTTTTTATCTGATCTAATAGATAGCTCATCTTCCTTTTAATTAGTTAAATGACCTAATGGCTATGTTTTGTTTTATCAATTTTTATTTTTCCCAACACCTCCCCCCTCTCTTTCCTCACCTCCCCCCTCTCTTTCCTCTCTCTTTCTCTTTCCCAACTTTCTTTTTCTCCCTCTGTCCATTTCTCCTTTGGCCGTTGTCGAAGATGGCCGCTTGTCGTTCGTGGAGTTCCGGCAAGACAGTGATCGCGAGGCTAATGGCAATCCCGAGCTATGCGATGACAAATTTTGCTGCTTGTCATTCGTAGAGTTCCGACAAGGTCGCAATCTCCTCACCTTTGAGATCTTATTGTGGTCGCGATCTCCTCACCATTGATGGGTTGCCTAGCGACAAGGACGACGACAAGGAAAGGTTAGCGATAGTGACTTCACAAAGTCGGCAAAGGTAGATCAGTAGTGAGAAAGAAAGAGAGAGAAAGAGAGAGATAGAGGCAAAGGGGAGAGAGGGAGGGAGAGAGAGAGAGAGAGGGGGGGAAGGAGGGAGGGAGAGAGGTGATGAGGTAATTGTCACGGGTGGGGGCTGGGGGAGGGAGGGAGAGTTATCTTTTTTTTTTTTTTTTAATATGGTCAATCAATGATTAATTATGGGTCATCAGTAATTGACGAGAAAAATTGATGAGTAATATCATCATTAATCAGTGATTGATTAGATCAATCAGTGATTAATTATCAATGATCAATCAGTTATTTGCTTGTCATCAATCAATAATTGATTACAAAAATTTGTGATTATATTATCACATTCAGTGATTTACAAATAGTCCATTAGTGATTTATCAATAGTCAATCAGTAATTGACTGTGGTCAATCAGTAATTTGTTGATAATCAATTGATTAACCAACGGTCAATCATTAATAAGGTATAAAATGTGGTCAATTATTAATTTACCATTAACAAAATTGATTTAACCATTTTAAGAAAAAAAAATCTTTTAACTAATTTTTAAAAATTCAGACTTATTAATTAATTTAAAAACTTGGGTTATTTAAAAAAAAAAAAAAAAAAAAACTATTGAGCTATAAATTTTTAACTTATTATTTTAATCTTTCTCGTTCAATTCCAGCTCCCAACTGAAGTTTCATGATAACAAATAAGAGCTGGTTTTCAGCAGAGGAAAAAGGAAAAAGGGAACTGGTTCTCGTGTAGGCACCGATATGGGGGTCCCACGTAGACGTGGGACAAAAACAATAACATCCCATTTTTCTCATCTTCTAGACTTGTTCTATTGGATTCGGTGAGGTAGCTGAACGTTGAATGAGACCCAAGACTATAAATGTTAATGCCTTGTGGGTCACTTCTCCTCCTCCTCATCCATCCCGGTGTCATTATTATTATTATTATTTTTATTGCCGGCGTCACCATTGCTTTAAATATCAACGCCACTTCAGCTCAGAAAGCGACTTTTTTGCACCCACTCTGTTCTGACTTCATCAATTCCCCCACCATTTTTTCTCCTCTAACGACACTCTCAAAGCTTTTTCTCAGATACCCTTTTGCGATACGAGGTTTGTAATTTCGATTCTGATCGTTTTGGTGTTGTGTTTAATCCGATTGAAATTGCACGCCAGTTGTTTGATAATTTGCCTTGTTTGTGCTGCAGATGGGGAAGAAGCGTGTAATGGTCCCGGCAGAGGACTTGGACCTGTCGGCTGTTAAGTATGAGCAGGAAGATATTCATGGTAATGATCTTCGTGCCACTCCACGTGCGGGATTTTCTTGTATTTGGGTCTGTGCTGAAATTTTTGTATTCCACATGGGAGTTTCTTCGTTCCATTCCACATGTGGGGTTTTCTTGGATGTGGGATCTTCATGTTCTTTCTTCATGCTGAAATTTTTGTTGTTGGCTGAAGAAGTTTGAAGCTTTTACACTATGTTTGATAGGAGAGAAAGAAAATATAATGAAAGAACATGCATATATCTTAGGTTGGGAAAGTGTTGGAGGAAAGGGAGGTTTTTGTCTTTTTCTATGTTTGGAATGGATTCACTACTCTAATCTCTAAATAGTGAGAGAGATTAATTGGTTCTTTGATGGATTTGAAATTTCTCACCTAATCTATTCCCTCCTCCAAATTTTGTCTCCTACCAAAGAAGCTCTTAGCCTTTTACTGCAAAGTGAATTGGTTGTGATTTTGTGTTGCAGCTCCGCATTTGACGGGGTTTGGCTTGAAGTTATTTGTTAGGATCCTCGAAACACCAGGAATAGGTCCCTCGATCATGTATTTCTTAAAGAAGCAGAATAAGATGGTTGAGGTAAGCGATGTGCAAATTTAGTCTTGATATTTTGGAAGAGAATGATTGACATGATTACCATTTGAGTTTTATGTCTTGCAATTTGCAGATGCTGCAGAACACTGTGATACCCGAAGAGCCCATGTTTAAACCTGAATTTGCTCCGCAAGGTTTTCATTTATGTTGTTTGTCTTCCACCCATATTTTTTTCTCCACCTCGTTTACTGTACTGAGATTGTTGGAAAATACATGCTTTTTGGAGTACTAATTTGATGAAAGTAACTAATATAAGTGTTGTTTCTCTACCGTATAATTTCTGTTCCCTGGTTGTTTCTTTTCTCTAAGAAGGTTGTTTGACGTCACTGAAAATAGAGACAAAGGTTGGTAAAAATGTCAAACTGGACCATGTGTGTTAATGAATTGCTTACCCCTCTGGTTGTACAAGTATGATATAGTTATCCATGAATTTGATCATAAATCTGACACTATGTTGACATAGAACCGGAGCCGGCTGTTGTCATTCTTGACGAAGATGGGAAACCTGAAGACAGAGTTTCTTTAGCCTTGGAATGTCTTCCACAATATGATCCTGCTAGTTGCTTCAATGGGGATTCCAATTTATCTTTCCGTTATTGGAAGATACGTGATTATGCACATGCTTATCGCTCAGGGATAGCAACACCGTCTATGGTAGGTTGATATCTATTTGAAGAAAGGTTCTTAGTTATAAAATTTTTCTTCTGAACTACAATATCACTCACATATGTATAGGTTGCGGAGCATGTAATCTCAGTTTTACGGGAGTTTAGTGGTAAGAAATCCCCAACACCTCTGTTAATTTCTTTTGATGCGGAGGAAGTCAAGAAGCAAGCTGCAGCTTCAACAAAAAGATTTGAGGAAGGTATTTTTCTGCAAACATGTACTTTTGACTTCTACATCTTTTGTTTCCATTTTTGTTACATATATTGAAAAAAATTATGAAAAAGAAAATAAATTGATAAATGTTGAAAATCACTAGTTGTACTTGGCAGTTCAAGCCTTTTTTCCTATCACAAACTGCTACGTAAGTCCTACATAAATCTGTCTCTAGTATACAGCAGAATTTGATAGAATTTGAAATCAGTACCATTGAGCACCGCTGATGATATGTAGAAGCACTCTGAAATATTTGTGTTTTAGTAAGCCATGCCTTGGGCATTTTTTAATAGACCAAATATTATGTTGGCATTGGCGTAGCAAATTTCGTTGAAGTCCTATGTCACCTATCAGTTTTTCTTATGTAGGCAATCCATTATCTATGTTGGATGGAATTTTTATGGCAATCAAAGATGATATAGACTGTTATCCGCATCCATCAAATGGTAATGATCTCCAACATTTTCTTTGTAAGGTTTTCTCTTCTTTGCTTTCTGTTTCGTATAGAAAATCACCAACTCAATTACCATTCCGTCCATGGTGACAGGTGGAACAACATGGATGCATGAGGTTCGCTCTGTAAACAAGGATGCAGCTTCTGTTTCAAGATTACGTAGCTGCGGTGTGATTTTTGTAGGAAAAGCAAACATGCATGAAATGGGCATGGGTACAACCGGAAATAATCCAAACTATGGGTAATTCGATTTTTCAGACTTGTGTTGTATACAAACATGGATATGAGTGTCTGAAATGTCCATAACATCTTTCCCCATTATAGTGTTGGCTTCTCTGTTAACTCCTGATATTTTTTCTTACAAGTTTGCACACATGTCAGGCTTCTTTGAATATGATGGTAGATCAATAACGTTAGGGCTCTATGAGGGTCTATTTGGCAGGGCTTCTTAGAAGCTGCTTTTGGCTTCTTAGGTCTAAAAGCAGCTTCTGGAAGTGTTTGAATGATCTTTCACAAGAGCTTCCGGTCTCTATGAGTGCTTCCTGTCAAAGTAAAAAATTGTGATGTTTGGTAAAATCTCTTTTGAGTAAACTTTAAAACTTGCAATAAAGTTATGGTAAAATCTCTTCTGAGTAAACTTTAAAACTTGCAACAAAGTTTAAATTAGATATTATAAACTTTATTTTAATATATATATATATATATTTACTTACTAGATAACTTTAATGATCATTTTGAGCTCAGAAGCTCTTAACTTACTGAGAAGTCCAACTTTTACTTCTCTTCTTCTACTGGCTAGAAGTAATAGTAAAAGTTCTGTTAAACGGGCCCTAAATCTAGCATACTTATGATGTTCTTTATAGTTTTGCAAATGGTTTAGATAGGGGGAAAAAAAGAAGATAATTTCCGTTTACTTCCGTTTCGAGCTTTTCTTGATTTTCTCTTTACTGAGTTCATCTGTTTTATTATGAATCAAGGACAACAAGAAATCCTCACGCACTAGACAGATATACGGGCGGATCTTCCTCGGGTCCAGCAGCAATTGTAGCTTCTGGAATTTGCTCTGCTGCACTAGGGACAGATGGGGGAGGTTGTGCAAACTTCTATGAAGTAGCAACTATCTGACTCTAATTTTGTGTAAAAGTCTTTATGCTTAATTTCATAATATAATGCAGGTTCTGTACGTATACCTTCTTCCCTTTGTGGTGTAGTTGGCTTGAAAGGAACTTATGCACGTGTTGACATGGAAGGGTAAGCTCTTCTGGTGTATGGTCCAAAGTAAAAATCACCAATTCCTTTTTCATTGGCATTTTCATTCCTAATCAAAATATTAATTACTTAAATGGATTTTATTGCTGAATCGGAACCAGATATTTTTTTTCATAGCCTTATTGATAATCCTCCTCGATGATTTATGCTGTAAAATTAATGAATAGGCCCATCCACTTGGTATGTCATTTGAGAATCGTAGTACTTGCTAGCCAAAATGTGGGTACATGAACTCTGGTGTTTGTCAAAGAAAGTTCCAATTTTGATGATCTAAAATTGGATAGCCATACATATGTCAATCAGAACCTAACGATGAGTGACGTTGGACTCTGGATGGTCATATATATATATATATATATATATAAAATTAATTCTAAGAAAAGGGATGTTTGAAAAGTCACCTGCAGCATCTAGTTCAATTTATAATCTGCCGTGTCTACTTACTGCCTTGGCCTAACTGTAAGATCCTGGCATTATGAATTATCTCAACTACGAAGAGTTGGAAATTCTCAGTTTCTAAATGGAATCCTTTCCGCCCATGTTCTATGAAGTCCTATGAGAATATAGCTAGGGTTGTTTAGTAGAGATGTTTTATCTTCCGTTTCCATTTTCTTTTCTTCATAGGTCATTATGTGGCGGGACTGTGGAAGTCATTGGACCAATTGCATCAACAGTGGAGGACATCATGCTAGTGTAAGTAGAAAATTGTGCTCATGACAGAATATACCATTTAGCTAAAAACAAAAACCTTCGGAGCCCTGAGTGATTAATCTTGTATCTTGCATATTGCCTCCTTGGATTGATGTTATAAACTTGAACAATTCTACAAATAGCGTAATTTTGCTGCTTGATTGTGGCGTTGATTCAAAAATTAAGAAAAACTTGGTAGAAAGCACTAATTACTTTGGTACTTTTTAGTGTGCTCTGATTGAACTAATAATTTATCAGGTACTCGGCAATGTTGGGCACTTCTCAAGCTAATAGAATTAGTATGAAACCGGTAAAATTTCAAAAGCCTTATAAGTGACTACTGGTCCCATAACTAGAGTGACTGCATTCTCTATATTCTTTTCCGATGTGTTTTCTTTTTGTGTCTTCCACACTAATCTTTGTTTCTCTTTGGTAGTCCCCGCCTTGTGTGCCAAACCTATCATCAAATGACAGTTTGAATGTTTTAAGATCCTTGCGTTTAGGGAAGTACTCGGAGGTATGCAGCAATCCCTCTATGAAAGTAGATTAAATTCAATGGTCTTGTATATCAACTTACATGGCATGAAAATGTTGTTGTTCCTACTGTATTGCAGTGGTTTAATGATGTGTATTCAACTCATATAAGTGATAAATGTGAGGAGGTTCTTAATCTTTTGTCGGAAACCCATGGTTGTGAAGTAAGTCATCACTTTCCTGATCTAATAATTTTCTAGTCTTTTGTTTCTAATTTTGCAAGTGAGGCTATCCTTTCACTGTAACCTGAAGCACTCACTATCTACTATCTATAATAATTTTCCAAGGTAGCAGAAATTGTGGTGCCCGAGTTGCATGAGATGCGCACTGCTCATGTTGTAGCTATCGGATCAGAGTGTCTAAGTTCACTGAATCCAGATTGTGAAGAAGGGTATGTTATTTGTTTTCTCTTCATTTTTTTTTTAATGCAAAATTGGGTTAACACTCTTAAAATTTATTCTTTCAGGAAACTTACGAAACTAACGTATGATACCCGTATCAGTATGGCTCTTTTTAAGTCATTCACTGCAGCAGACTATGTTGCAGCCCAGTGTCTTAGGTGAGACCAGATTTTGACCAACAAGCAGTTTATACAGATGAATTCTCTAAAATCTGTGCAAGCAAGTCGTAAATCTCCTTGCAGAAAAATTCCTAACGATTACCTTGCTGGCAAACTTGAGTTCCGATTAAAAAGCATCTGAGCATGCTAGATTTGAAAACTTATCTAAGATGGAGCATTAATTTTGTTCCAATTTCTTTTAAACATGATTGGAATGGATATAAAGTTCCTTGATGGCCAACATGTTACTGATCCACAATGTAAAATTCAAGTTTAACGTAACCAGATATGGTGCTTTTATTCTAATTGACACAGGTTCCCTTCCAATTGAATTGATAAAAGGGTTTAACAATACTATCTAAATGTTTATTTATTTATTTATTTTTTATTTTTTGTGGTAATATTCATTACGATTTAGTGTGTTTAATTTTCCTTTGTGGTCATTTGGTCGGGCTTGATTTCAGGAGAAGGCTTATGCACTATTTCATGGAGATATTCAAAAAGGTTGACATCATAGTTTCGCCAACAACTGGGTACGTAAAGCACATCTGACAATCAAATTATTGAGTGCACATTTTAACATATTGGAGTGTATTTCAAAGGGCAGTATTATTTTTAACAATAAATTTCAAAACTATTTGAAAATAGCAGACACTATCTATATTTAGCGTTTGCAATTTCTACAAGTCATTCATGTATAATGAAGTTGTTACAAAAACTCAAAATTGTTGTTGATTGAACCAAAGTTTTAGCAGTGTCTCCTTAGAATATAATTCCGTAACTTCTCGCTCTATTGGTACTACAGACCACGAACTTTCATTTGTTTATAGGTTTCTTATCCAAGTCTCCTTTATATCATTTTCCTCTACAGAATTGAGTTTATTACCCAAAAAGTTTGTTTTTGTTTTTGCTTCCTTTCCGAGCTTCTTTTTCATGTCTCCGAGTTCTTTTCTCTCTGCACTTTGGATGACTTATTTTATTTTATTTTTTATTTGGATTCTTAGTTTTGTTTGCTACCATCTTCTGTGATTTATAACAGCATGACAGCGCCTGTAATACCTCGTAGCGCCATTAAAGATGGAGAGTCAGATATGGTTGTTACAGGTATGCTGATTTTGAGTCTCGGTTGAAGGGTCCCCCCCACCATAAAGAAAGTTTTAGAACTCACCTGGGCTTGGCAAAATACAATGACTTGGAATATTTATTAAGCAACAAATGAAAGATGTATCACCCCTTTTATAAATATTTTTCAGATATCTCGTGGGCCTCTAACTGCCTCCTGAATATTTTTCTTTGTAGCTGCTTTTTCTTAGAAATGTTTAGAATTTTGATTGTATTACTCTTGAACTTTTTATTCATTGAAAAAATGTTCTCTCTTTGATTTTCAGTAGGAAGAGAGAAAACATGTGTTAGACCTTTTTCCGATATATGAAAAGTGATGCTTCAATTTCCTTTCTTCAGGTTACCTTATGCGGTTTGCCATTGCTGCAAATCTTCTTGGACTTCCTGCTATATCTGTGCCTGTGAGTGATGTTCACTTCTTTCTCTCTCTGTGTGTATATTAGGCCTTTAGACTCTTCTAAATATATGGCTCTTACAAGGGTTAGTAGACAATTTAGAAGTAGAGGATTTTATGAATCAAGTAAATCCTAGAAACTTTTTTTCTTTTTTTCCGAGTCCCACATCGGTAGGGAGTGAGGACTTTGAGTGGCATATAAGTGCCTATGAGTTCTCTTCCAGTCAGCAATTGTCTAGAAGTTGTAATTTAGTGGGGTCCACTTATCGGTCCACTTGGTTTCTCCTCCTAAAGGCCCTTGTGATCAATCTGCCTGTGGGATGTGTGTTTGTGCTTGCTTGTGTATACTCTAAAAAAAAAAAAAAAAAAAAAGTAAATCCCAGAAGCTGAAAATTCCCAGAAACTGAAAATTTTTCTCAAACAATATTGTCATTGTCATGGTGTTACTCGGACTTGTGCATCTTCTAGTCAGCAATTGCCTAGAAGTTGTAATTTAGTGGGATCCACTTATCGGTCCACTTGGTTCTTCCTCTTGAAGGCCCTTGTGGTCGATCTGCCCGTGGTATGTGTGTTTGTGCCTGCTTGTGTATACTAAAAAAAAAAAAAAAGGAGATTAAAACCCAGAAACTGAAAATTTCTCTCAAACAATATTGTCATTCTCATAGTGTTACTTGGACTTGTGCATCTTTTAGTCAGTAATTGCCTAGAAGTTGTAATTTAATGGGGTCCACTTGGTTCCTTCTCCTGAAGGCCCTAGTGGTCAATCTACCCGTGGGATGTGTTTGTGCTTGCTTGCATATACTCTATAAAAAAAAAAAAAAAAAAAAAAAAAAAAACTGTAAATCCTAGAAACTGAAAATTTCTCTCAAACAATGTTGTCATTCTCATGGTGTTACTCGGACTTGTGCATATTTGAATTCAACTTCATAGCCATTAAACGGCCCGAGATCCCATAAGCTAATCCAAAATCCATTAGACTATGAATGATACTATGCCAATTTGCTGCTGCATGGAAGAATGTTACATATAATATGCCTGCTGATCGCCACGTAAAATATGCTATTTTATTTGTTGGTTTTGTGTCTTGTGTATTCTTAAATTTTATTTTTCAGGTGGGATATGATAAAGAAGGGCTTCCAATTGGTTTGCAACTCATAGGCCGTCCTTGGGCTGAAGCCACAATTTTGCGTTTGGCTTTTGCGGTAGAGGTATCGAGTCTCATTCTTGTTATTTTTGGGTGAATCCGTCCTTTGCAAATCTATTCGATGTAACAGTGATTTGAAAAATGTCTAACGCTGGTCTGCGGCAATAAATTCCTTTCCGTTACACCTATACAAAATCATTGTTACATGGAATACATTTCATATTACACAATCTACTCGTGCATGTTACAGTAAAATCCATCATGCACAAAGGACTTGAGATTTTGCCGGTTTTTATTGTTCTAAAAAGTATTCTGATATTTTCAGGAGCTCTGTCCTTCCAAAAAGAGGCCTGTACAGTATTTTGATGTTCTGCGTAGCTGACTCCACTGACCTCTACCGTTCTTGCCACAAATGCCCTAGCTGATTAATTGGGCTTTGACGTATTCACTCAGGTGTATGAACGATAAATTTACTTTCAAAGGTTTAGCAAACCTTTTCATTATGCATTTCAAACTTCAATAAGTGCAATTTTAATTGCGAGCCTCTCGGTTTGATAATTAAAGATATACAGCTTCTTCTCGCCTGTCTTTGGTGTCTCGTGAGGCTGTTTTTAGTTCATACCCCAGAAAATATTCTGGTATTTTAGTTGAAAGATATGTAAGACATTCTCTCAAAAGTGTGGATTTAGTTTAACCGGTTTGCAAATGGGACTTTCAATGGGATTTAGGAGACTTCAATACAGACTAGACAATAGTCTCTGCTCTCGTGAAATGCTCGAATTGCATTTCATGAGACTACTCTTGAAACTTTTCTCTCTCTCATTGTTTTAACAAAATTTTGAACATGAACATGAACATGATAATACTGAGATACATATTCCATTCAGAAGAATAAAGAACAAAAATCTGTGGTTGAAAAGGAAAAAGTAATGCAAAGTTTTTGACTACTTTCATTATGAAATTGTTCTTCGAGACTCGTCATGGCCACACAGATCATAACCCATGTGTATTATACACATCTTCCATCTAGAATATTAGACAACCAATAAGTTGACAATTTTAATAACAGAAAAAGAGAGAAGGAATCAAATCAGACTAGTTAGGGACACTGCCACCTGTGACGAGCAACGACAATTTCTTGTAAGGTGGTGCCTAAACACGAAAGCCTTTATGCCATAGGAAATGCCAGATATTTTAACCAAGATATCCGATGAACAAATCACAATTAGGATCGGACTTTCTCAGCTTTTCTTTCCCTTTTCTTTTTTCTTCCCACTAACAAGTTTTGTAAATCAGGAGTTAGAGCTTTCTTTCTTGAGGTTTTCATCGATATCGTTGGAGATATCTGGCCCAGGAGGAATCTTTCCTGGATAATTAGTTGTCGAGGGATCTGAGCCTGCCATACTGGAGATTGGAGAATAAAGTCATAAGTCCGTTTTTGCAAAAATGAAGATGTTTAGAGCTGCAAGTAGAAATAACTTGAAAAACAATCTAGCAAAAGCTCAAAGGAGAATTAATGAGGAAGATCAAAAGATTTAGTCACTAGGGATACAAAGATAGGAGAATTATTTTGTAGGCTATTTTTTGGTAAAACATAGTTTTTAGATTTATTTGTACAGATACCCCCTGATCCTTTCAAATTTGGCAACTAGTTCCTAAACTTTTTTTCTTGGCAATTAGCCCCTGAATTTATAATTTTTGTCAATTCAGTCCTTTTTGCTCAAATTCGTTGAATTTTGAATGGTTTTTTACACATAACTTGAACATAAACGTCCAAGAAGAGCATTGTTAGTCATTTTTGATTAACTTTAATATAATTTCCTTTGAAAATTGGAACCTAATTCAACTATACTCAAACTTAACCTAAATTTTAAAAGAAATTTGTATTGAAATTAAGAAAAAATGATCTGCCACTTTTGAGCTATAATTTGCAAGTATTGTGCACAAATTTATCTTAATTTTAATGAATTTAAGTAAAGAGGATTGAATTGCCAAATATTTGAACTTCAGGGGGTTGATTACTAGGAAAAAAAGTTTAGTGAATAGATCAAATTCGAAAAGTTCAGGGGGGGCGTTCATACAAATAAGCCTAAGTTTTAACTATCAAGCAAACCACATACACGTTTCAACCATTGGATCAATATCAAAATCTTATGATATTATAAATATGACAATTCAACGGAACTTGTTAAACTGACTGTTAAAACCTATCCCTATCTGTAGATTTTTCTTACCCTACCCAAGAATCCTCTATACAGAAATTAATCAATGTAATCACTATATTACATTGACAATTCCCGGGAGTTCCCATCAGTAGAATGAGAAATTACAAGCTAACCTTTTGTCCACCATGACCATTGAGCGGAGCTCACAGTTTGCGAAGCTGCAAGTATCTTGAAAAGGTTATTTCTTACAAACAATAGGAGATCTTCAAAGGTGATTCCATATTAAGAGTAAGCTTACTGTTTGCAAATTTCTCTTTTCACCAACGGATGACAATCGTTGCCAAATGCCTTGAGTGTATGAAACAAAAAGCCACTATGAGTAACAATTGCTATCTCCTTCTCTTTCCTTGTCCACAACCTGAAAATTACGAACAAAACAAAAGGGTCGAAGGATGCATCAATGAAACACCCATATGCTTGCATCGATTTTTAATCCAAAAGATGAAAAATGTGCAGCCAGAATGTAGACGAATCATCCTAAACATTTGAAAAATCATACCATTGGTCCCTAAATCCTAAACGCAACATTTAGGGACCAACCAAACGACCAAACTGGAATTGGGACCTTGAAAGGAAGTTTTGATAAAGAACATATGACTTTATCTAGCAAGACAAACTGAACATATGACCAAGTCGAACTTCTTGTTTTTGCTTACAAGATAAACTCAATTGCAGAACCTTATAATCCTTATTGAACTTGACAAGCCAGTATGCTCATAACATGTAAAACCTGTTGAGATATTAATGGACGCCATTTTCTGATCTTCTACCAAAGGAATCTTGATTGCTCATTAATGGTGAATCTAAAAGAAAATTGCAGAGGAACTTTGGAAGAACTACGTTTTTAAGTTCCCGGCAAAATTTGCAGCTGCAATTATAGGATGGTAATTTCGTAATCCTAGTTGTGGATTACCAGTTTAAAAACTTCAATCCCCTAGCAGCGACTTCTTCTTTTGTCTCTCTAACAGTGGCCTTCCATAATACATCCTCATCAGTTTCTACCTGCACAAATACAGAAAGGCCATTCAATACAGCACTGAAATGATGAGAATCACTGTTGATGGAGTAAAAGGTGACAATGTCTTCAAGATTGAATTATCTAACCAACACTTGCCAGTGAAAAATCAACTGCTGGAAACAGAAACTGATAATCGCTGATGTTTCTCCTCTGATCACAAGGATGAACTCCCTGCAATGATAAGTATTGAAGAATAACAAGTTAAAAGGCCTTAAATCCATAAGACATCCAATACCATTTTTCATTTTTCTCTGTGAAAAGAAATGACAAAGAAACCCGAGCTTAAATTCAAGTTCAACCTCCAGATAAACAAAAAGTACACCGAACACATTTTGACATTTGTATAAATCCAAAAATTCCCCGGGCACTTAAGCAATACGTACCAAGCCAAAAAGATAACGAGTGCATAAAAAAAGCATAGAATTGACAACATGAAAAAGCCAATATCTTGCCTCTGAACACGTGGACATTCTTCCCTACAATGCCTTAAAGCATTTATAGTCATTACGTCAATGATAAACCACGCTTGAGGTTCACCATTGCCCAACTAAAATTAGTTATAACCATCTACCAAATTATGCAGTTCCCTTCAAAAGATTCGGACCCCATGGCAGGAAGAATAGAAGTTTGATATAACAAGACCTACCAAATGTTCACGGCAAAGCTCTACCGCTAAGATTGGTGGACAGTCAAGGCTAGAAATTGCACCACGTCCACTATTCCCTGCATTAGCCAACATCATTGGCAGTATATCCAATTTATCTGTGTAGCCCTCACCCCCAAATACTCCAACAGCTGTTTGTAGAGTCCTAGAATATCAAAGTGAAAGTGAGACAAGCTTAGCATTTCGGACCATGGGAGCATGTCGTTTTAGGGAGAAGAAACATGATCATCATCACAACTAGAGAGCAATAAGTGCACCCACAGCAAAATATAGACAACTGATCAAGCTCACCATTCTACAACTCGGCTCTAATAATCCCAAGTATGTACATCAATATATGAAATGTCATCCTATGAAATTTAAACACAATGACTCCACTAGTCCACCACTTCAATGTCCATCTTAAGTAAATGCTATTGCGGTAAAGTCTATAGGACACTCCATTCCTTACGATATTGTGTGTTGGACACTGGTAGTTTTGGTTCATGTTTCTCTGCGAGGCCTTGCATATAGTTCTACTTTTTAATACAATTATACAAACTGGCTACTCTCAGAACTCAAACTTACACACTTGTACTTGACACAACTTAAAAGTAGCCAACACCTTGTCCAGCACAATGGTTTTAAATCTACTCTGATAATGTATTTGGCTACTGTTGTCTAAAATACGCTTACACTTGATAAAGAATTGATTCAGCCCTAAATTGGTATACTTAAGGGAAAACTTTGATGGGGAAATTCTAATATGATTTAATTAAAAAAAAAAAAAAGTGTCATTTGTAGATCTCTTAGCTAAAGTGACTTTTATTTTCAATTCTTGAGCTGAAACAACTACTATTTAATTTATAGTTCTTTATTCTCTTAAGGCTTCTAACAGGAGGGGAAAAAAAAAGTGGAAAAAAGAATAGGTCAAATCACCTTAGCAAAGGAGATACGATGACTAATTCGATCTTCTTGTGAAGGCCAGATGAACGAACATGCTTACGCAAATTGTCTACCTGTTGAAAGCAACGAGTGAAATAGATGGAAATGCTTTTCCTTCCTTCTTTTATAGGACTTCTTTTATAGGACTTCTTTTATAGGATTCACAGAAAATGTAACCAATTACTAGCTTCTTACTTGCTGCCAGCCTAGTGGAGTAAGGTGTGCATCAAAACATTCTGGATTCATGTATGCTTTGTAGTTTTTCTCTCCCTCTACATTGTGGATGCCTTGTGCATGCCTGACCTGGATGAATGGTTTTATAAGACCACAAAAACTCGAGTTGCAATCAAACAAGAAAAGAGAACTACAAGTTTGGATGACTCTCAAACTACATATTAGCAAGTTTAAATCTATAACGACACTGCATCTAAGATTGAGGGAAGAGTTTATACGAACCAGATGAATAGTCTTGCAACAGTGTAACGGAAACAAACTGGGACCTGCACCACTATCCATCTCTGCAACTAAACCAAGTAAAATCAGCTCTCAGACAAAACGGTACATGAACAATACAATTCTGAACAGTTCATGGTAGGAAATACTGAACTCAAGCATCTCTAAGGAGAAACAATTCACATGATGAGTGCTCCGTAAAAGCTCATCGATGCAAAGACAATAAATTCTAGCTGACTTTCTTATCAGCACAAAATTTTTCAGTTCTTCCTGTAGAAGTGAGAGACATAACACGACATTTTTATTTCACGTAACAATGACGTTGGAGAAATGTGACACTAATCTGGGATAAATAAACTTGCTGTAGTACCTTTCTAATGCCATTCTTACAAAAAATAAACTTCGTGTAACACTACTCATTTCAATACGTTACATAGCCTTTGCCTAAAACTGATTTACCTATCATGTCAGCAAAGCACATCAAATTGATTTCCTAGATCATTTTTGACTATCAAGATCACACATTTCACCAACAATTCCAACAAGCAACAAGAGGAAAAAAATAACTAAAATTTCACTACAATCCAGTTACCAAAAATCCCAAATCTTTCCCAAGTTCTTTAGCTCATAAGCAGCCAAGTAAGATATGTTGGAAAGTCAACGAAAAACATCCCAGAAATTCCCATACCAGAATTGTGCTAAAAATCCAATTATCCTCCCAACCAAGCCCAACTTTAGAACAAAGAATCAAGGACAATCCCAAATCAAGCCAAACAGATCATAGCCCAGAAGGGCATTTCCTTTTTTAACCAAACTAATCAAAAAGGAAGGGAAAAAAAAAAAAAAAAGCACAAGTGACCTAAATATGGACAAAGAATTGGAATGAGAAAAGAGAAGAAGGTTAACTTTACCAGAAGCAGAGGGAGAGGAAAGGCAAAAGGGAGGTGGGGTAGAGGAGGACCTGAGTGAAAAGGAAGAATATGGAGAACAAGAAGAAGAAGAAGAAAAACAAAGAAAATGACTGGTAGTAAGGCAAATGGGCATGTCGATTATTGGTGTTCGATCAATTGCTTTTGTCCTTTTCTCCTTCGAAGCTTGAGCTATTATTTTGGTGAGTCTTGTCAACTACTGTCGTGGGGTCCGTACTTTTTTTTCTTTTTAAAAATAGGAAAATTCTATGGTGACGAACGGGATTTTTTCTGCTTTGTTTTGAATTAGATGTGTAGCACAGGCGTCGCATGTATAAAACAATGTATAAAATATACAGATCCGTTTGATTCACCGATTTGAGTTAGAATTTTAAGTTTAAATAGTAATTTTTGTTGATTTTTTAAAAAAGATAAAATTTTTTTTAAAAAAAGATAAAAACTGAGATAAAAAGTTTAAAATGGACCAATGAAACAAACAGGAATACAAATAAAATAAAGTAAAATATAAATAAAAGTAAAAAAAAAAAAAAAAAAAAAAACACCACACAACATTGACTAAAGTCATTACATGGACAATCACGTGATAACGAGTTGACATCCATGTGACAACAGGGGAAGAGGTGATGAAAAAGCACATTCGTGTTTTTAAAGAGTCGAAACGTTATGTTTGATGACATTTAAGAGCTTGTTTGGCACTTAAGTTTAACTTGGGTTAAATCGTTTTTTTTTTTTTTATCTTTTTCTGAAAAAGTTTTATTTTTTCTAAAAGATTTTTTTGTCTTTTCTGAAAAGTCAACAAAAATTACTATTTAAACTTAAAAATCTTAAACTAAACTTATTTACCAAACACCCCCTAAGTTTATATTATGTTATGTTAGGATGAAAAAGATGAAAGAAGCGGGTTTAGGAAAAATTGAATGAAAAATAATTGTATATTTGATAAGAAAGAAGATATGAGGGAAATGAAAATATGGTGGAAAAAGTTAATCAATTTTTATCTCTCTAATATTTGGTGGAAACAAAAATCCACTCACCATGCTTAAAGTTACTATTTTTGACTTATTTTTAAACAAAAATAAAATAAATAAGTTGATCAAATGGTAACTATATATCTTATTTTTCTTTCATTGTTTTCTAACTAAAAAAAAAAAAACTTAAATATAAAACTAAAATCTTTTGGCTTTTTCTTATTTTTCCTTCCCTTCCATCTTTCTTTTTCCTTTTTTTTTTTCCTTTTTTTTTCCCTTCTTATCAAACATAGGCTTAAGGAACAATAGATTGTGACACAATTAATAAGCTCAAGTGGCAATAGTATGATATTTTAAGTTCTAAGGGATGAAGTGATACAACAAATATTTTTAGGGGGATAAAATTGAAATTGACATTCTTTTCAAACACAATTCCATGGTCGAAAACGGTATATATTTTTTTTTCTTACTCAATGGTTGAGATGATCATAGATGCACTAAAGTTTATCAAGTGGCGATAAATGCATAAAAATGCACTTTTATTGTACATAATTATCAAATAAATTAAGTTTTAATTTAAATATTTCTCATAAATTTAATTTAAATCTTTTTTTCTTTGTGGAAATATTTTGTTTTAATTTAATTTATTTTGTAAGGAGATAAAACATTTGGGTCAAAGTTACAAGCAAAATCAGTCAAACAAAGTCCAAGAAATAAAGCCCAAAACCGTCTACCGTAGCACTTGGGCCCTAGCTGTTCCCTCCACGTATGGCAGCCCAAGCCCGTGACGGCAGCTGCTAGCCAAGCCCGTGATTCCAGCTCCAACGCTAGCCCAAGCCCGTGTGACTTTCAAGCCGAATTCTCGGCCAACTCCATCCTAGGCCACCAAGCTCCTCCAACTGGCTTACCGCGAGTTTTGGGCCATGTTTCCAGCCAAGTCCACACGTTTGGTGCCAATTCCAGCCCAGGCAATCAATTTCTTCCAGCTGGTTTACTGCCTCTCTCCACTCGGCTTACTAGCTTGGCAGCATAATTCTTGGGCCGAAACTCAAGCCCGCAAATCATAGGCCTTGCATCCAGCCTCCCTGATCCTCAGCTCCAGTTGGTTTACTGCAAGTTTTCGGCTGATTTACCAGCCTGGGTGGTGGATTTGTTGTGCCAAAAATCCTCTCTAGCGGCTATATAATGAGGGTTCCTCAAGAGGGCGAGGTTGTTGTGTTTTTAACCAATTTTTGGTTAAGTTTAGAGTCAAAAATATAGTCATATTACTACCTCTTTTTCTCCTATTTTTCTTTAGAATTTTTGTGAGAATGTTGAGCATGTTAGGCTAAAGTCTGTTGGCAAAGCTAGAGATGAACTCATATGTTGAGTATTCCAATTGAGGTTTTGTTTGCTTGGTTTATAATGCATATATATTTAAGTAAATTATTCTTCTCCATTTTTTAATCTTCTTTGAATGTAAAATATTATGTGCTAAGTTTTTATATAGATTCAATCATGCTTTTTCTATGTAGATTTTATCACGTAATGTTTTGTAAATAGAATTCTTTTATAAGTTGATTTTTTACTGCAATATTATCAATTTGATATATTGTCGATTTTAGATAATTTATAATAATAATTTTTTTGGTCTTAACGTGAGAAGTTTAATTCATTTAATATTTTTATTGAATTTTTATGAATCAAAACTAAAATTGGTAAACAATACACGTGAGGGATTCTTGATGCTTACCACCTTTTGATTATTGAATTCACTCTATTTTAAATTACGTTGTTTTTAAATTTGTTTCAAAATCACAAAAATATTTCTTCCTTTTCTTTATTTGATTCCTTATTTGTCTAATGCTTTTTGTTCCGTTAATCTCTTCTCGTTTGTTTTTATCACTTCCTCATAGGATCGATCGTCCTAATTGTACTATAATTGACTACTTGTTTTTGTACACATTTGGGCGTAATCAAATTTTGGTGCCATTGCCGAGGAGGTGCAAGAAGCAAGATTGATCAATAGATATTAAGCCAAAGAGGTAAGTACATTTTATTTTTATTTATTATTATTATTATTATTTGTAGTTTTAGTCATGTGCTTTTGTTTACAGATTGATTAGTCAAGTTTGATAACTGTGTTTTTGTTAGTGTGTTTTGCATGTTTTGTTTATTTATTTATTTTTTTGTTGTCTTTTAGTGGTCATTTTCTTTCTTAGTTAGTATATGTAATAAGTAATTTATAATTTTATTGTTTATTTTATTTATTTATTTATTTATTTTTATTATTAATTATAATTAGTTTCGTAGTATCTATTTTATCAATTTGCTAGTTTTCTTTTAGTTTCTTTTCATAACTTACTATTTTGTTTTTATTAGTAATTATTAGTCATTTACTTTTTGTTAATTAATTAATTTATTAATTTTTAATTGTTACGTTGTAATTTTATTATTATTATTATTTTATTTTTTTAGCTTATATTATATTTTGTTTAGTTTATTAGTTTTGTCAGCTTCTTGTTAGTTTAGCTTACATAATATTTGTTTTGTTTACATTGTATTTAAAAAAAAAAAAGTTTTAGTTATTATTTTTATATTTTAGAACATTTTATCATTTTTGTGTCCGTTTGTTCATTTTTTCTTCTATCAGTTTCTATTTCCATTAATATTTTGTCAGTTTTTGGTTATCTTTTTAGTTAATAAGAGGGTTAATTTTCTTTTAGTTTCCCTTGGTCAGTTTCTTTCTCTTGATTTTAATAGTGTTTAATAGTATTGTTAATAGTAGTTTCTTTGATTTTTGCTACTATATAGTGTACTTTCTTTTTACGTTTTGATTGTTAGTGTGTTTCATCACGTTTACGTTTTATGTTTCGTTAATACTGATACTAAATGTTGTTAATTTTATGTTAATGTTTTATTTTTCATAACTGATAGTTTTATTTCTTAACTTTTAATTTTTAACATTTTAGATTGCCAATTTAGTGTTAATAAATTAGGGCTCATAATTTGTGTAACCTTAGGTTTTAGTATAGTATTAACTTAGGATACTAATATCTAACATCTAACATTTCATAAAACACGCCATAAAATTTAATAATTTTTTGCAAGCAATTGTGTGGAAACATTGGAAAGTACAAACTAAGGAAGTTCTGTCTAGGAGATTGGTTTCTATTAGCGTTCTACGCCACCAATCTTTCTTGGGAATATTGCTCTGTCTAGGAGGTTGGTTTTTAAGGAGGCCTCACCCCACCAATCTTTCCTGGGAGTACTCTTAGAGGTTACGATTAGCGAATCTACATAATTGTTCTTTTTGTAAATTAATTTCATTTAAAAAAATTAAAAAAAATTTAATATGCTCAAGGTGAATAAATTGTTATAGAAACAAATTAGGGAGATTTGCAAGAAGACCTGAAGTCCCTAGTAAAGTTTCTTCTTCTAAGTCTAGCCTTCCTCCATCTCCAAACGCTTTAGCAATTCCAAATCCATTTGCGATGGCTTAAATCGACTACCTTCACCCTACGCGTACGGCCACACCATCATGCATAATGTTTTCACCTAATATGTTGAATTTGGATTTCAAGCCGTATGATTCAACTTTTGCCGACCTTTCACGGGTTAGAAAGCGAAAATCCGTACGTGCATATTCGGGAGTTTGAAGAGGTGGTGGCCACTTTCCACAACCGAGCTGAGACTGTAGATTTTATGCGATTAAAGTTTTTTCCCTTCTCTCTGAAGGACAAGGCCAAAAGTTAGTTGTATTCTTTGCGACCTAAGTCTATCGGAACATAGGAAGAGATGACAACTGCGTTTTTCAACAAGTATTTCCCACACCATAAGACTAATGGTCTTAAACGATAGATCTCGACCTTTACTCAGAAGGACAATGAAACTCTCTATCAAGTCTGGGAGCAGTTTAAAGATTTGTTGAATCCATGTCCTTACCATGGTTACGAGAGTTGGCTCCTCGTCAATTATTTATACGAAGGACTCACAATTCGAGAGCATCAATTTGTGGAGATGATGTGCAATGGTGAGTTTTTCCAGAAGGATTCTGAATAGGCTTTCGAGTATCTCAATGAGTTAGCCGAGAAAGCCCAGACATGGACTGGACCAAGTGCTACTGACAGCACAGTCAATCCCGATTTGCTGAAGTCTACCAACTAAGGGAAGATGATAAACTTAAGGCCCAAATCAAGTTTTTGACACGACAGATTGAGGCCCTCAAAACCAAGGAAGGTAGAGGAATCCATATGATTGCAAGGGCAGAGTCACAAGAGCCGTGCTTTGTTTGTGGAGGGGTGGAACATTTAGCTAAGGATTGCTCTACTTATATTGAAATGAGAGGGGGTTACGAGAAGCAATGTAATGCATTAAGGGCATACAACAAGCCTTTCTCTAACACGTACAATCCTGGCTGGACGAACCATCCAAACTTTAATTGGAAAGATTCCAATCAAACACAACCATCAGTTGGACAAGGGAGAATGGAGCAACAACCACAACCACCAAAGGTGAATTCTGTACCTCAGTACCATGCACAACCACCAAGGAGTTCTCTCGAGAATACCTTGCAATTTTTCACGGAGGCACAGAATAGGATGAATCAAAAATTTGAATCACTTTTCATGCAAATGGTGGAAGAAAGTAAAGAGATGAAGAGTCAGATCACAAAGCTGACTGGAACTTTGGTTGTTCAAGAATGAGGCAAGTTTCCTTCCCAAGCTCAATCCAACCCCACGGGGCAACACATGGCACAAACCTCCAACTTTGAAGGTTAAAATATCAAGGAAGTCAATGCCATTACTACTCGTAGTGGCAAGATTTTGGATGATTTATCACCAACTACCGTCACTTTAAGTGGTCAAAAAGTCGCTCCCATGAAAGATGAACCAATTGAACTTCCAGTAAAGGTGCCTTTCTCCCAAGCTCTGCGATTTGCTGGGAAAGTGCTGGATAGTCAAAGTGAGATCCTAGAACATTTGACTCAAGTGAAGATTAATCTTCTTTTGCTTCATGTGATCAAGCAAGTGCCGACTTATGCCAAAGTTATCAAGGATCTGTGCACCGTCAAAATGAAGCACCATGTCAAGAAGACTGCCTTCTTGACAGAACAAGTGAGTGCGGTGATTGAGCAGAAGGTGCCGTCCAAGTACAAAGATCCTGATTGTCCTACCATCTCGTGCCAAATTGGGACGCAGGAATTTAGCCAGGCTTTGCTCAACTTTGGAGTGAGTGTCAATCTCATGCCTTACTCTATCTACTCGCAACTTGGTTTAGGAGAGATTAAGCCCACATCTGTGGTTTTGCAGCTGGCCAATCGTTCGATCAAGAAGTCTCATGGTATAGTTGAGGATGTTCTAGTTCAAGTTGAGAAGTTTTATTACCCTGTTGATTTCCTTGTCCTGGATACCCAATCTGTGATGAGCACGGAATCCAAGATTCCCATCATCCTCAGTAGACCTTTATTTGGTAAAGCCAATGCTTTAATCAACTATAGGAATGGTCTCATGAAGATATCTTTCGAGAACATGACCTTGAAGGTAAATGTTTTCCACATTCCGAAACAGCCACGCGATGATGACATGTGTCACTAAATATTTCTGATCGAAACACTTGTCTCGGAGGAGGTTCAACTGCATAGCAATTCCGATGATCTTAATGATCTCCTCCACAATTCTGAATCTGAGAGTTCTGGCCCTTGTGAGTTGGCCAACAACGCTTCCATCTATAAAGACTCACAAGGCAGTGGAACCAAGTTATGTCAACCATGTTTTGAAGAGTTTCCTCGAGAGAAAGAAAAACCAAAACCATCTACCGAAGAGATCCCAATACTTAAGCTGGCTCAATTATCTGAGAGTCTAAAACATGTCTTCTTAGGAGTTGGTGATACCTTTCCTGTTATCATATCATCCAAACTTGATGCATCACAAGAACAGCGGTTAGTCGACATGCTGCGAGAGCACAAAGCTGTGTTCGGTTGGATGATTGCTGACATTAAAGGTATTAGCCTCTTAATTTGCTCCTATCACATCAATTTGGAAGACGGGGCTATTCCATAAAAGGATCCCAAAAGGAGACTGAACCTAACGATGAAGGAAGTTATAAAGAATGAGGTCTTGAAGCTTCTGGATGCAGCCTTCATTAATCCAGTCGCTAATAGCAAGTGGGTCAGTCTAACTCAGGTAGTGCCCAAGAAATCAAGGGTAACAATGGTGGAGAATGAGAAAGGGGCTTTTGTCCCCACAAGGATTGTTACGGGTTGGCGTATGTGCATTGACTATCGAAAGCTGAACGCCGCCACCCGTAAGGATCATTTTTCGTTTCGTTCATCGACCAAATCCTAGAACACGTGGCCAGTCATCCTTTCTACTACTTTCTTGATAGCTACTCAGGTTATTGTCAGATCGAGATTATATTGGAGGATCAAGATATGATTACTTTTACCTGTCCTTTTGGTACTTATGCCTTTCGGTGTATGCCATCAGACTATGTAATGCGCCGACCATTTTTCAGAGGTGCATAATGAGCATTTTCAGCGACATGGTCCACAAATGTATAGAAGTGTTCATGGATGACTTTACCGTTTTCGGCGATTCCTTTGACTCATGCATTCTCAACTTAGAAGCTGTTCTGACAAGATGTGAAAAGAAAGGTCTCGTGCTCAATTGGGAGAAGTGTCATTTCATGGTGCCGAACAGAATAGTTTTGGGGCACATCATTTCTGAAAGAGGGATTGAGGTTGATCAATCTAACATTGATCTTATCTCTAAATTGCCCACCCCAAAAACGGTCAAAGACATCAGGCCTTTTCTTGGGCATGCTGGTTTTTATAGGAGGTTCATTCAGAACTTTTCAATGATTTCCCGACCACTATGTGACTTCCTGGTGAAAGACGCAGTGTTCACATGGACACAAGAGTGTGAGGAGTCCTTCCAAACACTTGTAGCAAAACTGACTTTTGCTCCCATCATACAACCACCAGATTGGAGCCTTCCTTTCGAAATCATGTGTGATGCAAGTAATTATGCTGTGGGGGCCGTCCTTGGACAACGAAGGGAGGGGAAGCCTTTTGTTGTATACTATGCAAGTCGAACTCTAAATAGTGCTCAAATGAACTACTCAATTACTGAAAAAGAATTGCTTGTTGTATTGTTCGCTCTCGACAAATTTCGTGCATACCTGATTGGATCTCCAATCACCATTTTCACAGATCATGTAGCCCTTAAGTATCTCATTTCCAAAAAGGATGCCAAAGCACGATTGATTAGGTGGATCCTTTTGTTGCAGGAATTTGACATCACAATCAAGGACAAGAAATGAGACGAAAATGTTGTGGCAAACCACCTTTCTTGACTTAAATTTAGTGACCCCGCCGACTGTCTCACTATCCGAGATGATTTCCCCGATGAACATATGTTCGCTGTCACTAAGCTACCTTGGTACGCTTACATCATCAACTACTTGGCAACTGGTGAAATTCCTTCCACGTGGAGTGCTCAAGATAAACGAAAATTCTTGGTTGAGATTCGCAACTTCTACTGGGATGATCCATACCTTTACAAATACTGTCCTAACTAAATCATGAGGCGATGCATTCCTGATGATGAGATTCATAGTGTTCTAAACTTTTGTCATAATGGTGCATGTGGTGGCCATTTCTCCATGAAGAAAACTACCGCAAAAATCTTACAGTGTGGTCTTTATTGGTCCACTTCGTTTAAAGACACTAATTAGTTTTGTTACTCTTGTCTAAGGTGCCAAAAGTTAGGTGCTCTGTCTCGTCACCATATGATGCTTTTGAACCCAATTATTGTGATATAAATATTCGATTGTAGGGGAATAGATTTTATGGGACCTTTCCATCTTCTTCTGGTTTTCTCTACATTCTCCTCGCTGTGGATTACGTTTCTAAATGGGTAGAAGCTGTGCCATGTCGAACCAATGATAATGTAACAGTTGTGAAGTTCTTGAAAGAGAATGTGTTATCTAGGTTTGGTACTCCGCATGCTATCATCAACGATCAAGGAACTCATTTCTACAACCATTTTTCGAGGCTCTCATGGGCAAGTACAGTGTCATTCATAAGGTTTCCACTGCTTACCATCCATAAACAAATGACCAAGCTGAGTTGGCGAATAGAGATATCAAACAGATTCTGGAAAAGACAGTGAACCTCGACCATAAAAATTGGTCCTCACGTCTCTTAGACGTTCTTTGGGCATACCATACTGCATATAAGTCCCCTCTTGGAATGTCTTCTTACAGGCTTTTCTTTGGAAAAGCATGTCATTTACTTGTAGAGCTTGTTGGGCTATTAAAGCCTTTAACTTTGATCTCAGTGATGCAGGTATACATCGCAAGCTCTAGCTATCGGAAATTGAGGGGTTGAGAAACGATGCATAAAATAACTTTAAGATTTACAAGGCTAGAATGAAGATGGCTCAAGACAAGCAGATTTTAAGGAAGAACTTTGAGCCAAATCAGAGGGTGCATCTTTATGACTCCCGTCTGCATCTCCACCCAAGTAAGTTGAGGTCGTGGTGGACTGGTCCATTTGTGGTGAAACAAGTTTTTCCCAATGATGCTGTTGAGATCGAGGACCCAAGCGATGGGAGAATTTTTAGAGTCAATGGTCAGAAACTGAAGCATTACATTGAGCTAGTGAACTGGGCTGAAGAAGTCATTCTTGAGGCCCTGGTTTATAAGTAGTTTGCTTCCAACCTTTTTTTTTTTTTTTGTATCATATTTTTGTTTATTTGTTTTGCTTGTTTCTTTCCATGTGTTTTGTGTGCTTTCACTTTCAATTTGTTTTTATGTGTTTTATATTTGTTTGTGTGTTTTGGAGAATCTGATCAAGTAGCTCAGCTATGTTCCTACCGTCATCATCTAGGTGTTCTCTTTTCTTGTTTTCTTTACATTTGTATATATTTTTAGACATTGAGGACACTGTTTGATTTTTGATTAGAGGTGGTGAGCACATTTATGCGTGAGTTTAATTTTTGTCATTTTGGAATTTGGGTCAAATTTTTTTTTTTTTTTGCAAAGTTATCTAAGTGTAATTTCAAAATATTCGGTTTGAGTCAGTTTTTGTTATCTTGACTATTAAGAAATGATTTCCAGAGTTCTTTTTGTGCACATGCTAAACCTTGTGATAAGATGTTAGTTAACACATTTAGTTGAGAAAAATTCTCAAGTTTAAGTGTTTTATTTTTAGTAAGTTTTGAAAGTTGAGAAAACAGCTTTTTGAACTTTTATTGATTTTTTGAGTTGGTAAAATCATTATTTGGAACACCACTACTTAACTTATACTTTCCTTGCGAGATGATTTTTGGTTAGATAGAATTAATCTTTTGTCATAGAGCCTTGTTTTGTACATAGTCATCATTTTTCTTTTGTATTAAAAAAAAAAAAAGAAGCAAGAGCATTCATTTCATCATCAATATTTACGTAGTTCGGTTATAATCTCATTTGGTACTACATAGCAGTCAAAAGAATTCCTTACTACATTTGTTCTATTAAGCATGATGTCTCTTGCTAAAAAAAAAAATTGCGTTGTACACTTGTTGTTTGTATTTTACGGCTCTTCATTTGTGTAATTTTCTATTTGATCCGAATGAAATCCCGAAAGTGGTTTATGTTGAAACTAGTGTAATGCTTCGAATATTTGATTCGCCTATCATTTGATCAATGATTGTTTATTAGCTTGTCCTTAAAATTACCTTATCTCAATTGAGTGTTGACTGATTCCTTTTCAACTCCATGAGTGAAAACCTCTGCACTAAAATATTTTCAACACCCGTGAGGTAATAGAGTTGAGACTTTTTCTTGGTGAATTTTTCGATGCTATTTGTGTTAGAGATTGTAGTAAAAATGATATGGTTTGGTGCAAACATACACAACTATGGAGTAATGATTGAAGTAGTTTTGATAGCATTTTCTGATTTTTTGCTGATGTCTTGTTTGAGTGCTTGGATGATTTTGCAGATTTCGATTTCAATTTTCAGCTTTGCTTGATTTTTATTCTGCTCGATTTGTAAGGGACTAGCAATAATCTGGTTGGGGGTTGTGATAAATGCACAAAAATGCGCTTTTATTGTACATAATTATCAAATAAATTAAGTTTTAATTTAAATATTTCTCATAAATTTAATTTAAAATATTTTTTTTTCTTTGTGGAAAGATTTTGTTTTAATTTAATTTGTTTTATAGGGAGATAAAACATTTGGGTCAAAATAACAAACAAAATCAGTCACACAAAGCCCAAAAAATGAAGCCTAAAATTGTCTGCCGCAGCACTTGGGCCCCGCTGTTCCCTCCACATGCGCTAGCCCATGCCCGTGACTGCAACTGCCAGCCAAGCCCGTGATTCCAGCTCGAGTGCCAACCCAAGCCCGCGTGACTTTCGGGCCGAATTCTCCTCTAGCTGGCTTGCCGCGAGTTTTAGGCAGTGTTTCCAGTCAAGTCGGCACGTTTGGTGCCAATTCCTGCCCAGGCAATCAATTTCTTCCAGCTGGTTTACCGCCTTTCTCCGCTCGCCTTACCAGTTTGGCAGCATAATTCTTGGGCCGAAACTTAAGCCCGTAAAATCACGGGCCTTGCATCCAGCCTCCCTGATCCTCAGCCCCAGCTAGTTTACTGCGAGTTTCCGACTAATTTACCAGCCTAGGTGGTGGATTTGTTGCGCCAAAAATCCTCTCTGGCGGCTATATAATGAGGGTTCCTCAAGAGGGCGATGTTTTTGTGTTTTTAACCAATTTTTGGTTCAGTTTAGAGCAAAAAATGTAGTCATATTACTATCTCTTTTTCTCCTATTTTTCTTCAAAATTTTTGTGAGAATTTTCGGGGGTAAAAAAAAAAAAAACAATCAGTTTCAGTTTTTTATTTTTATATTTTAGAACATTTTATCATTTTTGTATAAAATAAATGTTATTAAAAGAAAAGATCAAAAAAACAAAAAAATCTCCAAAAGTAGACCTCTCTTTGTACCAAGGATGAAAATATCGATAACAACAGAAATATCGGTAGTTCAATTTTATAGAAATTTCCGAGATATTATCGATATCGGTGGAAATATTGAAAAAAATTACAAAAATTACAAAAATATGTTTTAAAATATATTTTTCATTTTAGTATGGTACAAATTAAAAAAGAGGCATAATACGCTAGTTTTACATAAAAAAGAAAACAAATTTTATCTTATGTAAAACAATATCGAAAGGAAGTCATATGAGGTTCAAATATGATTGCAATGCCATCGTAATTCAAGCAAAATTAGTGTCATGATATGTTGTTTGGATAAAGTTAAATATAATTGTAAACATGTTAATAAGTAGGTTTATTGATATCTTCTTAGCCTATTTTCATAAATAATAAATTGTGCAAAGTTTATAAAAGTCTAGGAGAATATATTCTCTCGGTTTTTATGTGTTATCTTTTCTTTTATTTTATGTCTTTTTTAAATAAGATAATTATAACATGCTGGTTGCTTTATCTCACCATCTATTTAAAAGAAATAAAAGATAATTATAGCATTTTTAAAAAGATAATAAATGATAGAAATTTGAAATTTTGAAAGTTTTCAAACTGCAATTTGCATATGAAATTTCTGATATTTTCACCAAAATTTCTGATTTCTTCATTATTTCACGATATTTTTATAAAAATTGCAATACGTTTTACTAATATCAATATTTTTATTGATATTTCCTTGATATTTTGACGGAAAATATATTATATCTAAAAGATATTTTGGTACCTCTTAAACACGGAAATTAAGGTGGAAATTTCAGAAATATCATGGATATTTGCAACCATTCTTTGTACCTCTGTCCGAAAGGCAGCGGTAGAGGGGTGTGAGTGGGGGCTATAGTCCTCACTCAAATTTTTTGTTGTGTTATTTTTTTATAAAAAAATTTCGTATTATTTACAATTTGGCCTAATTGAAAATAAAAAATTCTCATATAGTATATACTTTGTCTTTACTAAAAATTAAAAATTATCAAATAATCCCCAATAATATCAATTCTATATAAAAAAAAAAGTTTTATACTTTTAATGCATTGTCCCATTAAACTTAAAAAATCTCACATAAACCTATTAAAATTAAAAATTCTCATATAGTCTTATTAAAATTTATTTTATCTAAAAAAAAATCTTGATGTACGTATATACTGAAGCATATCTCTAACTCCACTTTTATTTGTACCTACTAACGTCGATTTTTTAGCTGTTCGAGCTTGTAATCTTAAGCCCTAGTCTCGGTTGATTCCTTGATCACTCTTTGAAATCATTAAAAAAAAATTCAGTTTTTTTGGGATCACGTGAAGCCTTTAAACTATTAAAAATATTACTATAATAGTCGTTTACATTAATTTTTGGATGGACTCCGTTTGTTAACATTAGTTTTTTACCAAATTGCTAACAGATTCATTAAAAAATTTACGAAAATGACTATTGTAGCATTATTGTAATAGTTTATGGGTATTGTCTGTTCTTTTTTAATAGTTTAAATGACCATAGACCATCAAAAATTTTGTTATAATAGTCATTTTTGTTAATTTTGTGACAGAATCCATAGTCGGCATCAATTTTTTAATAATTACTAATAGATTCTATCCAAAAAATAATGTAGAGGATTATTGTATAAATATTTTAATATTTCAGAGGTATTTCAGCTATGAAAAATTTCAGAGATCAAAATCACACAAAATTAAGCACGCTTTTGATTCGTTAGTTAGAGAGAAAATTTTTAAATTAAAATTGATTAATTTTTTACAAAATTAGTTATAAATTTTTGACTTGATAAAACTGATATAAAATAATTCAATTTAATTTAAGTTAAAACTTAAATGTAAAATAAAACATAAACATTTAATAGGAGAGGTTGTGATAAAGTATCTCCTAGAGTAACTATCGGTAGAGTCCCTTTTTTAACCGTTAAGATTTAATCGAATGGTTAAAATGTTGCTGGTGCACCATACTTATCATACATCTTACCTTATATTACTTTTCCCATCCCAAGTCTTCTTCGTTGTCAGCAACCGCCGCAACGCCTGCGACCCAGCCCTAGCTCCCTCACCACTGGCCGCCCCTAACCAGCCCCGGCCCCCTACTCCCTAACCCCGGGCACCCCCTTGCTCCCCCACTAGCCCCCCGGCCCCAGCCTCCTGACACCCCCCCACCCCAGGTCCCCCTTCCCCAACACCTTCACCCCAGGCCCCCTCCCTCGACCTTCCCCCTAACCTTTGGGTGCCCCTCAGCGCCCCCCAAACGGGGAGCTTCCCACCCCCTCTCTGTCTCTCTTCCCCTTTCTCTCTCTTCTTGGCCTGCGCCCCCTCCCCCCCCCTCACACCCTCGATGTGAGAAAAGAGAAAGAGAGAGGGGGATGGGTGGCCCCTATCTGGGGTAGGGTGGGGTGGGGAGGGTCGGGAGAGAAGGGAAAAGGGAGAGAGGAGAAGAAAGAGAGGGAAGAGAGAGGGGGGTGGGGGGTCCCGTAGGCGAGGCAGGGGGGGGGGGCGAGGGAGTGGTGCCGGGGGAGGGAGGACCTGGGGGGGGCTAGGGCAGGGGCTCGGTGGGGGAGGGCTAGGGGGTGGTGCCGAGGATTGGGGAGTGGGGTGCCGGGACTGGGTGGGAGGCAGCTGGTGGTGGGGCGACCGGGGATAGGTTGCCAGCGTTGGGGTAGTCACCGAGGTCGATTGCCGGCGACAGGAAGGTCGCCCTCTAGTTTTTTTAAGCTTTGGTGAGCATCTGGAATAACTAGTGAATTACAACTCTATTGTATTACAATTGGTGCATTGGTTTTTGCAGCCTTAATGCTTTTTTCTGGTTGGTTCCATTATCACAAAACTGCTCCAAAATTGGTTTGGTTCCAAGATGTAGAATCTATGTTGAATCACCATTTAGCAGGGCTACTAGGTCTTGGGTCTCTTTCTTAGGCGGGGCATCAAGTACATGTATTATTACCGATTAATCAATTTCTAAATGCTAGAGTAGATCCTAAAGAGATTCCACTTCCTCATGAATTTATCTTCAGTCGCCGGCGACGGAGAAGACTTGGGATGGGAAGGGTGATACACTAATAATATTTCAACCGTTAAATTAAATCTTAACGATTCAAAAAGAAACTTTACCGGTCGTTACTTTAAAACAGGCTCTGTCACGACCTCTCCAACCTTATCCTTATATTTTTTTAAGTTGTCTATTTTCCTATGGGAATCGGAGATGAAACAGGCGGTTCTGGAAGAGCCGAGCGCCGGCGATCTGAGAAGAGCTGAAGGACGCTGAGGACGAACGACGACGAATTATTCATAATTTTCAACAAGAAACGACCTCCTCCCTTTTCCTCTAGAAAATGCAAAACCTCAACAATGCCCACTAAGCTCCTCTCACAGTTCTTTCCATGGCTCCTCTTCTTATCCCTTTCCCTCATCTTCCTCTACTCCTCTCTCCTTCCGTTCCACTCTCCTTCTTCTTCTTCTCCTTCTTCAACTCAATCTCTCAAAACCATCCCCAGTTCACCCCTCAAGCCCAAATCTCCGAAAAATCCATGCAATTTCTGTAAGGGCCGCTGGGTTTTCGATCCCACTCGAAAACCCATCTACGACGAGACGTGCCCTTTTCACCGCAACGCTTGGAACTGTCTGAGGAACCAGAGGGACAACATGGGCAACATCAATTCCTGGAAATGGGTGCCCGAAACGTGCGATTTGCCGAGGATTGACCCGTCTCGGTTTCTGGGTCTGATGAGGAACAGGAATGTTGGTCTTGTTGGGGACTCGTTGAGTGAGAACTTTTTGGTGTCGTTTTTGTGTGTTCTTAGAGTGGCTGATTTGGGTGCCAAGAAGTGGAAGAAGAAAGGGGCTTGGAGAGGTGCTTATTTCCCCAAGTTTAATGTCACTGTTGCTTATCATCGGGCTGTTTTGCTCGCCAAATATCAGTAAGATCGTTAGTTCTCTAAAGTAACAAATCTTGATCATTACAGAGATTTCATTGTTTTTAAGCTATACAATTTCATCAAATTGTCTTAGGGCCCGTTTGGAACAATGGTTGGTATTGGAGTTTTGTAGATTGGTATTGAAATGTGTGGTTGGTTGAAATATGATTGGAAATGAATTGTAATATAGAAAATAGTATAAGAATTTGAAATATGTGAGGAAAGAAATTGCAATATGAATGTTAGGGCTATCAAAAAAATTTGAAATATGTTCGGAAAAAAAAAAAAAGTGCAATATGAATGTTTGGGCTATCGAATGGTTTGAGATTTCTTTGTTTTTAAGCTATGGAATTTCATAGAATTGTCTTAATTTATCTAATGTGATATCACTATGATTTGATAGAACTTTTGGTTCTGTCATGATAATGATCACAAGGTCTTTGGTGGTGGTGTAGATGTTGAGTAATTAGACAGAATTGTGATGGCATTGCAAATTCGTGTGGGAAAAACGAATGATGTTGTTGGATTCAAAATGTTGCTTTCTAGGCTTCAGAATGTTCTGTCGAGATGTTAAGAATTTTCATATTGGTGGATATTCTTGGGATTAAGGTTATGTTGATTTTTTGATCTGTACAACCTTTTCTTGATGGGGTTGGTAACAATATTGTGGTTTTGTTATTGTTTTCATGCTTCATAGATCATTTCACCCTTGACCTCATAAAATGCTTTGTGTTTGTTTCATTATTTTAGTGGTTTATGCATATTAATGGATTTTTTCTTAGTTGGATGCATAATCAAAGTAATTAGTGATGTTTATTCCTGTCCACCCTCCGTTTTGCTCAGATTCCAATGGGGTTAATAGATTTTGTTTCAGAATCTTGTGGTTTTTGTTTTGTTTTACAAAATGACAACTTCACATGCTTATTGATGATAAACTCAAGTTGGCAGCCAAAAAAACCTTCAGATGGCAATCAAGATGGATTAAAAGGAATTTACAGGGTAGATGTGGATACGCCAGCAGATGATTGGTCCAACATTGCTGATTTCTATGATGTCCTTGTTTTCAATACTGGCCATTGGTAGTTTTCTATCCTTTTGCTAGATCTAATCTGTTGTTGTTGGTAAATTTTTTTTTTTTTTTTGGCTCCTCTACCATGAATTTGAAAGTTTTGTCACCGTATGTGCATTGATGCAAGTTGCCAGGTTCAGTTAATTAATGACATTATAAGAATAATTGCATCTCCACCGAATATATATGGGCAATAACCCATTCAAAGGACTTTCTTAGGGAGGAGGCATATCCGTGACACACCTTTTAGTTTTAAGTTTCTTATTTTTGTGAGAAATTACAGGAACTCAAATATGTTGGTCTATTTCTTTTTCTCTCATCAATGCTGATATGCTAATAACCGTGCTCTTTAGTGTTTACCATCTTTGATTTCTTGCATTTCGGTTTTTAATAGTTTCTTGGAGAAACTCTTTCCTCTTTTCAGGCATCAGTAAAATATTTTTGTTCAATTATGTGGTATATACCTTGAATATCTTCTCTTCAAGACAATAAAGTCACAAGTATAGCTACTAAATGAAGTATCAAATTTGAAGAGTTTGCCGTAGTAACTTGTTTCTACCTTAGCCTTCTTCCACTTCCAATGCGTGATTGCAACATGTTACATGATTTTTGTTATTTTTGCCATTCTTGAAATGGTTTTCATGACAGATTCTGTTTCAATTAACGTAAGTGTCTTGGAGGTGCTTACTAATTTGGTCTTCACTAGGTGGGGTTTGGATAAATTCCCTAAAGAGACACCTCTTGTTTTCTATCGGGCGGGTCAACCAATACTCCCTCCGCTTGAGATGTTGGATGGACTTAAACTAGTTCTTCAGAATATGGTTTCGCACATACAAAAAGTCTTCCCCCGCAAAACACTCAAGTTCTGGCGCTTGCAATCACCAAGGCATTTCTTTGGCGGTGAGTGGAATCAAAACGGCAGTTGCACGTTTAATGATCCTCTTGAAGAGCTCCAGGTATGACTCAGACGATAGCTCATCTTGTTATACATTATTTACCATATTTAAAAATAAAAAAAAAATCCTAAGTTCTGAAAATTACTTCTAGCTCAGGTTTGGACGTAGTAAAAAATTTCAAGGAACTAATGAGTTGCATTTTTCAATATTCTTGTATCACGAACTTATTGATGTGGGACCAAGATAGAAGAGATGGAATCTAGATACAAAAGACGGAACCAAGGAGAGAAATAGAACCGCTAGAGAGATAGAAACAGATCCAAAAGAGGAAACGAAGGATTCAAAAGAGAGAAGTACTCAAGAGCAAGGAAACTAGATATCTTCTCAACATACAACAATCGATCATAAAACTCTTTTTTGACATTATTATCACCAAGTCATTTATAAAAATAGAACTAACAAAAAGCTCGACTTAACTAAATTTTTAAAAAACATAATCCTAAATTCAAAATTAAATACTAGACAAAAACATTCCTAATAGATCAATATAGAAATTTGGATTCTAAAATTCTGATCCTGTTTCTCATCACTTCTACTTGGGATTATTTCTAAAACACATGTTGTTTCCCCCTTATTTTTTGTGGACGATTCTTTTCCTGAGACAATTAGATTGTGATATCTGGGCAGCTTGACTTGTGGTTTGATCCCAGAAACAATGGAGTGAATAAGGAAGCAAGAACTCTGAACCTGCTGATCCAAGACGCACTGAAAGGCACAGAAATCCAATTGCTCGACCTGACTTACTTGAGCGAATTCAGAGCGGATGCCCATCCAGCGGTATGGTTGGGAAAGAAAGATGCAGTTGCAGTCTGGGGCCAGGACTGCCTTCATTGGTGCTTACCCGGTGTCCCGGACACATGGGTTGACATCTTATCGGAACTGATCCGAATCGGGTTCAAGACATGAACAGATGAAAGGTGAAAAACATAGACACATTAGATTTCAAGTAAGTTACAGGAAAGCAGTTTTAAGCAGATTCTTTCTTTCCATTCGTGGAGCTAGCCGAGATTAACTGATGAAGTTAGCGTCGATCGAGTTACTCACAAAACATCACGATGGTAAATAGAGACTTAGCTTTGTGATGGATGAAGCTTGTTCCCATCCTTTGTAGAGATTACGAAGTAAATTTGAATCGTCTCGGATTCCAAGCAATGGAAAATAGAAATAAAAATAAAATTGTAGAAAACGAGTAATTTCTCTTTACTATATGGTTATTACCGTA
>CM046384.1:28775227-28857731 GCA_025413485.1 Ficus microcarpa
TCTCAATAAGGAAAAGTTCATTATCCACAATTATGGTTATAGATGTTGAATAGAGACATATTTGAAAAGAACCACCACAAATTCATTTTGAGTTCTTGGGAAACGGAAGAGAAAGAACTTGAGCTATTGTTGATGGAAATGAAGGGACCGGTGTTAGCAGACAACAAAGTGTGAAAAGATCAGCCCCCCTCCAAGTCTTGTTAGTTAGATTTTCTAGTTGTGTAGGATTATAAAATGTTAACAAGTAGTTTGAGTTACTTGAGTGTGATCATGGAAAGGTGGTTATTGATTATGTAATCAAAGATTTAAAGGTACTATAATTAATATAAGATATTTAGTTAATTTCAATTATAAAAATATTTATGAAGAACAGAGGATAAAATTTAGAATAATATTTTTGGCAAGCAAGAACTTTGGTAGCTAAACATTTTTGCTACTAAAAATTCGGTAACAGAAAATTAGTCATTTGCCCTTTTTGCAACAAAATATTTGGTGGCTAATACATAAGAATTCGCTTACAAATACCTTTTGCTACCAAAATTTGGTCACATAATCTCGTACAATTTGTTACTAAATATATTTTGCTATCAAAATGTTTGGTCACTAAATCTCTTTTTTTTTTTTTTTTTGGTTACCAAAAATTTGGTCACAGAATCTGGTACAATTTGCTACCAAATACATTTTGTTACCAAAAAATTTGGTCTCTGAATCTCATACTGTTTGTTACCAAATATCTTTTGTTACCAAATATTTGGTACTGAATCTCATACGTTTTGTTACCAAAATACATTTTGCTACCAAAATTTTGGTCCCTGAAATGTCATACTTTTTGTTACCAAATACCTTTTGCTACCAAATTTTTTGGTCACTGAACATCATACATTTCGCTACCAAATATAATTTGTTACCAAAAAAAATTTTGGTAACAAAAACTTTTTGCTACCGAAAATTTGGTAACAAATACTTTTTGCGACTGACTTTCTGTTACCAAATTTTTTAGGTAGCAAAAACTTTTTGTTACCAAAAACAGGGTTTTCAGCTACCAAATTTTTGGTAACAAAAAATCAAAATTCTTGTAGTGATGGGTCAGAGATATAGATACAAGACATAATTTTCAAATTAGTTACACCCACGTGATGGATAGGTGACTTTGCTTGCTTCTCCTCTTCATCCATCTAAATTCGACTACCGTTACCTCTCCTTAGGCCTCGTTCCAGTTTCGACTGTTGAAGTATTGGTTTGGTATTAGCAGGATAAATCACGGATGACCAACTGATAAAAACTAATATAAAAAACACGTCTCCCTATCATATATAGGAAAAGAGATTCTTACTTATAGGACTAAAAACTTAAAAATGATAGGATCACCACAGTTCCTATTTATAAAAAGACATAATTATTCAAGATCTTTTTTTTTTTTTTTGAATTTAAGGTGGACGACACGAACTTTATACTTTATGATTGAGTCAACTATGAAATTATTCTATTAAAAAAAACTATGAAATTATCGTTATATTATATTTACAATCATTATTATTCAAGATCATTTTGAAGACTTTAATTTGTGCATGTGATCACAAGGCAAGGATAATTCTTTCCTCACTTAAAATAAGAATAATAATAATAATCCCTCGCCTGCAATCCTTTCCTTTTTTTTTTTTTTTCCCTCATTCTCATAAAGATATTCTCCATTAATTATAAAGAAAAAGATATTCTCACGCCATCCAAAAAAGTCTTGGCTATTCTCTCTCAAGAAGGAAGCAAGAATATAGTTGCATTCCATTCCTTCGTTTAAGCCCTTTTATTTTTTTTTAATTTTTTTTATTTTAAGAATTTGTTTGGTAGGACAAAAAATTAGAAGAAAGAAAACGGGTGAAGAGATTAATAAAAGGAATGTACAAGGACCCTAAAATGCCCCAAGTATAATGTATTCAAATAAATTTTGTCTAATTATTTGTTAGTTACAAGTGGAGATTAATAATGAAGCAACATGTACGTGTGTACACATTTATTACTAGACTAGTAATTTAATGCAGGCTTTGGAACATTTTTAAGTGATTAGGCTCACTATATATATTTGATTCCCCGTAACAAAGAAAGTAGAAGCTATATATACGCATATTTATATATATAAATATTTTGAAAAATGTATATACATATATTTTAAGTAGAGTACTACCAGATCGAATGGATCGTTACAATAGATATATATATATATATATATATGTGCTGCAGTCAATCATACTATACCGCTGGTTTTCACTCGTTTCTCTTACTATTGTTATTATCTCTCGTTATTTTCTTTCTCCTCGCCATCTCTCATTAATGTCTCTTTAAACTGTGTCACTTTCTCTTTTCTCATTTTCTCTCCTCATTTGCTTCTCATAACTTCTCTTCACTTTCTCTTTTCTGGGTTCTCTCTACTCACTTTCTCTCTCCTCTCTCTCTCTCATCACTTTCTCACTCTTCATCTTTCTCCTCACTTTCTCTTGTTTCCTATAATTAACCGTAATTATTTTGTATCCTAATCAAAGTTTTGGAAATAAAATGAAGATTCACTGTAGAAAAATATTTAAACCGATTTGTAATTCCATCTCAAAAGTAGGATTTCAAAGGTACATGCATATATGTTTTAAAGGAGCGGAATATATAATGCTTATAGTAGAACCTTTTTTTCTTTTTCTTTTTTTTTTTTTTAATTTAAAATGGTGCTTATAGTAGTACCTAAGGAAAGAATATAATATAGAACAACATTACAGAGAAACTTCTTGGGGGTGGATTTCATACAGATACTATGAAATAAATGATTGTATTTGACGTATAATTTCTTCCACTATCAAATTTTAGTGGACAGATATTGAGAGAGGGAAAAAAAATGGGTGAGATCGAGCGAATAATTAAACATTTCAGTCACGAGCATAATTTGGAGTTTTACGGAAGTATTTGGGTTGGACGTAGCTGCTTCATCTGCAATCGTTCATTCGGCGGACAAGATGATCGAAGTGGTTACGATTGCATCAGAGGGGACTGCTGGTATTGCATCCACAAGAAATGTGCAGAGTTGCCGCAACACATAAATCATTCGTTGCACGCTCTCCACCATTTGACGCTTGCCAAGCGATCATCTAGTAGTAGCAGTTGCTGCTATTACTGCGAGAAGCCCTTCGAAAATGATGAATGTACTTATGCATGTGACGTATGCCCTAATTTCCACATGCATATGACTTGCGCTACGATTCCACTCCCGACGATTTTAACATCTGACGATGTCGACGGCGGCGGCCAGCATCACAATGTCCCTCAGTATGCCTGCCATCAGAATCCAATGATACTGGTCGAACATGAAGATGAAAGGAAGGGAAGAGCTAACTGCTTTGCATGTCATTCTCTCTGGTCTGGTCCAGCCTATTCTTGCACTTCGAAAGAGTGTGAGAATTTTCTCCACAAATCATGTGCAGATTTGCAACGGAAAATCAAGCATCCCTTTCACTCACGCCACCCACTCATACTCCAGGTTAGCAAACCTCGATCTTGCCGTTCATGCTGCGAAAAAAATTGTTCTCTCATTTTCCGTTGCCGTGAAGATGGATGTGACTTTCACTTGTGTCCAAATTGTGTTTCTCTTGACACAATTATTGTGCTCTGTCGAAGTCACGACCACTTGCTTCCTTTAGTGAAGAATGCATCTTGTGAGATTCAATGTGATGCTTGTCAAAAATCTTTTAAGAGTGGGGTCGGTGTTGTTCCTGATGAAGTTAATCATACTCGATCCTTCTTGTTTCGCTGCATGGAATGCGTTTTTAATCTTCATTTCCTATGCGGTCCCTTGCCAACCACCATTAAGTATGAATACCACATTCATCCTTTGATTCTTCTTGATCATTTGATTTTAGAAGATGATTCAGATGAATGCTACTGCGATGTGTGTGAAGAAGAAGTGGATCAGCAATTTCGCATTTATTATTATGAAGATTGCAAGTATATTGCCCATATACATTGCCTAACTTCCGAGGTATGTAAATTTTATATGCTTTTTTAATAGTTTTTTTTTTTTTTATATAATTTTGATTTCGTACTGATGAGTGTTTATTTATTTATTTTTTATTTTTTTCAATTAGTTTATGATGTTGGTCATAAACATTCAAAATAAATAAAAGTCAAATTTTATCCAAAACCTACATTTTGATCTACCTTTTTTGTCTTATTTGTCTAATCGAATAATGAGTCCGTTAGTTTCGAATACTCACTAAAACGTTACTTTTTGGGCGTTTTAGTTTCTAGTTCTTTCCATAAATTGATAATCAGTGCCTAAAGTTTGTCAAAGGTCTATCATAAGATAAGTAATTAAAGATCAGACCCGTAGGATGCAAAATGTTATCTTCAAACCTTTGAAGTTAAGACATTTAGCACGATGTCAAAAAAAAAAAAAAAAAAAAAAAAGAAGAAGAAGAAGCGCTTCATACGATGTTTTTGTTTTTATATTTGGTTTTGGTCTTTACAAATTTTAAATTATACGCAGCTACCTTCATTAAACTTGAGAAATCACCATCAATTATAAAATCGTCAAAACTATTACATTTGCAGACTTATTAGCCAAAAACGTTTAGAGACATAAAGTTTATGGGGACTAAATACTGAATTAAAAACCATAATGAATTAAAAACCTAGTTTAAATATATATCCAAATATTTTAATATCGCCAGTATAGTTTTAAGCGAAATATTATATTCTACTTGGTAAGTATTACTATCCTATTTATTGAAGGCTGAATTTCAAGCCTAACGAACTGAAAATAAAAGGCTGTTACCTGTATTAAAATAAAAAAATTTGGAAGAAGAGTCTAGATGTCGTATATATGGTATCACTTGTTAAAGTAAAATATTCAAATATGTTAGTGCTTCAAAAAGTATGTGACGATGTTTTTGTCTGATTTGTAAAGTACATTAGTATTTATCCGTCTGCTTTTCATCGTATTATATATATATATATATGTGGGTGCTTGTAAATACATATTGGAATAAATTCAAAACGAACTTGGATGTAGTATTAATTAATCAAGTGAGAGTGATTTTTCTTTAGGGGGGAAAAAAAAGAAGCAAATTAAGTTGAACAATTTTTGCAAGTGATAAAATAATAATTTGATTCGCAAAAAAATGAATTGGATATCTGAAATAATAATAATTTTAAAAGTATTTTAAAAAAACAGAGAATTGAGCGAATAAAAAGAAAACAAAACAAAATACTAGTTACCAAAAAAAAAAAAAAAAAAGGCATTGGGGAAGTTAAATTAGTTATAAATCAGAGCCAATATAAAGACTTGATGAATAATCCGTTTATTGGATGACCAGTTCAGTGCATCTTATTCAACAATTATCATGAATAATTTATACCGCATTTTAAATCTCACATTTGTTTCAGATTATGAAGGCAATAAAAGAAGACACTAAAGGTGGAGTGCTCAGGGCCTTGGGAGAGGACCGATGGGATGAGTTTGATGTAGAGTCAATCAGTGATCAGACGGAAGCCAATGCAAAGGAGGAATTGACCCTCAAAGACATTATGGATAGCATTACTGATCCTGCAGAAAAGGTGATGTTGCTCGATCCCTTTAAGTCTCGTGCTTTTTTAAACACGACTGCCCGAAGGAACTCTTATGATGCTACGAGGAAATATTTAAATTCTCGTTTCGACCGTGAAGGATCTCTTGTAGATATTGAGAGAATTCAACAATATTTCTGTCTTGAGGGCGATGAGTCTGAGTACTTCTGCGGGGAGTTGTTTTGTTTCACACCTGAGGAAGGTATAAAAATAGATGACAAGTATTTAAGGCAAAAGGTGGAGAATGTTGAAGGTTACAAGGTACCAAAGACGCTGGCTCCTATTTTAAAAGCATTGATTCGCAAGAATAATGGAGATCTTGGTATGGAGGAAAGTTTGACACCACAAATGAAGAGCATCGCAGCTACTTTAGTTTGTATTGTCGTTGATGAAATGTGCAGAACTAAGGTTGAAGATGTCAAATGGGATGATCTTAAACGCTGGGCTTTCTACCTACAAAGCATTCGCTCCACTACAGGGTCCGAAATTGTTAAATCGGATCCATTCTACGGGCCTTTAAATAAACTTGCGCGTGCTTTTCTTGGTCTGGAAGCAATCAGATGCAAAGAAAATAGCATCAGAAAGCTACAATCTGAGATTGCCGAGTTCGAAGCCGGCTTGGAGAGATGCAAGGGCCTCCTTGAAAAGCATAAGGGATTTGGCACATCTTCAGCTTCGGATTTCATGAAGGAAGAGTGTTTTAAAGTAGCTTCGCAGTTGAAGGGGAATGACGTGAGCCGCGTAGTATTTGAGATGTAAAACTTTGGCCATTTTACTTTTTAGCTAAAGCTATGAATTGTATTTTATTTTATTTTTTTCCCTTCTGTTTTATTTATTTATATTTTATTTTTTAATTTTCGAGTTGTTTGTTTTCTACAAGATCAATCTGCAGGGTATTGTAATTAATTACATGGTAAGAGTCCAGTACATTTGCCAAGTCTATGTCACTTAAAACAATCTCAAACAGAAAGATTTCGTTTGGTTATTGTCTCTGTTCTTTAAATAACGGATTTGTGGAAACATTCCACATATCCTTTGTAAATTTGGATAACGATAATATCATCATGTCTTGTTTTTCCAAAAGATGTCCAGTATCATTCGGGTCCAAAAATGTTAGTTGTTTCTCCTTTAAAAAATAAAAATAAAAATAAAAATTCAGAACCACCACAATTAAATAAAACAATTTCTATATAGGCAGAAAATTCATAAGGAGACATGAAGAAAATAAATTAATTAATTAAAAATAAACACACTCTCTTGACAAACACCGGCCACGGATAGAACTTTGTCTTTTGCTTCTCTCTTCTTTCAAACCATTTCATTTGTTGTTCTTTTAATAATTATTTTCCTTTCTTGTTCATTGAAACTCCTTCATTAATTTATTTGTGTTAATTGCTCAGTTGGTTTTTAAATTATTATGTTTGTGTGTTTTGATCCTCGTTCTTTCTTTTTTAGATGAATTAATGACCCTGAACTCCTTAAAAAGTACAAAATGTTCTATTTCAACTAATTTGTTCACGTCCCAGGGCCCATTTGGAGGAAAGATGTAGTTTTGAGAATATTTGTATTGGACCTTATGAAATGTGTGTTTGGTTAAAAGAAATTGTTTTGAGTAAAAATATACAAAAACTCAAAATGTATTTGGAAAATATATATATATATATATCAATATAGATCTTATTTCATTTCTCTCAAAATTCTATACAATTAAAAAAAAAAACCTCTCATTTGAACTTAAAATAACAAAATTATGGACTTTTAAAGTTTGAGTTTACCATAAGCATTTGGAGATATGAAGAGTGAAGAATAATTTTAAGTTGAGAAAAAAGATTTTAAAAAATCTAGAAACCAGATGGAAATTATATGCTCCAAATAGGCACTAAATTGCTCGAGTGGTCTATAAATTGTTATGTTTATGACGTTTGGTTCCTACTTTCTATTTTATTATATTATATATTTGTTTAGCTGAGACCTCAATTTTTATTAAATCTACTAAACTAATCTTAAGAAAATAAAAACAATAACAAAACCTTAAAATATCAAAAGAAATCAATTATTTATATATATATATATATATATATATATCTCAAATCTCAAGACGTTGGCAACAACCTAGGAGTGTTACTGGCCTCGTGACGATCTTGATTGATCGCGAAGGGACCTAGCAGCAGAGGGATCTGGTTCACGCGATGGTCGGATCTACGACTTGGTGTCGAAAGGGCCTTGGGTTGTCGTAGATATATATATACACACACATATATCATATATATATATATATATATATATATATATTTCTCTTAACATTAGTTTAGCAAATTGCCAAATTCAATAAAAAAAATTAAGGTTTTAGCTAAAAATTGAAAATTAAAATAGGGATCAAAACATCATTCATAACTTTGGATTGCGCAAAGTAGGTTTTTATAGTATTGATTTATTAATTCATGTTCTTTATTATTTTCATTCAATAAATAATTAAGTGGTCAGCATTCTGGTAGTTGAACAGAACATTCTTACATATGAAATTTAAAAAAGAATAAGAAGAAGAAGAAATCCAAATGTTTTTGTTCTGAAAAATAAAAATAAAAAAACAGCAAAAACGATTGCCGTACCATTGTTTTGTTGTCGAGCTTGAAAAAACAACATATCATATCTCTAAAAATTATTATCATCCAACTTGGAACAAAAGATATTGGGTTATTTACCTTTTTATATCTTTGTATTTTAATTTTGTTTAGAAAGTATGTGCCTTATGTTTTGAAATTTGGTATAAGTGTATAACTTATACAATTAAATTACTTTTAATATATACAAATTTTTACCATTTATAAGTCAACACTTAATTTTGAAATAATAATAACCAAAATACCTTTAAAAGAAAAACTAAAATTAAGAATCATTTACTTTTTTTATACCATACATTTTGTGGTGAATGGGTAAAGAATATCTTTTAAAAAGTGAAAAAAACAGAGAGAAATGATTGCAAGAGAGGAATTATCCTTGCCGTGTTATCACGGGCATAAAAATGTAACTTTATTCACTTTGAAGCAAAACGGTTCCAAATGTACATTCTTGATTAGCGTTCCATGGAAATAGAAATAAATGGCTTATGATAGCTAGCCAAAAAGAATAGTGGCAATAACAAGAATTAACTATACATTGTTCAACTTAGCTAATCAATTAACAATTATTAGTGATTACAGGCATATGTAGTCATAATATTACATCTGATTTTATTATGAAATCTAAAATTTAGAGTCCTCATTTCAAATTCAATGTATAAAAAATAAAATAAAATAAAAATGAAATAAACAACAATTTCAATCTTGGACACAAAATGATATATCAAACCCGCTACTTCCACTCAAAACCCCATCCCACCAAAACATCTTCAGAGTCACCAGACCTCATGGTTTTAGGCCTATAATTTTTCGTTCTTGTTAAAAGTAAAAAAGCAACTTTGAAAATTGTGTGGAGTTACATAAATAACTATATATCTTTTTAATAAAATAAATATAAATAAATGTATATATACAAAGAGCTTCTTTTAATCGGGATGCCTGAGTGCACCTACTGATACTTGTCACCACCATTTACAAAAAAAAAAAAAATACAAATATCTTCAACTTTCTAATAGCTTGTTATATCGAAACAAATGTTAATTGTAACCCTAATGACTCAAACATGTTCCAAACCCTGTACAAAATACTAGTCTGGTAATAAATCTTTACACGATTGCTTCATTATTAATGTGTACAAGAAAGCATTATATTCGTTCTCGATCTGAGCAAGTTCAAGAAATATCTGAATCCATTATAAAGAAAAAGAATTCTCAACTGATTCCCAAACTTTAGCCGAAAAGGTCTAGGCAATTCTCTCTTAAGAAGGAAACATATAATAAGCAGAAAGGATTAAAAATAATCATTACTTTCCTTTGTTTAAGCCTTACTTTTAGAGTGTGCTTTGTAGGATTAAAAATAAGCAGAAAGGAAAAGGGATGAAGAAATTAGTGAAAGAAATGCACAAGTGCACTTAAAGGCCCCGAGGGAAGGAAGGAATTATCTTCTTTTTCTATTTTTTTTTTTTTTTAAGTAAGGAAGGAATTATTCTTGACGTTCTATATCACTGGCACAAATTAAAATCTTCAAAACGGTTTTCAATAACTTTATGTTGAATAAGATTTAACTGTTGGGATTTATGTCTATAAAGCATATGATACTACAACTTTGTTGCAGTTTATACAAATAAATGTTTTATTTCATTATAGTTGTACATGCATGTATGATTGATTTTTAATAAATATCATTAAAATTTCATAATTATCTATATGATCTTAAATAGTATATATAAGAGTTATATACTAGAGGATAATATTTAAAGATAATAATTAAAATAGTCCGTGATAAATAATCAATTATTTAATTGATTAATCAATTAAAGTATGGAATCTTTAATTAAATATCACGAGTGCATATCATTACCATTAATAATAGAACAGTCTTATCCCAACCATTAGTGTAACGAGACATTTAATGAGTGTACTATGCATAATATGTGATTATGTAGGACAGAGAATGTGACGCGATTGAATTGCTGATAATTTTGGTTAAGTATAGCGGATTCTAATCACATCAACCGATGGTCATATATAGAATAATCTTATGTGATGCCCTAGAAATTCATAAACTTAATTCATGAATTATTATAATGGATTTCCTTCATTAATATAGTTCTAATTAATTATTTTGATGAGTATCAAATTTTAATATCATGAATAATTGTATATATATCATCAGTATGATGATGTCGATGATCTAATAATGTTGAGTTTCTCTATTTATATGAGAAATTATAGATACATAGAAATGAGTTGAATGACATATAAATTTAGACAAAAAATTTATTATGTTGTATTAGAGAGATAAATGTTAATTTTTGGAAAAGAACACCAATTTTTGTAAGTAGGTCAATTTGATAACCTTAGTATTTATTTTGGTCATATCAACATTGAAATTTTAAGAGTATGACTAGGACAATTAATATGTCACATTGATAGAAAATGAATAATTAGGATTTACTTATAGAATATCTAAAGGTAGAAGATTAATCAAGAATTGTGCTTAGATTTGAAATCAATGGTGTAGATTTTATATTAAAGGATCCTAGGAAAATCAATGGCCAAGTTTTAGATGATAAGTGATGAATGAGAGCTTAAGGAAAGGATGGATGGGATGGAAGATTCCATGGATGAGAATGAGGATGACAAGCTCTAATCAATGGTGGAAAATTTGGAAGAAAGAAAGACAAAATGAAAATGAGAAAAACAAAGGGAAGATCCGGATTTTTGTGGTCAAAAGCAAGAAGAAATTTGAACAAATGAGGGGGGAAAAAAAAAGAAAGTGGTGCATGCATGCAACCTCATATAAGAGATGGCATGCTTATTTTAGCAATATGACATAAAGAAGAGACAAGTGAAAGTGACCCCTTGTCTCTACTTTGTTAAACAAAATTTGTACACCAACTCTCTCCCTTAAGTGGCAGCAATGCAAGGGGAGAATCAGCCAAAAAATTTTCATTTTTACCCCTCAAAATAGAGCTCCTTTGAAGCAAATGTTGATTGAAAACAAGGCCCCAACATCTCATTTTATTCTCACACAAGTTAAACTCAAAAACCTTAGCTTCTCCAACTACCACCAAGCTCGGAAAAATACCAACACTACCCTAGCACCCTCCACCCTCCATTTTCAAGCTCTAAGAAACCTCATTACTAAGTTTGAAGAAGTATGAAACGGAGTTAGGGGATGTATTACTAGAGGTAACCTAGTGGTATTCTTTGTGTTTTAGTTATTTTTGGAGAACTAACGTATGAAATTTAGTTAAAATCTTAATGTTAGACTTCTTCTTACCTAGGAGAAGGTTTTGAGAAGAACTTTGGAGGTCCGAGATCTTAAAGGATTCACGAAGCATTTTGGTAAGATCTACGAACTTTGTTAGAGCTTGTAGTTCTTGTGGTAATATGGCATGCATTATAAACTTTAGTATGAAAAATAAATTATAGAATAATATTCTATAGAGGATATACTTCTTTTTAGGCTTTGGAATCAGTTCGTTTGCTTTAGTATGTCTAAAGTTATGAGCATTTGAAGTTGTGACACAAAAATAAAAAGAAAAGGAACCTTTGGGGTACACTTTAGCCACGGGTTTTATGTACTCCGAACCCTTTAGTCTCAAAATTTTGGATTATAAGTTAGAGATCTGAAAATTAGATTCTTTAATTTTTCCAACAAGGTATCATGTACCTCAAACGGATAAATATGCAGTTTTAGATTCATGCGGCAACTGCCTCATTGCATGCCATTCTCACTTCTTAGCAGCCTTGACGTTCGCCAGCTTCAACAGAGTGGGCAACCCTTCGAATCCAGTGGCTATTGCTAGGCCTAATAGGTTATTGTGGGACTGCCCAAGAAGACTGCAGAACTGCTGAATAATCTCCCTAGTCAACTTCTCCTAATGGGTTGGGGACATTAACTCGGAATAAGGAGAGCCGGCAAGCCTTCCCCGAAATGCAAGGCAACCAGTAAGCTTCATGATTTCATCTTTGTAAAGGAAAGCAAAAGGAGCAAGGTTGGTTTTGGAGTAGGAAAGTGCATCGCTTTGGCTTCCATTCTGTAAGATCTCTATGTACTGTAGGATGTGAAGTTTAAGCTCAAGAGTAGAGCCGTTGTATTTGAGCTTTTCTCGGTTCAAATGTACCCATCTCAGAGTAGGATCGAGGTTCCTAACCGTCATGGCCTCGATTATCTGATGCATTTCCAAGAACTGATATTTTAAAATGGCTACCTCAGGTTCTCCAGACTCATTTACAATGCTGTCTCCAAGATCAAGCCAGCCCTGCTGGTAAAAATGGTTGGCTATGAACTATAAGCCTCCGTTTGGTTCGTTAGTCGAAGCTAAAATTTTTAAGTTGAAATTAGTTGGCCTTTTGAGAACTAGTTATAATTTTTATTAATTTTTCAGAAAAAGACAAAAATTGATATGAAAATTTTGAGTTTCAATTGGAACACCAAACGAAAGTAAATAAAAATAGTTGGTATAATGTAATCTACACAAAATTTGAACTAAAGTTGGAGTGGAACATTACAAAGGGTCAATTTTTACCTATAGCTGAACTTATTTTCAAGACCAGGCAAGCTAGCACTGACAGTCAAACTAAATTTAAATGATATCCAAATCCCGATTAAACAAGGAAGGAAATTGTCTTTCACAATGGAAGCAATTAACAAGTGAACTCTTATTTTTCAAAAACTATATTAGAATCCTACTGGAATAATAAATTACATCAATTAGATGCCTGGAATCAAGAATAACCAAATACTAAACTTATTTTATCTAGACATCTCCAGAGCCATGATCCACTTTTTTTTTTTTTAATAAATAAAATTTTACCTTAACATCCTAATAATTCCCCGAAAACCATTTGGCATGCCAAAGTACAAAACTCAAAGCTGCCAAACCCACAACCTGTGGGAAACTCGTGGATATTCATGCGTAGGTGGCCTCATGAAATTGAACCGCAGTCAATGTGAAAGCAAATAACTAACCTTTCAGGGTTAGTATCACAGTCCACTAAAAACATGCTTAGTGCTTCAAACATGGGCAATCGTATTCTACCGGACAAACGATACATACAGTATGATCTATGCTTCTAAAGAACAAGCTGCAACACAGCAAACCTTCAAAAGTCTAGGCTGTAATGACATATTTGTGAAGTTATAATACCAAAATTACAACCCAACAATGAACCACAACAGACTCAATTTTCAAGCGATCACCAGCATTAATACACTTGGATATTGTGCTGTCAAGTGCCTAAACACCCAGTTCTCATTCCTAGTGTTTTATAAACAATAGGGGCAGTCTAAAAATTAATTCGAGAAGAAATTTGGTTTCGTCATAATCGCTAATAATTGTACGATTAGATCAAGAATCAATTTGTTTTAGGCCTTCATCTTAATTCATGATGAATTGCAAGCGTTCTAAAACGAGGCTTCCCACGGGTCAAGTTCAGGCAAAGATCTAGTACAAAGAGAGCATCCAAATCCTTGCTTCACATGTAACACAAGAAAACATTGGTGAAACACAACCAGGATTGATGACCTTAAAAATGATGGAAGAGCTTTTCACTTCTACAAAAAGAAGTTCACCCGAATTCAACAATAGGAGCCGAAAGCAAAGTAATCAGTAATTAGCTCGGTATATAGTAGCTCGGTCTATAACAACCTTAAAATTGTGCTTGCTAAGAGGGAAAGAAATTGTGCGTGGGTGGAACTTTGTGTTGGGATTTTATTAATTCCTATTATGGGCTTGCATATTAAATAACAATTACATTATAGACTACCTAATTTAATAGGGCCAAATAAGTGATCTATTAATTGGGCTTTAGAGATATCATTGGGTATGGACTTTAATGTGTAAAAACTCAATACTAATTAAATTAGGGTTGATAGGAACTCAATTTGAGTTAGTATATAAAGGTCATAATAAGGGTTGTGGTCCCCAAGTTAAATCATAGTGCGTAATATTTGCTCTCCTCCCCCTTCCCCATTAAGAGAGAAAATCCATAGAGCACCTTAGGAAACTAGAGAGATTTAACTGTGGAAGACTCCATCCTTTTTTAATTTGTCTTCATGGATTCAGGTACGCTTCCGATTAATTTTTCTTGATGATTTAACACGAGATCTTGGATTTGGTGATAGTTTTCATCCATTAAAGTTTTCCCCAATAAGTGGTATCAGAGCTACTCATGTTGAATCATTAAGATATATGTATTATGTTTGATATGGGTGTATTCAAATTCAGCAATTTCCGACATTAATTGTTGAGGTAGAAAATTTTTGTAATTATATTTTTTTTCCGAATTCAAATTTTGGGTATATATATAGACATGAATTAAAGATTGCTTGACATTTTGCATTCATATTTTATGGTTTTGGTTTTAGGAAAGAAAAGGATTTCTACTTGCTATTTGTGATATTTTTTTAAATCAATAATCCTTATATTAATTGATTTCAAGAAAAAGAAGGGGGGGGGGGAGGGTTTGTGGCAGGAAAAAGAAAGAAGGAACAAAATTAGGGTTTTTGTTTTTTTTTTTTTTAAGCTTTATGGGCCTTGAGCCCAATATTTTTTTTTTTCCTTTTTTTGGGCTGGCAGTAAAGGATCTTAGGCTGGATAAGGATCCGGATTGAGTTGCCCTGACCTGGTCAACACAGGCTCGTTGACCGTTGACTGTAAGCGTTGACCATTGACTGTGAGTGTTGACCATTGACCGCGAGAGTTGATTGTTGACTGATCGCTGACCGTTTGGTTTGACCTTTTTTTTTCGTCTGATATTTTAAAATAAATTGATTGAAATTATATGTTGCCAAAGTAACCTCTATAATGTAAATTTATTTATTTTGGAATATTAAGACGTGTATGTCTATTATTTATGCAAATAATGACCGGTCCAAAGGAAGGTTATTGTTTGGCCAAATAATAGGCATACCTGTGGTAATAGATATCTGGTGATTGTTAAGTTTTTCCATGTGAGCAATGAGTCGGTCCAAAGAAAGGCTTATAGCTTGACAGGATTAATTATCAATATTTGATTACTACATGGAGAGTACTATTTACAGTTGATATTTATGTCCAAAGACTAAATGTCAATGTTGCGCTTGGTATCTCGTGTTAGGGCCCACCATTATGTGAATTGCTTGATCATATCATTTATGGATTTATTAATTTAGGATTCTTGTTTTATGACATGATATTGATTGTGAGTTTGTTATTTGATTTTGTTCTTGATACAGTTACTGCTTTTGCTTTAACAATATCTACCAATATTAATTCCATTCCCATGCTTAATGGCACGAACTTCTTGAATTGGAAAGAGAACGTTATGATTATTATCGGTTGCATGGATCTTGACCTTGCGTTTCGGGAAGAACGGCCTGCACCTCTCAATGACAAAAGTTCCACTAATGAAAAGGTGAACATGGAGAGGTGGGACCGTTCTAATCACATGAGTCTTATGATCATGAAACGTTCCATTCCGGAAACCTTCAGGGGATCTATGTCCAAAGAAAAGGATGCTACAAAGTTCCTCAAGGAAATAGAACAGCTTTTTGCAAAAAACGAAAAGGCTAAAACAAGCACTCTTTTGGCTAATCTTGTTTCAATGAAGTATAAAGGAAAATGAAACATATGGGAGTACATTATGGAGATGTCTTATATCGCTTCACAACTAAAGGTATTAAAGTTAGAGCTGTCTGGGGACTTGCTAGTGCATTTAGTTTTGATTTCTCTTCCTACATAATACAGTCAGTTTAAAATGAGTTATAATACTGAAAAGGACAAATGGACTCTTAATAAGCTCATATCCCGTTGTGTGCAAGAAGAGGAAAGGCTGAAATGAGAAAGAATTGAAAGTACTAACTTAGCATATGCCTCTAAGGACAAGAAAAGGAAAAGAGGAAAAGAAGCTGCAATTGGGACATCACAGCATAAGGTGCAAAACAAACAGGATGAGGAGTTTACCTGTTACTTTTGCGAGAAACCTGGACACAGGAAGAAGGAATGTCCCAAGTACGCCAAATAGCGTATGAAGAAAGGTATGCTTCTCACTTTGGTTTGTTCTGAAGTTAATTTAGCTTCTATATCTAGACACACTTGGTGGATAGATTCGGGTACTACTACTCACATAAGTGTGTCTATGCAGGGTTGCTGTGGTGTCGACAGCCAAGTGATGCTGAAAAATTCATCTATGTGAACGATAGCAAAATAGTTGCAGTAGAGGCTATAGGAACTTTTAGGTTATTATTAAAGACTGGTCATTTTTTGATTTTAGAAGAGACTTATGCAGTACCATCTTTTAGACGAAATATTTGGTTTCAATTTCTATTTTTGACAAATTCAATTATTCTTGTTCATTTGGAAATAAAAAATTTAGTCTTTTTCAAAATTCAAATCTTATTAGTATCGATTCTTTATCTTTATATGATAACCTATATCTGTTTGATACAATTACCTCATTTAATGAAACCTTGCATGCAAGTTCACATGGTAAAAAGCGAAAATTAACTGAAAGGGATTCCGCCACACTATGGCACAAGCGTTAGGCCATATCTCTAAACAGAGAATTCAGAAACTTGTGTCTAATGGGATTCTTGATTCCTTTAATTTGATAGACTTCCAAGTCTGTATTGAGTGTATAAAGGAGAAACAAACAAACATTAGGAAATTAGATACCAACAGATGTTATGATGTCTTAGAACTGATTCATATTGATATTTGTGGACCATTCCCTACAACTTCTTGGAATAGTCAACAATATTTTATCACATTCATAGACGACTATTCAAGGTATGGGTAACTATATTTGATTCATGAGAAATTACAATCCCTGGATGCATTTAAGGTTTTCAAAGCTGAAGTTGAAAATCAACTTAGCAAGAAAATTAAAGCTATCAAATCTAACCGTGGTGGTAAATGCTATGGTAGATATGATGGATCCAGTGAACAACGTTCAAGACCTTTTGTGAAATTCCTAGAAGAATGTGATATTGTCTCGCAATACACAGTGCCAGGCAAACCAAGCATGAATGGTGTTGCAAAGAGACGAAACAGAACGCTTAAGGATATGGTAAGAAATATGATTAATCATTCTTCTTTACCAGAATCCCTCTGGGGTGAAACTCTAAAGATTACAGCATATATCCTCAACAGGGTTCCAAATAAAGTAGTAACTAAAAATCTTTCTGGACTACGGACAGGCAAGAAGCCTAGTATTAGGCATCTATACATTTGGGGTTGTCCAACTGAGGCAAGGCCTTATAGACCAAATGAAAACAAACTAGACTCAAAAACTGTAAGCTGCTACTTTGTTGGGTACTCTGAATGGTCAAGGGGTTTTAAATTTTTTGATTCCACTACTAAGACATTTTTCGAGACAGGAAATGCAAGATTTCTTGAGAAAGTTGAGTTTGTGGGAGGAGATAAGGTTAGAGACATTATTTTTGAAGAGGAATTCATTTCTCTTCCTATTATTGCTATTGATAATGATCAAGCTCTTATTACTGACATTGTTCAAAATGCAAATCCGGAATATCAAAACAATGTAGAAGAACTCATTGTGTAAAATGAAGAAATTATACCTGAAATGCAAACTCAACAACCTTTAGAGGATATGCCATTGAGGAGGTCCACTAGAGAAAGGAGAAATGCAATTCTAGATGACTATGTTGTTTTTCTCCAAGAACATGAGCTTGATATAAGAGTGGTAGGAGATGATCCAATCAAATTTCATCAAGCCAAAGAAAGTTCTAATTCTCAAAAGTGGCTACATGTCATGAATGATGAGATGAAATCCATGAAAGACAATGACATTTGGGATCTCGTCGAGTTGCTTGAAGGTGTGAGACCCATTGGTTGCAAATGGATAAGTAAGGCCACAAGGGATTCAAAAGGCAATATGGAGAGATATAAAGCTTGTCTAGTTGCCAAGGGTTTCATTTAAAAGGAAGGCATTGATTACAAGGAGACTTTCTATCCGGTTTCAATGAAAGACTCTTTCAAGATTATAATGGCACTTGTGGCTCATTTTGATTTGGAGCTACATCAGGTGGATGTAAAACTACGTTTCTCAATGGTGACATTGATGAAACGATATATATGGTGCAGCCAGAAAACATTGTATCCAGTGACCCAAAGAAAATGGTCTGCAAACTGAAGAAATTCATCTATGGTTTTAAACAGGCTTCTCGTCAATGGTATTACAAGTTTCATCAAGTCATTATCTCATATGGTTTTGAGGTAAATAAGGTTGATGATTGTGTATATCATAAGTCCAGTGGGAGTAAATACATATTCCTCGTGTTATATGTCAATGATATACTGTTTGCTAGAAATGATATAGGCTTATTGCACGAAACCAAGAGATTTCTGACTAAGAATTTTGAGATGAAAGATCTTGGGAATACCTCTTTTGTATTAGGCATACAGATACATCGAGATCACTCTCGAGGTATCCTTGGGTTATCACAAAAGAACTATATCGAAAGAGTTCTAGATAGATTCGGCATGAAAGGTTGTGCACTAGGAGACACCCCTGTCGCTAAAGGAGGCAAGTTTAGTCTTAGTCAGTGCCCAAGTATGAGTTGGAGTGGAAATAAATGCAAAAGATTCCTTATGCGTCAACTGTAGGAAGTCTTATGTATGCTCAAGTATGCACGCGTCCGGATATTACATTCATATTGGGAATGCTAGGCAGATATTTAAGTAACCCAATGATAGATCATTGGAAAGCAACCAAATGGATTATGCAGTATTTGTAGAAAACAAATGATCACATGCTCATTTATCGAAGATCAGATCATTTAGAGATCGTTGGATATTCTGATTTCAATTTTGCTAGATGCCAATATAGTAAAAGATCCACATCCGACTATGTCTACCTATTAGCTGGAAGAGCCATTTCCTGGAAGAGTGTTAAGCAGACACTCATAGCTTCTTCCACTATAGCAACTGAGTTAATAGCTTGTTATGAGGCATCTAATCATGGGATATGACTGCGAAATTTTGTCACTGGGTTGCGAATTGTTGATGGTATTGAAATACCATTAAAGATATATTGTAACAATAATTCGGCTATGATTTATTCCAATAACAACAGAAACTCTACAAAGTTGAAGCACATAGACCTCAAGTTTCTTGTTGTTAAAGAAAGAGTTCAGAGTCATCAAGTGACTATAGAATATATTAGGACAAACTCCATGATTGCAGATCCGCTTACTAAGAGTTTACCACTCAAGGTCTTTCATGAGCACACTACTCATATGGGTGTTGTTTTACTTGACGATGTGCATGTTTAGTGGGAGTTTGTGTTTTGATGTTCTTTGGTACAAACACGTTTTGTGTTTGTTTTCTGCAGAATAAAGTATATGGTTCATTTAGAAACTCTGAATGTTATTTATGTTTGATCTCACTAAAGAATAAAGCTGGACCAGTTGGAAATAAGCATGTTTAAGATCACATTGCATGTGATTTCCATGCTACGCATCCATACTTGATCTATGTCATTGAATATATTGGTATGGTGACTATTGATGGGTCTAGTTATGAATATATGTAACAAATATCACTTTAATCCCATGCTAATATAGTAGATGGACCAGATTGTAGTTAAAGAGATATTTCAAAATAGATAGCTTTCAGTATGCACTCAGGACTTTATATAATACAATTGTTTTAGGAAACATATATAGTTCAAGTAGGAGATTGTTGGGATTTTATTAATTCCTATTATGGGCTTACATATTAAATAACAATTATATTATAGGCTATCTAATTTAATAGGGCCAAATAAGTAATCTATTAAGTGGGCTCTATAGATATCTATTGGGTATAGGCTTTAATGTGTAGAAACCCAATACTAATTAAATTAGGGTTGATGGGTATCTAATTTGAGTTAGTATACAAAGATCATTATGAGGGTTGTGGTCCCCAAGTCAAATCATAATACGTAATATTTACTCTCCTCCTCCTTTCCCATTAAGAGAGAAAATCTATAGAGCACCTCAGGAAACTAAAGAGATTTGACTGTAGAACACTCCATCATTCTTTAATTTGTCTTCATGGATTCAGGTACGCTTTCGATTAATTTTTGTTGATGATTTAACACAAGATCTTAGATTTGGTGATAGTTTTCATCAATTAAAGTTTTCCCCAACACTTTTAACTTAGTAATTGTGCATTTCCCCACTCATATGGTCATGAGGAATTTTATTGGTGAAATTGTGACGACCCGTAACGTAAAAGAGCCATCTTGAATTTACTTTAACTTGACTTACATCATTAATTATGTTCCTAAATTTCGGGGGAATTTTTTTTATTAACTTATTAAAACTTAGAAATTTTCTTTTCTTTTCTTTTCTTTTTTTTTTTTTAAATTGCTTTGGAACTTAAAGTGATATTGCTGACCGTAATATACTATTGTCAAATTTAATGGAATTGTTAATATTTTTATTTTTTATTTTTTACTTGATGTATGTTTACCTATTGTGGCTTAAAAATCACTTTGTAGAGTATTAAATAGGCACAAATAAAATAGAGCATTGCAATAAAATAGGGTATTAAATAAAGTTATGTCTAAAATCACAAATTTTTTTTTTAAACTTTGGGATGGAAGGATTCGAACTCTACACCTTTAGGTGGAATCAAGTGTGGTATTAATACTAAGCTATGCCTGCAACCACCGTTGTTTATTAGTTTAATTGAAAAATGGTGAATTACTTGCTGTAGTCACTGTTCTTTTTGGCTAGCTATTATAAGCCATTTATTTCTATATCTATGGAAAGTTAATCAAGACGGTACATATTACGTTGCTCAGAAGTGGATAAAATAATTTTTTTTATGCCCATGATAATACGAAAAGATGATAATATGAAAAGGATAATTCCACTCTCGTATTCCTTTCTTTCTCTCTTTTTATTTTCTTAAAGATATTCTCCATCTTTTCACAATTTTTTTACTTAACGTATGTGACAACAAAATAAGAGTAATTCCTCACTCAAAATCCTTTCTCCATCTCTTTTCACTTTCTTAAAAATATTAATTCTCCATATCTACTCACAATTTTTTTATTTAATGTTTACGACAAGAATAATTCTTCTCTCACAAATCATCTCTTTCTTTTCACTTTCTTAAAGGTATTCTCGATCTATTCACAACTTTTGCTGAAAAAGCGTAGCCTTCCCCACCAGAAGGCAACATATTAGTTGCATTCCACTTCATTATTTGAGCCTTTTATTTTACTTAACACACATACCGAATATCTTATTGCCTTCCTTCCAATTTTTTTTTCAAGTGAATAAACATTCGTCTTTGTCTTCTTTTGGCACGTGAAAGCATGTATTTTTCTATTATTTATCCCCCATACACAAAATTAGGATGGATATTACCTATATTTATCCCTATCTCCAAATAAAAATTTAACGCAACTTAGACCTCGGAACTGAATTCCCAAAATAAATATTTCTATTCCATAAATTTTTATTTTGTCTTGAAATCATTATTTAGGATACAAGATATTTATGATTAATTAGGAAACAAGAGAAAATGATGTTAAAGAATGAGGAGTGAGAAAGTGATGAGAGAGAAAGTCATGAATAGAGAGAGTGAGAAAAGAGAAAGCAAAGAGAAATTATATATGAGGAGCAAATGAAGAGATAGAATGATGAGAGGGTATAAAAAAAGAATAAGTAACATAATTTAAAGAGTAACCAACGAGAGACAATGAAGAGAAAGAAAGTGACGAGAGATATTAAGAAGAGAAACTGGCGAAAAACCGACGGTAGTATCGTTGGTTGCCCCTGACAATGGTTGTTTCCGGCTGATACCGGAATATATATATATATATATTGTGGTACACACCGGTGGTTACTAGTTCGATTGGTGATGGACACCGATAGTTATCAGTCACGGTTAGTATTTGGTGAATGCCTACTTTAATTTACCGATATCAAGGTGGATACTAATCAGTAATATGACATATAGCACAGCATTTTTCTATGATTTTTTCTTTTTTCTTATGTCCCAAGTCCATTCAAGGAAATAATTTGTGACACTCGTGTACTTCAATAATTAATAATTGTAGGAGAAACCATCTCGTCATTTTTCGTGATTGTTGCAAAATATATGTTGACTTACAAGGATAAAATATTACATGTAAGCAGAGGCTTCAGTGATCAGTGCAGGCAGATTTAATTCTGAAAGTTTGTGAATCGATCTGTCTTACGCTCAAGGGAAAAATAATAATAATAATAAACAATCAAACAATCAAACAAACAAACAAAGAGGATAAAAAGAAGAAGAAGAAGAGAGCACAATTTAAATGCTCAAAAACAGCCTTTAAGGATAAAATGAGTAAAACATAAAAATAAATAAAACCTACGGTAATAACCATATAGTCAAGAGAAATTACTCGTTTTCTACAATTTTATTTTTATTTCTATTTTCCATTGCCTGGAATCCGAGACGATTCAAATTTACTTCGTAGTCTCTACAAAGGATGGGAACAAGCTTCATCCATCACAAAGCTAAGTCTCTATTTACCGTCGTGATGTTTTGTGAGTAACTCGATCAACACTAACTTCATTAGTTAATCTCGGCTAGCTCCACGAATGGAAAGAAAGAACCTGCTCAAAACTGCTTTCCTGTAACTAACTTGAAATCTAATGTGTCGATGTTTTTCACCTTTCATCCGCTCATGTCTTGAACCCGATTCGGATCAGTTCCGATAAGATGTCAACCCATGTGTCCGGGACGCCGGGTAAGCACCAATGAAGGCAGTCCTGGCCCCAGACTGCAACTGCATCTTTCTTTCCCAACCATACCGCTGGATGGGCATCCGCTCTGAATTCGCTCAAGTGAGTCAGGTCGAGCAATTGGATTTCTGTGCCTTTCAGTGCGTCTTGGATCAGCAGGTTCAAAGTTCTTGCTTCCTTATTCACTCCATTGTTTCTGGGATCAAACCACAAGTCAAGCTGCCCAGATATCACAATCTAATTTTCTCAGGAAAAGAATCTTCCACGAAAAGTAAGGGGGAAACAACATTTGTTTTAGAAATAATCCTTAGTAGAAGTGATGAGAAACAGGATCAGAATTTTTGAATCCAAATTTCTATATTGATCTATTAGGAATGCTTTTGTCTAGTATTTAATTTTGAATTTAGGATTATGTTTTTTAAAAATTTAGTTAAGTCGAGCTTTTTATTAGTTCTATTTTTATAAATGACTTGGTGATTTTAATGTCAAAAGAGAGTTTTATGATTGATTGTTGTATGTTGAGAAGATATCTAGTTTCCTTCCTCTCGAGTACTTCTCTCTTTTGAATCCTTCGTTTCCTCTTTTGGATCTATTTCTATCTCTCTAGCGGTTCTATTTCTCTCCTTGGTTCCATCTTTTGTATCTAGATTCCATCTCTTCTATCTTGGCCCCACATCAATAAGTTCGTGATACAAGAATCTTGAAAAATGCAACTCATTAGTACCTTGAAATTTTTTACTACGTCCAAACCTGGGCTAGAAGTAATTTTCAGAACTTTGGATTTTTTTTTTTTAAATATGGTAAATAATGTACAACAAGATGAGCTATCGTCTGATGTCATACCTGGGGCTCTTCAAGAGGATCATTAAACGTGCAACTGCCATTTTGATTCCACTCACCGCCAAAGAAATGCCTTGGTGATTGCAAGCGCCAGAATTTGAGTGTTTTGCGGGGAAAGACTTTTTGTATGTGCAAAACCATATTCTGAAGAACTAGTTTAAGTCCATCCAACATCTCAAGCGGAGGGAGTATTGGTTGACCCGCCCGATAGAAAACAAGAGGTGTCTCTTTAGGGAATTTATCCAAACCCCACCTAGTGAAGACCAAATTAGTAAGCACCTCCAGGACACTTACGTTAATTGAAACAGAATCTGTCACAAAAACCATTTTAAGAATGGCAAAAATAGCAAAAATCATGTAACAAGTTGCAATCACGCATTGGAAGTGGATGAAGGCTAAGGTAGAAACGAGTTACTACGGAAAACTCTTCAAATTTGATACTTCATTTAGTAGCCATTGAGTACTTGTGACTTTATTGTCTTGAAGAGAAGATATTCAAGGTTTATACCACATAATTGAACAAAACTATTTTACTGATGCCTGAAAAGAGGAAAGAGTTTCTCCAAGAAACTATTAAAAACTGAAATGCAAGAAATCAAAGATGGTAAAGACTAAAGAGCACGGTTATTAACATATCAGCATTGATGAGAGAAAAAGAAATAGACCAACATAGTTGAATTCCTGTAATTTCTCACAGAAATAAGAAACTTAAAACTAAAAGGAATGTCAGGGATATGCCTCCTCCCCAAGAAAGTCCTTTGAATGGGTTATTGCCCATACATATTCGGTGGAGATGCAATTATTCTTATAATGTCATTAATTAACTGAACCTTGCAACTTGCATCAATGCATATGCAGTGACAAAACTTTCAAATTCATGGTAGAGGAGCAAAAAAAAAAAAAAATTTACCAACAACATCAGATTTGGTCTAGCAAAAGGATAGAAAACTACCAATGGCCAGTATTAAAAACAAGGACATCATAGAAATCAGCAATGTTGGACCAATCATCTGCTGGCGTATCGACATCTACCCTGTAAATTCCTTTTAAACCATCTTGATTGCCATCTGAAGGTTGTTTTGGCTGCCACCTTGAGTTAATCATCAATAAGCATGTGAGGTTGTCATTTTGTAAAACAAAACAAAAACCACGAGATTCTGAAACAAAATCTATTAACCCCATTGGAATCCGAGCAAAATGGAGGGGCGACAGGAATAAACGTCACTAATTACTTTGATTATGCATCCAACTAAGAAAAAATCCATTAATATACATAAACCACTAAAATAATGAAACAAACACAAAGCATTTTATGAGGTCAAGGGTGAAATGATCCATGAAGCATGAAAACAATAACGAAACCACAACATCGTTACCAAACCCACCAAGAAAAGGTTGTACAGATCAAAAAACCAACATAATCTTAATCCCAAGAATTACCACCAATATGAAAATTCTTAACATCTCGACAGAACATTCTAAAGCCTAGAAAGCAACATTTTGAATCCAACAACATCATTCGTTTTTCCCACATGAATCTGCAATGCCATCACAATTCTGTCTAATTACTCAACATCTACACCACCACCAAAGACCTTGTGATCATTATCATGACAGAACCAAAAGTTCTATCAAATCATAGTGACATCACATTAGATAAATTAAGACAATTCTATGAAATTCCATAGCTTAAAAACAAAGAAATCTCTAACTATTCGATAGCACAAACATTCATATTGCATTTTTTTTTTCCAAACATATTTCAAATTTTTTTGATAGCCCTAACATTCATATTGCATTTTTTTTTTTTTCCGAACATATTTCAAATTTTTATACTATTTTCTATATTACAATTCATTTCCAATCATATTTCAACCAACCACACATTTCAATACCAATCTACAAAACTCCAATACCAACCATTGTTCCAAATGGGCCCTAAGACAATTTGATGAAATTGTATAGCTTAAAAACAATGAAATCTCTGTAATGATCAAGATTTGTTAATTTAGAGAACTAACGATCTTACTGATATTTGGCGAGCAAAACAGCCCGCTGATAAGCAACAGTGACATTAAACTTGGGGAAATAAGCACCTCTCCAAGCCCCTTTCTTCTTCCACTTCTTGGCACCCAAATCAGCCACTCTAAGAACACACAAAAACGACACCAAAAAGTTCTCACTCAACGAGTCCCCAACAAGACCAACATTCCTGTTCCTCATCAGACCCAGAAACCGAGAGGGGTCAATCCTCGGCAAATCGCACGTCTCGGGCACCCATTTCCAGGAATTGATGTTGCCCATGTTGTCCCTCTGGTTCCTCAGACAGTTCCAAGCGTTGCGGTGAAAAGGGCACGTCTCGTCGTAGATGGGTTTTCGAGTGGGGTCGAAAACCCAGCGGCCCTTATAGAAATTGCATGGATTTTTAGGAGATTTGGGCTTGGGGGTTGAACTGGGGATGGTTTTGAGAGATTGAGTTGAAGAAGGAGAAGAAGAAGAAGGAGAGTGGAAAGGAAGGACAGAGGAGTAGAGGAAGATTAGGGAAAGGGATAAGAAGAGGAGCCCTGGAAGGAACTGTGAGAGGAGCTTAGTGGGCATTGTTGAGGTTTTGCATTTTCTAGAGGAAAAGAGAGGAGGTCGTTTCTGGTTGAAAATTATGAATAATTCGTCGTCGTTCGTCCTCAGCGTCCTTCAGCTCTTCTCAGATCGCCGGCGCTCGGCTCTTCCAGATCCGCCTGTTTCATCTCCGATTCCCATAGGAAAATATACTAATTAAGTTTAACTCAAATTAAACTATACTTTTTTTTTTAATCTTTTTCTGAAAAAATTTTTTATCTTTTCTAAAAAAAAAATTTTATCTTTTCTAAAAAATTAACAAAAATTACTATTAAAACTTAAAAATCTTAAACTAAACTCATTTACCAAACACCCCCTTAAAAAATTAACATAAGGATAAATAACTAAGTGGGAGAGCCTCTCCCAGAATAACTACCGGTAGAGTTTCTTTTTGAATCGTTAAGATTTAATCTAACGGTTGAAATATTGTTGATGTATCATATTTATCATGTACCTTTCCTTATATTACCCTTTTCACCCCAAGTCTTCTCCATCGTCGGCGACAGCACGAGGAAGTGGAATCTCTTTAGGATCTATTCCAGCATTTAGAAATTGATTAATCAGTAGTGATCCATGTACTTGATGCCCCGCCCAAGAAAGAGACCCAAGGCCTAGTAGCCCCGCTAAATGGTGATTCAACATAGATTCTACATCTTGGAACCAAGCCAATTTTGGAGCAGCTTTGTGATAATGGAACCAACCAGCAAAAAGCATTAAGGCTGCAAAAACCAATGCACCAATTGCAGTACAATAGAGTTGTAATTCACTAGTTATTCCAGATGCTCGCCAAAGCTGAAAAAAACCAAAAGGTGATTTGTATTCCTCGGATCCCGTCGCCGGCGACCCACCCCGGTGACTGCCCCAACGCTAACGACCCATCCCCGGCCCCCCCACCACTGACCGCCCCCCACCCAGCCCCAACACCCTACTGCCCAATCCCCGGCACCACCCCCCAGCCCTCCCCCGTCGGGCTCCCGACCCTAGCCCCCCAGGTCCCCCTCCCTCGGTACCACTCCCTCGACCCCCCCAGCACCCCGCCGATGGGACTGCCCCACCCTCTCTCTCTCTTCTCCTTTCTCCCTTTTCCCTCCTCTCCCAGCCCCCCCCCACCCCACCCCACCCCCGACGAGGACCCCCCATCCCCCTCTCTCTCTCTTTTTGCGTCGAGGGTGTTGGTGGGGGGCCGCAGGCCTAGAAGGTGTTGGTGGGGGCCCCAGAGCCCCTTCGACGGGACCCCCCCACCCCCTCTCTCTCTTCTCCTCTCCCCCTTTTCCCTTCTCTCCCAGCCCCCCCCACCCCACCCCTGATGGGGACCCCTCATCCCCCCTCTCTCTCTCTTTTTGCGTCGAGGGTGTTGGTGGGGGGGGCCGCAGGCCGGGAAAAGAGACAGGAGGTGGGAAGGTCCCCGTCTGGGGGGCGCCCCGGGGGCGATGGGGGGGGGAAGGTCAGGGGAAGGGGCCTGGGGTGAAGGTGTCGGGGGAGGGGGACCTGGGGTGGAGGGGCATCGGGGGGGCCGAGGCCAGGGGGCTAGTGGGGGAGTTGAGGGGTGCCCGGGGTTGGGGAGTGGGGGGTCGGGGCTGGTTGGGGGGCGGCCAGTGGTGGGGAGGCCGGGGTGGGTCGACGACATCGAGGCGGTCGCCGGGGTCAGTTGCCGACGACGAAGAAGACTTAGGGTAGGAAAAGTAATATAAGATAAGGTGTATGATAAGTATGGTGCACCAACAACATTTTAACCGTTCGATTAAATTTTAACGATTCAAAAAGGGACTCTACCGATAATTACTCTGAGAGAGACTCTATCACTACCTCTCACATTAAATTTTTATGTTTATTTTACATTTAAGTTTTAACTTAAATTAAATTGAATTATTTTATATCAGTTTTTATCAAGTCAAAAATGTATAACTAATTTTTAAAAAATTAATCAATTTTAATTTAAAAATTTCCTCTCTAATCAGTGAATCAAAAGCACGCTTAATTTTGTATAATTTTGATATCTGAAATTTTTCATAGCTGAAATACCTCTAAAATATTAAAATATTTATACAATAGTCCTCTGCGTTATTTTTTGGATGGAATCTATTAGTAATTATTAAAAATTGATGCCGACTACGGATTTTGTCACAAAATTAACAGAAATAAATATTATAACAAAATTTTTGATAGTCTAAGGTCATTTCAACTATTAAAAAAGAACAGACAATACCCCCAAACTATTACAATAATGCTACAATAGTCATTTTCGTTAATTTTTTGATAAATCTGTTAGCAATTTGGTAAAAAACTAATGCTAACTAACGGAGTCCATTTAAAAATTAATGTAAATGACTATTATAGTAATATCTTTAATAGTTTAAGGGCTTCATGCGGTCCCAAAAAAAACTAAATTTTTTTTTAATGATTTCAAAGAGTGATTAAGGAATCAACAGAGACGAGGGCTTAAGATTACAAGCTCGAACAGTAGAAAAATCAACATTAGTAGGTACAAAAAGAAGTGGAGTTAGAGATATGTTTCAATATAGACATACATCAAGATTTTTTTAAGATAAAATAAATTTTAGTAGGACTATGTGAGAATTCTTAATTTCAATGGGTTTATGTGAGATTTTTTAAGTTTAATGGGACAATGCAGTAAAGTATATAACTTTTTTTATATATATAGAATTGATATTATTGGGGATTGTTTGAGAATTTTTAATTTTTAATAAAGACTAGATACTATATGAGAATTATTTATTTTCAATTAGGCCAAATTGTAAATAATGCGAAATTTTTTAGAAAAAATTAACACAACAAAAAATTTGAGTAAGGACTATAGCCTTCACTCGCACCCTTCTACCGCAGCCTTTGGGACAGAGGTACAAAGAATGGTTGCAAATATCCATGATATTTCTGAAATTTCCACCTTAATTTCCATGTTTAAGAGGTACCAAAATTTTTTTTGGGATATAATATATTTTCCGTCAAAATATCAAGGAAATATCAATAAAAATATTGATATCATAAAACGTACTGCAATTTTTATAAAAATATCATGAAATAATGAAGAAATCAGAAATTTTTGTGAAAATATTGGAAATTTCATATGCAAATTTCAGTTTGAAATTTTTCAAAATTTCAAATTTCTATCATTTATTAAATTTTTAAAAATGCTATAATTATCTTTTATTTCTTTTAAATAGATGGTGAGATAGCGCAACCAACATGTTATAATTATCCTATTTAAAAAAAAGATAAAATAAAAGAAAAGATAACACATAAAAGCCAAGAGAATATATTCTCCTAGACTTTTACAAACTTTGCACAATTTCTTGTTTTTGATAATAGGTTAAGAAGAGATCAATAAACCTACTTATTAACATGTTTACAATTTTATTTAACTTTATCCGAACAACATATCATGACACCCATTTTGCTTGAATTACAATGGCATTGCAATCATGTTTGAACCTCATATGACTTCCTTTCGATATTATTTTACATAAGATAAAATATGTTTTTTTTTAATGTAAAACTTGCGTATGATGTCTATTTTTTAATTTGTACCATACTAAAATGAAAAATATATTTTAGTAACTTCCGTAATTTTTTTCAATTATTTCACCGATATCGATAATATCTCTGAAATTTTTATAAAATTGGACTACCGATATTTCTGTTGTTATCGATATTTCATCCTTGGTACAAAGAGAGGTCTTCTTTTGGAGATTTTTTTTTTTTTTTGGGTCTTTTCTTTTAATCACATTTATTTTATACAAAAATGATTAATGTTCTAAAATATAAAAATAAAAACTGAAATTGATTTTTTTTTAAGCCCAAAAATTCTCACAAAAAATTCTCACAAAAATTTTGAAGAAAAATTGGAGAAAAAGAGATAGTAATATGACTATATTTTTAGCTCTAAACTTAACCAAAAATTGGTTAAAAACACAACAACTTCGCCCTCTTGAGGAACCCTCATTATATAGCCGCTAGAGAGGATTTTTGGCACAACAAATCCACCACCTAGGCTAGTTAATCAGTTGGAAACTCACAGTAAACCAGCTGGGGCTGAGGATTAGGGAAGCTGGATGCAAGGCCCGTGATTTGCGAGCTTGAGTTTCAGCCCAAGAATTATGCTACCAAGCTGGTAAGCCAAGCGGAGAGAAGCGGTAAACCAGCTTGAAGAAATTGATTGCCTAGGCTGGAATTGGCACCAAACGTGTGGGCTTGGCTGGAAACATGGCCCGAAACTCGCGGTAAGCCAGTTGGAGGAGCTTGGTGTCCTGGGCTAAAGTTGGCTGAGAATTCGGCCTGAAAGTCACGCGGGCTTGGGTTGGCGTTGAAGCTGGAATCACGGGCTTGGCTAGTAGTTGCAGTCACGGGCTTGGGCTAGCACACATGGAGGGAACAGTTAGGGCTCAAATGCTGTGGCAAATGATTTTGGGCTTCATTTCTTGGGCTTTGTTTGACTGATTTTGCTTGTAATTTTGATCCAAATGTCTTATCTCCCTACAAAACAAATTAAATTAAAACTAAATATTTCCACAAGGATAAAAAGATTTTAAATTAAATTTATGAGAAATATTTAAATTAAAACTTAATTTATTTGATAATTATGTACAATAAAAGTGCATTTTTGTGCATTTATCACAACCCCAACTAACTTATTGCTAGTCCCTAGCAAATCGAGCGGAATAAAAATCAAGTTAAGCTGAAAATTCAAATCGAAACCTGTAAAATCATCCAAGCACTCAAACAAAACATCAGCAAGAAATCAGAAAATGCTATCAAAACTACTTCAGTCATTACTCTAGAGTTGTGTATGTGAGCATTAAACTATATCCTTCTTACTATAGTCCATAACACAAATAGCATTGAAAAATTCACCAAGAAAAAGTCTCAACTCCATTACCTCACGGGTGTTGGAAATATTTTAGTACAGAAGTTTTCACTCATGGAGTTTGAAAGGAATCAGTCAACACTCAATTAAGAGAAGGTAATTTTTAAGGACAAGCTAATAAACAATCATTGATCAAATGATAGGCGAATCAAATATTCGGAGCATTACACCACTTTCACCATAAACCAGCTTCCGGGATTTCATTCGGATCAAATAGAAAATCACACAAACGCACCATTTTTTTTTTTAGCAAGAGACATCATGCTTAATAGAACAAGTTTAGTAAGGAATTCTTTTCACTACTATGCAGCACCTGATGAGATTATAACCGAACTACATGAATATTGATAATGAAATGAATGCTCTTGCTTTTTTTTTTTTTAATACAAAGGAAAAATGATGAATATGTGCAAAACAAGGCTCTATTACAAAAGATTAATTCTATCTAACCAAAAATCATCCCGCAAATAAAAGTACCAGTTAAGTAATGGTGTTCCAAATAATGATTTTACCAACTCAAAATATCAATAAAAGTTCAAAAAACTATTTTCTCAACTCTCAAAACTTACTAAAAATGAAACACTTAAACTTGAGAATTTCTCTCAACTAAATTTGTTAACAACCATCTTACCACAAGGTTTAGCATGTGCACAAAAAGAACTCTGGAAATCATTTCTTAATAGTCAAGATAACAAAAACTGACTCAAACCGAATATTTTGAAATCACACTTAGACAACTTTGCAAAAAAAAAAAGACCCAAATTCCAAAATGACAAAAATTAAACTCACTCATGAATATGCTCACCACCCCCAATCAAAAATCAAACAGTGTCCTCAATGTCTAAAAATATGTACAAATATAAAGAAATCAGGAAAAGAGAACACCTGGATGATGACGGTAGGAACATAGCTGAGCTACTTGATCAGATTCTCCAAAACACGCAAACAAATATAAAAACACATAAAAACAAACCAAAAGTGAAAGCACACAAAACACAAAGAAAGAAACAAGCAAAACAAATAAACAAAAATAGGATACCCAAAAAAAAAAGGGGTTGGAAGCAAACTACTCATAAACTAGGGCCTCAAAAATGATTTATTCAGCCCGGTTCACTCGCTCAATGTAATGCTTCATTCTCTGGCCATTAACTCTAAAAATTCTCCCATCTCTTGGGTCCTCGATCTCAACAGCACCATTGGGAAAAACTTGTTTCACCACAAATGAACCAGTCCACCGCGACCTCAACTTACCTGAGTGGAGATGCAGATGGGAGTCATAAAGATGCACCCTCTGATTTGGCTCAAAGTTTTTCCTCAAAATCTGCTTGTCATGAGCCACCTTCATTCTAGCCTTGTAAATCTTGGAGTTATTATATGCATCGTTGTTCAACTCCTCAATTTCGGACAACTGGAGCTTGCGATGTATACCTGCATCACTAAGATCAAAGTTAACGGCTTTAGTAGCCTAGTAAGCCTTATGTTCAAGCTCTACAAGTAAATGACAGGCTTTTCCAAAGACAGGACTATAAGGAGACATTCCAAGAGGGGACTTATATGTAGTACGGTATGCTCAAAAAGCGTCTAAGAGACGTGAGGACCAATCTTTGTGGTCAGGGTTCACCATCCTTTCTAGAATCTGTTTGATCTCCTTATTCGCCAACTCAGCTTGGCCATTTGTCTATGGATGTAAGCAGTGGAAACCTTATGAATGACACCGAACTTGCGCATGAAAGCCTCGAAAAAACGGTTGCAGAAATGAGTTCATTGATCGCTAATGATAGTACGCGGAATACCAGACCTAGATAACACATTCTCTTTGAAGAACTTTGCATTATCATTGGTTCGACAGGGCACAGCTTCTACCATTTAGAAATGTAATCCATAGCGAGGAGAATATAGAGATAACCAGAAGAAGATAGAAAATGTCCCATAAAATCCATCCCCCAACAATTGAATATTTCTAACATAATAATTGGGTTCAAGGGCATCATATGGCGACGGGATAGAGCACCCAACTTTTGGCACCTTAGACAAGAGCGACAAAACTCATTAGTGTTTTTAAACAAGTGGGCCAATAAAGACCACACTGCAAGATTTTTGCGGCAATTTTCTTCATAGAGAAGTGGCCACCATATACATCATTATGACAAAAGTTTAGAACACTATGTATCTCGTCATCAGGAATGCGTCGCCTCATGATTTGGTCAGGACAGTATTTGTAAAGGTATGGATCATCCCAGTAGAAGTTGCAAATCTCAACCAAGAATTTTTATTTATCTTGAGCACTCCACGTGAAAGGAATTTCACCAGTTGCCAAGTAGTTGACGATGTGAGCGTACCAAGGTAGCTTGGTGACAGCGAACATATGTTCATCAGGGAAATCATCTCAGATAGCGGGACAGTCGGCAGGGTCACTAAATTCGAGTCAACAGAGGCGATCCACCATAACATTTTCGACTCATTTCTTGTCCTTGATTGTGATGTCAAATTCCTACAACAAGAGGATCCACCTAATCAATCGTGCCTTGGCATCTTTTTTGGAAAGGAGATACTTAAGGGCTACATGATCTGTGAAAATGGTGATTATGGATCCAATCAGGTATGCACGAAACTTGTCGAGAGTGAACACTACAGCAAGCAAATTTTTTTCAGTAGTTAGTAGTTCATTTGAGCACTATTTAGGGTTCGACTTGCATAGTATACAACAAAAGGCTTCGCCTCCCTTCGTTATCCAAGGACAGCCCCCACAACAAAATCACTTGCATCATACATGATTTCGAAAGAAAGGCTCCAATCTGGTGGTTGTATGATGGGGGCAAAAGTCAGTTTTGTTATAAATGTTTGGAAGGACTCCTCACACTCTTGTGTCCATGTGAACATTACGTCTTTCGCTAGAAGGTCACATAGCGGTCGGGAAATCGCTGAAAAGTTTTGAATGAACCTCCTATAAAAACCAACATACCCAAGAAAAGACCTGATGTCTTTGACTGTTTTTGGGATGGGCAATTTAGGGATAAGATCAATCTTAGATTGATCAACCTCAATCCCTCTTTCAGAAATGATGTGCCCCAAAACTATTTCGTTCAGCACCATGAAATAACACTTCTCCCAGTTGAGCACGAGACCTTTCTTTTCACATCTTGTCAGAACAGCTTCTAAGTTGAGAAGGCACGAGTCAAAAGAATCACCGAAGACAGTCAAGTCATCTATGAACACTTCCATACATTTCTCGACCATATCGCTGAAAATGCTCATTATGCATCTCTGAAAAGTGGTCGGCGCATTACACAGTTCGGATGGCATGCGCTAGAAGGCATAAGTACCAAAAGGACAAGTAAAAGTAGTCTTATCTTGATCCTCCAATGCAATCTCGATCTGATAATAACTTGAGTAGCCATCAAGAAAGCAGTAGAAAGGATGACTAGCCATATGTTCTAGGATTTGGTCGATGAACGGAAGCGAAAAATGATCCTTGCGAGTGGCGACGTTCAGCTTTCGGTAGTTAATGCACATGCGCCAACCCGTAACAGTCCTTATGGGGACAAAAGCCCCTTTCTCATTCTTCATCACTGTTACCCCTGATTTCTTGGACACCACCTGAGTTGGACTGACCCACTTGCTATCAGCGACTGGATTAATGAAGGCTGTATCCAGAAGCTTCAAAATCTCATTCTTTACAACTTCTTTCATCGTTAGGATCAGTCTCCTTTGGGGATCCCTTCATGGAATAGCCCTGTCTTCCAAATTGATGTGATGGGAGTAAATTAAGGGGATAATACCCTTAATGTCAATAATCATCTAACCTAACGCAGCTTTGTGCTATCGCAGCATGTCGACTAACCGCTGCTCTTGTGATGCATCAAGTTTAGATGATATGATAACAGGAAAGGTATCACTAGCTCCTAGGAAGACATGTTTCAAACCCTCAGGCAATTGAGCCAGCTTAAGTGTTGGCATCTCTTCGGCGGATGGTTTTAGCTTTTCTTTCTCTCGAGGAAGCTCTTCAAAACGTGGTTGCCAAAACTTGGTTCCACTGCCTTATAAGTCTTTATAAACGATAACGTTGTTGGCCAACTCACAAGGACTGGAACTCTCAGATTCAGAATTGTTGAGGAAATCATCAAGATCATTGGAATTGCTATGCAGTTGAACCTCCTCCGAGACAAGTGTGTCGATCAAAAATGTTTGGTGACACTCATCATCATCATGTGGTTGTTTCGCGATGTGGAAAACATTCACCTCCAAGATCATGTTCCCGAAAGATATCTTCATCAGACCATTCCTACAGTTGATCAAAGCATTGGTTGTAGCAAGGAAAGGTCTACCGAGGATGATGTGAATCTAGGATTCCATACTCACCATAGATTGGATATCTAGGACAAGGAAATCAACGAGGTAATAAAACTTCTCAATTTGAACCATAACATCCTTAACTATACCCTGAGGCTTTTTGATCAAATGATCGGCTAGCTACAAAACCACAGATGTGGACTTAATCTCTCATAGACCAAGTTATGAGTAGATAGAGAAAGGCATGAGATTGACACTCGCTGCAAGGTCGAGCAAAGCTTGGTTGAATTCTTGCGTCCCAATTTGGCACGAGATGGTGGGACAACAAGGATCTTTGTACTTGGACGGCGCCTTCTGCTCGACCACCGCACTTACTTGTTCTGTCAAGAAGGCAGTCTTCTTAACGTGGTGCTTCCTTTTGACGATGCACAGATCCTTGATAACTTTGGCATAAGCCAGCACTTGCTTGATCACATGAAGCAAAGGAAGATTAATCTTCACTTGAGTCAAATACTCTAGGATTTCACTTTGACTATTCAGCACTTTCCCAGCAGATCGCAGAGCTTGGGAGAAAGGCACCTTTACTGAAAGTTTAGTTGGTTCATCTTTCTTGGGAGCGACTTTTTGACCACTTGAAGTGACGATAGTTGGTGATGGATCATCCAAAATCTTGCCACTACGAATGGTAATGGCATTGACCTCCTTGATGTTTTGACCTTCAGAGTTGGAGGTCTATGCCATGTGTTGTCCCGTGGGGTTGGATTGAGCTTGGGAAGGAAACTTGCCTCGTTCTTGAACAGCCACGGCACCAGTCAGCTTTGTGATCTGACTCTTTATCTCTTTACTTTCTTCCACCATTTGCATGAAAAGTGATTCGAACTTTTGGTTCATCCTATTCTGTGCCTCCGTGAAAGATTGCAAGGTATTCTCGAGAGAGCTCCTCGGCGGTTGTGCATGGTACTGAGGTGCAGAATTCGCCTTTGGTGGTTGTGGTTATTGCTCCGTTCTCCATTGTCTACCTGATGGTTGTGTTTGATTGGAATCTTTTTAACTGAAGTTTGGATGGTTCCTCTAGCCAGGATTATATGTGTTAACGAAAGGCTTATTGTATGCCCCTAAGGCATTACATTGTTCCTCGTAACCCCCTCTCATTTCAATATAAGCATGGCAATCCTTAGCTAAATGTTCCACCCCTCCACAAACGAAGCGTGGCTCTTGTGACTCTGCCCTTACGACCATATGGATTCCTCTACCTTCCTTGGTTTTGAGTGCTTCAATCTGTCGTGTCAAAGACTCGATTTGGACCTTAAGTTTATCCTATTCCCTTAGTTGGTAGACTTCAGCAAATCGGGATTGACTGGTACTGTTAGTAGCACTTGGTCCAATCCATGTGGGGGCTTTCTCGGCTAGCTCATTGAGATACTCGAAAGCCTCTTCGGGATCCTTCTGGAGAAACTCACCATTGCACATCATCTCCACAAATTGACGCTCTCGGATTGTGAGTCCTTCATAGAAATAACTGACGAGGCGCCAACTCTCGTAACCATGGTAGGGACATTGATTCAACAAATCTTTAAACTGCTCTCAGACTTGATAGAGAGTTTCATTGTCCTTCTAAGTAAAGGTCGAGATCTGTCCTTTAAGACCATTAGTCTTATGGTGTGGGAAATATTTGTTGAAAAATTTAGTTGTCATCTTTTCCCATGTTCCAATAGACCTAGGTCGCAAATAATACAATCAGCTTTTGGCCTTGTCCTTCAGAGAGAAGGGGAAAAACTTTAATCACACAAAATCGGCAGCCTCAGCTCGGTTGTGGAAAGTGGCCACCATCTTTTCAAACTCCCAAATATGCATATATAGATTTTCGCTTTCTAACCCATGAAAGGTCAGCAAAAGTTGAATCATACTCAGCTTGAAATTCAAATTCGGCATATTAGGTGGAAACATTATGCATGATGGTGTGGCTATACACGTAGAGTGAAGGTAGTCGTTCAACGTCTTGTGCTGGACCTCCTCGATTTGAGCCATCGCAAATGGATTTGGAATTGCTAAAGCATTTAGAGATGGAGGTAGGCTAGACGTAGAAAAAGAAACTTCATTAGGGACTTCAGGTTTTCTTGTAAATCTCCCTAATTCGTTTCTATAACGATCCATTCACCTTGAACGTATTAAATTTTTTTAATTTTTTTAATTTTTTTTAAATGAAATTAATTTACAAAAAGAACAATCATGTAGATTCGCAAATCGTAACCCCTAAAAGTGCTCCCAGGAAAGATTGGTGAGGCGAGGCGTCCTTAAAAACCAATTTCCTAGACATAGCAACATTCCCAAGAAAGATTGGTGGCGTAGAACGCTAACAGAAACCAATCTCCTAGATACCCTTAGTTTGTACTTTCCAACGTTTCTACACAATTGCTTGCAAAAAATTATTAAAGTTTATGGCGTATTTTATGAAATGTTAGATATTAGATATTAGTATCCTAAGTTAATATTATACTAAAACCTAAGCTTACACAAATTATGAGCCCTAATTTATTAACACTAAATTGATAATCTAAAATGTTAAAATTAAAAGTTAAGAAATAAAACTATCAGTTATGAAAAATACAATATTAACATAAAATTAACAACATTTAGTATCAGTATTAATGGAACATAAAACGTAAACGTGATGAAAAACACTAACAATCAAAACGTAAAAAGAAAGTACACTGTATACTAGCAAAAATCAAAGAAACTACTATTAACAATACTATTAAACATTATTAAAATCAAAAGAAAGAAACTGACCGAGGGAAACTAAAAGAAAATTAACCCTCTTATTAACTAAAAAGATAACCAAAAACTGACAAAATATTAATGGAAATAGAAACTGATAGAAGAAAAAATGAACAAACGGACACAAAAATGATAAAATGTTCTAAAATATAAAAATCAAAACTGAAACTGATTTTTTTTAATTTTTAAAACAATGTAAACTAAACAAATATTATGTAAACTAAACTAACAGAACCCGACAAAACTAATAAACTAAACAAAATATAATATAAGCTAAAAATAATAATAATAAAATTACAACGCAACAATTAAAAACAAATAAATAAATTAATTAATTAATTAACAAAAAGTAAATGATTAATAATTACTAATAAAAACAAAATAGTAAGTTATGAAAAGAAACTAGAAGAAAACTGGCAAATTGATAAAATAGATACTACGAAACTAATTAGAATTAATAATAATAATAATAATAATAATAATATAATAATAATAAACAATAAAATTATAAATTACTTATTACATATACTAACTAAGAAAGAAAAAGACAACAAAAAATAAATAAATAAATAAATAAAAAATAAAAAAATAGAATATGCAAAACACGTTAACAAAAACGCGGTTATCAAACTTGACTAATCAATCTGTAAACAAAAACACATGACTAAAACTACAAAATAATAATAATAATAATAATAAATCATATAAATAATAAAAAAATAAAAATAAAATGTACTTACCTCTTTGACTTAATATTTACTAATCAATCTTGCTTCTTTGCACCTCCCCGGCAACGGCGTCAAAATTTGATTACGCCCAAACGTGTACAAAAACAAGCGGTTAATTTAGCACAATTAGGATGGTCGATCCTATGAGGAGGAGATAAAAACAAACAAGAAGATATTAGTGAAACAAAAAACGTTGGAGAAATAAGCAATTGAATAAAGAAAAGGAAGAAGTATTTTTGTGATTTTGAAACAAATTTAAAAACAACGTAATTTAAAATGGAGTAAATTCAATAATCAAAAGGTGGTCAAGCATAAAGAATCCCTCACGTGTATTGTTTTCCAATTTTAGTTTTGATTCATAAAAATTCAACAAAAGTATTCATATGAATTAAACTTCTCACATTAAAACCAAAAAGATTGTTATTATAAATTATCTAAAATCGACAATATATCAAATTGACAATATTGCAGTAAAAGATCAACTTATAAAATAATTATAGTTACAAAACATTAGATGATAAAATTTACATAGAAAAAGTATGACTGAATCTATATAAAAACTTAGCACATAATATTTTACATTCAAAGAAGATTAGAAAATAGAGAAGAATAATTCACTCAAACATAGATGCATTATAAACCAAACAAACAAAACCTCAATTGGAATACTCAACACATGAGTTCATCTCTAGCTTCACCAAGAGAATTTAGCCTAACATGCTCAACATTCTCACAAAAATTCTAAAGAAAAATAGGAGGAAAAGAGGTAGTAATATGACTATATTTTTGGCTTTAAACTTAACCAAAAATTGGTTAAAAACACAACAACCTCGCCTTCTTGAGGAACCCTCATTATATAGCTGCTAAAGAGGATTTTTGGCATAACAAATCCACCACCCAGGCTGGTAAATCAGCCGAAAACTCGCAGTAAACCAACTGGGGTTGAGGATCAGAGAGACTGGATGCAAGGCCTGTGATTTGCGGGCTTGAGTTGTGGCCCAAGAATTATGCTACCAAGCTGGTAAGCCGAGTGGAGAAAGGCGGTAAACCAGCTTGAAGAAATTGATTGCCTGGGCTGGAATTGGCACCAAACGCGCGGGCTTGGTTGGAAACACAGCCTGAAACTCATGGTAAGCTAGCTAGAGGAGCTTGGTGGCCTGGGCTAAAGTTGGCCGAGAATTCGGCCCAAAAGTCACGCGGGCTTGGGCTGGCGCTAAAGCTGGAATCACGGGCTTGGCTGGCAGCTGCAGTCACAGGCTTAGGTTGGCGCAAGTGCTGCGGTAAACAGTTTTGGGCTTCATTTCTTGGGCTTTGTTTGACTGATTTTACTTGTAATTTTGACCGAAATGTCTTATCTCCCTACAAAACAAATTAAGTTAAAACTAAATATTTTCACAAAGAAAAAAAATATTTTAAATTAAATTTACGAGAAATATTTAAATTAAAACTTAATTTATTTGATAATTATGTACAATAAAAATGCATTTTTGTGCATTTATCACCACTTGATAAACTTTAGTGCGTCTATGATCATCTCAACCATTGAGTAAGAAAAAAAAAAAAACCGTTTTCTACCGTGGAATTGTGTTTGAAAAGAATGTCAATTTCAATTTTATCCCCCTAAAAATATATGTTGTATCACTTCATCCCTTAGAACCTAAAATGTCATACTATTGACACTTGAGCTTATTAATTGTGTCACAATCTATTGTTCCTTAAGCTTATGTGTTGGTAAGAAGGGGAAAAAAAAAGGAAAAAAAAAAAGGAAAAAGAAAGATGGAAGAGAAGGAAAAATAAGAAAAAGCGAAAATATTTTAGTTTTATATTAATTTTTTTTTAGTTAGAAAACAATTAAAGAAAAATAAGATATATAATTACTATTCGATCAACTTATTTTTTTTATTTTTGTTTTAAAATAATTCAAAAATAGTAACTTTAAGCATCCGTGAGTGGATTTTTGTTTCAACCAAATATTAGAGAGATTAAAATTGTTTTAACTTTTTTCACCATATTTTCATTTCCCTCATTTCTTCTTTCTTATCAAATATATAATTATTTTTCATCCAATTTTTCCTACACCCACTTCTTTCATCTTTTTCATCCTAACAGAACATAATATAAACTTGAATGTCATCAAACGTAACGTTTCGATATCTATACCATATACTCTTTAAAAACACGAATGTGCTTTTTCATCACCTCTACCTCTGTTGTCAAATGATGTCAATTCATTATCACGTGATTGTCAATGTAATGTCTCTAGTCAATGTCGTGTGGTGTTTTTTTTTATACTTTTATTTATATTTTACTTTATTTTATTTGTATATTTTATACATTATTTTATAATGTGAAGCGTATGCTACACAACTAATTCAAAACCAAGCAGAAAAAATCCCGTTCGTTTCCATAGAATTTTCCTATTTTTAAAAAGAAAAAAAAGTACGGACCCCACGACATTAGTTGACAAGACTCACTAAAATAGCTCAAGCTTCCAAGGACAAAAGCAATTGGTCGAACACCAATAATCGACATGCCCATTTGCCTTACTACCAGTCATTTTCTTTGTTTTTCTTCTTCTTCTTCTTGTTCTTCGTATTCTTCCTTTTCACTCAGGTCCTCCTCGACCCCACCTCCCTTTTGCCTCTCCTCTCCCTCTGCTTCTGGTAAAGTTAACCTTCTTCTCTTCTCTCATTCCAATTCTTTGTCCATTTTTAGGTCACTTGTGCTTTTTTCTTTTTTTTTTTTTTTCCTTCCTTTTTGATTAGTTTGGTTAAAAAAGGAAATGCCCTTCTGGGCTATGATCTGTTTGGCTTGATTTGGGACTGTCTTTGATTCTTTGTTCTAAAGTTGGGTTTGGTTGGGAGGATAATTGGATTTTTAGCACAATTCTGGTATGGGAATTTCTGGGATGTTTTTCGTTGACTTTCCAACATATCTTACTTGGCTGCTTATGAGCTGAAGAACTTGGGAAAGATTTGGGTTTTGGTAACTGGATTGTAGTGAAATTTTAGTTATTTTTTTCCTCTTGTTGCTCGTTGGAATTGTTGGTGAAATGTGTGATCTTGATTGTCAAAAATGATCTAGGAAATCAATTTGATGTGCTTTGCTGTCAAGATAGGTAAATCAGTTTAAGGCAAAGGCTATGTAACGTATTGAAATGAGTAGTGTTACAGGAAGTTTATTTTTTGTAAGAATGGCATTAGAAAGGTACTACAGCAAGTTTATTTATCCCAGATTAGTGTCACATTTCTCCAACGTCATTGTTACGTGAAATAAATATGTCGTGTTATGTCTTTTACTTCTACAGTAAGAACTGAAAAATTTTGTGCCGATAAGAAAGCTAGAATTTATTTTCTTTGCATCGACATGTCATGAGCTTTTACGGAGCACTCATCATGTGAATTTTTTCTTCTTAGAGATGCTTGAGTTCAGTATTTCCTACCATGAACTGTTCAGAATTGTAGTGTCCATGTACCGTTTTGTCTGAGAGCTGATTTTACTCGGTTTAGTTTCAGAGATGGATAGTGGTGCAGGTCCCAGTTTGTTTCCGTTACACTGTTGCAAGACTATTCACCTGGTTCGTATAAACTCTTCCCTCAATCTTAGATGCAGTGTCGTTGTAGATTTAAACTTGCTAATATGTAGTTTGAGAGTAATCCAAACTTGTAGTTCTCTTTTCTTGTTTGATTGCAACTCGAGTTTTTGTGGTCTTATAAAACCATTCATCCAGGTCAGGCATGCACAAGGCATCCACAATGTAGAGGGAGAGAAAAACTACAAAGCATACATGAATCCAGAATGTTTTGATGCACACCTTACTCCACTAGGCTGGCAGCAAGTAAGAAGCTAGTAATGGGTTACGTTTTCTGCGAATCCTATAAAAGAAGGAAGGAAAAGCATTTCCATCTATTTCACTCGTTGCTTTTGACAGGTAGACAATTTGCGTAAGCATGTTCGTTCATCTGGCCTTCACAAGAAGATCGAATTAGTCATCGTATCTCCTTTGCTAAGGTGATTTGACCTATTCTTTTTTCCACTTTTTTTTCCCTCCTGTTAGAAGCCTTAAGAGAATAAAGAACTATAAATTGAATGGTAGTTGTTTCAGCTCAAGAATTGAAAATAAAAGTCACTTTAGCGAAGAGATCTACGAATGACACTTTTTTTTTTAAATCATACTAGACTTTCCCCATCAAAGTTTTCCCTTAAGTATACCAATTTAGTGCTGAATCAATTCTTTATCAAGTATAAGCGTATTTTAGCTTTTATTATTTTGTAAGTGCTATAGACAACAGTAGCCAAATTCATTATCAGAATAGATTTAAAACCATTGTGCTGGACAAGGTGTCGGCTACTTTTAAGTTGTGTCAAGTACAAGTGTGTAAGTTTGAGTTCTGAGAGTAGCCAGTTTGTATAATTGTATTAAAAATTAGAACTATATCCAAGGCCTCGCAGAGAAACATGAACCAAAACTACCAGTGTCCAACACACAATATTGTAAGGAATGGAGTGTCCTATAGACTTTACCGCAATAGCATTTACTTAAGATGGACATTGAAGTGGTGGACTAGTGGAGTCATTTTGTTTAAATTTCATAGGATGACATTTCATAAATTTTTATTTTAATGAGATTTAAATGTTACATACTTGTGATTATTAGAGCCGAGTTGTGGAATGGTGAGCTTGATCAGTTGTCTATATTTTGCTGTGGGTGCACTTATTGCTCTCTAGTTGTGATGATGATCATGTTTCTTCTTCCTAAAACGACATGCTCCCATGGTCCGAAATGCTAAGCTTGTCTCACTTTCACTTTGATATTCTAGGACTCTACAAACAGCTGTTGGAGTATTTGGGGGTGAGGGCTACACAGATAAATTGGATATACTGCCAATGATGTTGGCTAATGCCGGGAATAGTGGACGTGGTGCAATTTCTAGCCTTGACTGTCCGCCAATCATAGCGGTAGAGCTTTGCCGTGAACATTTGGTAGGTCTTGTTATATTGAACTTCTATTCTTCCTGCCATGAGGTCCGAATCTTTTGAATGGTACTACATAATTTGGTAGATGGTTATAACTAATTTTAATTGGGCAATGGTGAACCTCAAGCATGGTTTATCATTGACGTAATGACTATAATTGCTTTAAGGCATTGTAGGGAAGAATGTCCACGTGTTCAGAGGCAAGATATTGGCTTTTTCATGTTGTCAATTCTATGCTTTTTTCATGCCCTCGTTATCTTTTCGGCTTGGTACATGTTGTTTAAGTGCCCGGTGAATTTTTGGATTTATACAAATGTCAAAATGTGTTCGGTGTACTTTTTGTTTATCTGGAGGTTGAACTTGAATTTAAGCTCCGGTTTCTTTGTCATTTCTTTTCACAGAGCAAAATGAAAAATGGTATTGGATGTCTTATGGATTTAAGGCCTTTTAACTTGTTATTCTTCAATACTTATCATTGCAGGGAGTTCATCCTTGTGATCAGAGGAGAAACATCAGCGATTATCAGTTTCTGTTTCCAGCAGTTGATTTTTCACTGGCAAGTGTTTATTAGACAATTCAATCTTGAAGACATTGTCACCTTTTACTCCATCAACAGTGATTCTCATCATTTCAGTGCTGTATTGAATGGCCTTTCTGTATTTGTGCAGGTAGAAACTGATGAGGATGTATTATGGAAGGCCACTGTTAGAGAGACAAAAGAAGAAGTTGCCGCTAGGGGATTGAAGTTTTTAAACTGGTAATCCACAACTAGGATTATGAAATTACCATCCTATAATTGCAGCTGCAAATTTTGCCGGGAACTTTTCATAAGCATAGTTCTTCCAAAGTTCCTCTGCAATTTTCTTTCGATTCACCATTAAAGAGCAATCAAGATTCCTTTGGTAGAAGATCAGAAAATGGCGTTCATTAATATCTCAACAGGTTTTACATTTTATGAGCATACTGGCTTGTCAAGTTCAATAAGGATTATAAGGTTCTGCAATTGAGTTTATCTTGTAAGCAAAAACAAAAAGTTCGACTTGGTCATATGTTCAGTTTGTCTTGCTAGATAAAGTCTTATGTTCTTTATCAAAACTTCCTTTCAAGGTCCCAATTCTAGTTTGGTTGTTTGGTTGGTCCCTAAATGTTGCTTTAGGATTTAGGGACCAATGGTATGATTTTTCGAATGTTTAGGACGATTCCTCTACATTCTGGCTGCACATTTTTCATCTTTTGGATTAAAAATCTACGCAAGCATATGGGTGTTTCATTGATGCATCCTTCGAACCTTTTGTTTTGTTTGTAATTTTCAGGTTGTGGACAAGGAAAGAGAAGGAGATAGCAATTGTTACTCATAGTGGCTTTTTGTTTCATACACTCAAGGCATTTGGCAGCGATTGTCATCCGTTGGTGAAAAGAGAAATTTGCAAACAGTAAGCTTACTCTTAATATGGAATCACCTTTGAAGATCTCCTATTGTTTGTAAGAAATAACCTTTTCAATATACTTGCAGCTTCGCAAACTGTGAGCTCCGCTCCATGGTCATGGTGGACAAAAGGTTAGCTTGTAATTTCTCATTCTACTGATGGGAACTCCCGGGAATTGTCAATGTAATATAGTGATTACATTGATTAATTTCTATATAGAGGATTCTTGGGTAGGGTAAGAAAAATCTACAGATAGGGATAGGTTTTAATGGTCAGTTTAACAAGTTCCGTTGAATTGTCATACTTATAATATCATATGATTTTGATATTGATCCAATGGTTGAAACGTGTATGTGGTTTGCTTGATAGGCTTATTTGTATGAACGCCCCCCTGAACTTTTCGAATTTGATCTAGTCACTAAACTTTTTTTCCGAATAATCAACCCCCTGAAGTTCAAATATTTGGCAATTCAATCATTTTTACTTAAATTCATTAAAATTAAGATAAATTTGTGCACAATACTTGCACATTATAGCTCAAAAGTGGCAGATTATTTTTTCTTAATTTCAATACAAATTTCTTTTAAAATTTAGGTTAAGTTTGAGTATAGTTGAATTAGGTTCCAATTTTCAAAGGAAATTATATTAAAGTTAAGCAAAAATGATTAACAATGCTCTTCTTGGACGTTTATGTTCAAGTTATGTGTAAAAAACCATTCAAAATTCAACAAATTTGAGCAAAAAGGACTGAATTGACAAAAATTATAAATTCAGGGTCTAATTTGAAAGTTTAGGAACTAGTTGCCAAATTTGAAAGGATCAGGGGGTATCTGTACAAATAAATCTAAAAACTATGTTTTACCAAAAAATAACCTACAAAATAATTCTCCTATCTTTGTATCCCTAGTGACTAAATCTTTTGATCTTCCTCATTAATTCTCCTTTGAGCTTTTGCTAGATTGTTTTTCAAGTTATTTCTACTTGCAGCTCTAAACATCTTCATTTTTGCAAAAACAGACTTATGACTTTATTCTCCAATCTCCAGTATGGCAGGCTCAGATCCCTCGACAACTAATTATCCAGGAAAGATTCCTCCTGGGCCAGATATCTCCAACGATATCGATGAAAACCTCAAGAAAGAAAGCTCTAACTCCTGATTTACAAAACTTGTTAGTGGGAAGAAAAAAGAAAAGGGAAAGAAAAGCTGAGAAAGTCCGATCCTAATTGTGATTTGTTCATCGGATATCTTGGTTAAAATATCTGGCATTTCCTATGCCATAAAGGCTTTCGTGTTTAGGCACCACCTTACAAGAAATTGTCGTTGCTCGTCACAGGTGGCAGTGTCCCTAACTAGTCTGATTTGATTCCTTCTCTCTTTTTCTGTTATTAAAATTGTCAACTTATTGGTTGTCTAATATTCTAGACGGAAGATGTGTATAATACACATGGGTTATGATCTGTGTGGCCATGACGAGTCTCGAAGAACAATTTCATAATGAAAATAGTCAAAAACTTTGCATTACTTTTTCCTTTTCAACCACAGATTTTTGTTCTTTATTCTTCTGAATGGAATATGTATCTCAGTATTATCATGTTCATCTTCAAAATTTTGTTAAAACAATGAGAGAAAGAAAAGTTTCAAGAGTAGTCTCATGAAATGCAATTCGAGCATTTCACGAGAGCAGAGACTATTGTCTAGTTTGCATTGAAGTCTCCTAAATCCCATTGAAAGTCTCATTTGCAAACCGGTTAAACTAAATCCACACTTTTGAGAGAATGTCTTACATATCTTTCAACTAAAATACCAGAATATTTTCTGGGGTATGAACTAAAAACAGCCTCACGAGACACCAAAGACAGGCGAGAAGAAGCTGTATATCTTTAATTATCAATCCGAGAGGCTCGCAATTAAAATTGCACTTATTGAAGTTTGAAATGCATAATGAAAAGGTTTGCTAACCCTTTGAAAGTAAATTTATCGTTCATACACCTAAGCGAATATGTCAAAGCCCAATTAATCAGCTAGGGCATTTGTGGCAAGAACGGTAGAGAAGGTCAGCGGAGTCAGCTACGCAGAACATCAAAATACTGTACAGGCCTCTTTTTGGAAGGACAGAGCTCCTGAAAATATCAGAATACTTTTTAGATCAATAAAAACCGGCAAAATCTCAAGTCCTTTGTGCATGATGGATTTTACTGTAACATGCACGAGTAGATTGTGTAATATGAAATGTATTCCATGTAACAATGATTTTGTATAGGTATAACGGAAAGGAATTTATTGCAAATCACTGTTACGTCGAATAGATTTGCAAAGGACCAATTCACCCGAAAATAACAAGAATGAGACTCGATACCTCTACCGCAAAAGCCAAACGCAAAATTGTGGCTTCAGCCCAAGGACGGCCTATGAGTTGCAAACCAATTGGAAGCCCTTCTTTATCATATCCCACCTGAAAAATAAAATTTAAGAATACACAAGACACAAAACCAACAAATAATATAGCATATTTTACGTGGCGATCAGCAGGCATATTATATGTAACATTCTTCCATGCAGCAACAAATTGGCATAGTATCATTCATAGTCTAATGGATTTTGGATTTGCTTCTGGGATCTTGGGCCGTTTAATGGCTATGAAGTTGAATTCAAATATGCACAAGTCCGAGTAACACCATGAGAATGACAACATTGTTTGAGAGAAATTTTCAGTTTCTAGGATTTACAGTTTTTTTTTTTTTTTTTTAGAGTATATGCAAGCAAGCACAAACACATCTCACGGGTAGATTGACCACTAGGGCCTTCAGGAGGAGGAACCAAGTGTACCCCATTAAATTACAACTTCTAGGCAATTACTGACTGAAAGATGCACAAGTCCAAGTAACACTATGAGAATGACAATATTGTTTGAGAGAAATTTTCAGTTTCTGGGATTTAATCTCTTTTTTTTTTTTTTAGTATACACAAGCAAGCACAAACACGCATACCACAGGCAGATCGACCACAAGGGCCTTCAAGAGGAGGAACCAAGTGGACCGATAAGTGGATCCCACTAAATTACAACTTCTAGGCAATTGCTGACTAGAAGATGCACAAGTCTGGGAAAAATTGCTGACAATATTGTTTGAGAAAAATTTTCAGTTTCTGGGATTTACCTTTTTTCTTTTTTTTTTTTTTAGAGTATACACAAGCAAGCACAAACACACATCCCACAGGCAGATTGATCACAAGGGCCTTCAGGAGGAGAAACCAAGTGGACCGATAAGTGGACCCCACTAAATTACAACTTCTAGGCAATTGCTGATTGAAAGAGAACTCATAGGCACTTATATGCCACTCAAAGTCCTCACTCCCTACTGATGTGGGACTCAAAAAAAAAAAAAAAAAAAAAAAAAAAAAAAAAAAGGGGTTTCTCGGATTTACTTGATTCATAAAATCCTCCTCTACTTCTAAATTGTCTACTAACCCTTGTAAGAGCCATATATTTAGAAGAGTCTAAAGGCCTAATATACACACAGAGAGAGAAAGAAGTGAACATCACTCACGGGCACAGATATAGCAGGAAGTCCAAGAAGATTTGCAGCAATGACAAACCGCATAAGGTAACCTGAAGAAAGGAAATTGAAGGATCACTTTTCATATATCGGAAAAAGGTCTAACACATGTTTTCTCTCTTCCTACTGAAAATCAAAGAGAGAACATTTTTTCAATGAATAAAAAGTTCAAGAGTAATATAATCAAAATTCTAAACATTTCTAAGAAAAAGCAGCTACAAAGAAAAATATTCAGGAGGCAGTTAGAGGCCCACGAGATATCTGAAAAATATTTGTAAAAGGGGTGATACATCTTTCATTTGTTGCTTAATAAATATTCCAAGTCATTGTATTTTGCCTTATTTTGCCAAGCCCAGGTGAGTTCTAAAACTTTCTTTATGGTGGGGGGGACCCTTCAACTGAGACTCAAAATCAGCATACCTGTAACAACCATATCTGACTCTCCATCTTTAATGGCGCTACGAGGTATTACAGGCGCTGTCATGCTGTTATAAATCACAGAAGAGCGTAGCAAACAAAACTAAGAATCCAAATAAAAAATTTAAAAAAAAAAAGTCATCCAAAGTGCGGAGAGAAAAGAACTTGGAGACATGAAAAAGAAGCTCGGAAAGGAAGCAAAAACAAAAACAAACTTTTTGGGCAATAAACTCAATTCTGTAGAGGAAAATGATATAAAGGAGACTTGGATAAGAAACCAATAAACAAATGAAAGTTCGTGGTCTGTAGTACCAATAGAGCGAGAAGTTACGGAATTATATTCTACGGAGACAATGCTAAAACTTTGGTTCAATCAACAACAATTTTGAGTTTTTGTAACAACTTCATCATACATGAATGACTTGTAGAAATTGCAAACGCTACATATAGATAGTGTCTGCTATTTTCAAATAGTTTTGAAATTTATTGTTAAAAATAATACTGCCCTTTGAAATGTACTCCAATATGTTAAAATTTGCACTCAATAATTTGATTGTCAGATGTGCTTTACGTACCCAGTTGTTGGCGTAACTATGATGTCAACCTTTTTGAATATCTCCATGAAATAGTGCATAAGCCTTCTCCTGAAATCAAGCCCGACCAAATGACCACAAAGGAAAATTAAACACACTAAATCGTAATGAATATTACCAGAAAAAATAATAAATAAATAAATAAACATTTAGATAGTATTGTTAAACCCTTTTATCAATTCAATTGGAAGGGAACCTGTGTCAATTAGAATAAAAGCACCATACCTGGTTACGTTAAACTTGAATTTTACATTGTGGATCAGTAACATGTTGGCCATCAAGGAACTTTATATCCATTCCAATCATGTTTAAAAGAAATTGGAACAAAATTAATGCTCCATCTTAGATAAGTTTTCAAATCTAGCATGCTCAGATGCTTTTTAATCGGAACTCAAGTTTGCCAGCAAGGTAATCATTAGGAATTTTTCTGCAAGGAGATTTAGGACTTGCTTGCACAGATTTTAGAGAATTCATCTGCATAAACTGCTTGTTGGTCAAAATCTGGTCTCACCTAAGACACTGGGCTGCGACATAGTCTGCTGCGGTGAATGACTTAAAAAGAGCCATACTGATACGGGTATCATACGTTAGTTTCGTAAGTTTCCTGAAAGAATAAATTTTAAGAGTGTTAACCCAATTTTGCATTAAAAAAAATGAAGAGAAAACAAATAACATACCCTTCTTCACAATCTGGATTCAGGGAACTTAGACACTCTGATCCGATAGCTACAACATGAGCAGTGCGCATCTCATGCAACTCGGGCACCACAATTTCTGCTACCTTGGAAAATTATTATAGATGGTAGGTAGTGAGTGCTTCAGGTTACAGTGAAAGGATAGCCTCACTTGCGAAATTAGAAACAAAAGACTAGAAAATTATTAGATCAGGAAAGTGATGACTTACTTCACAACCATGGGTTTCCGACAAAAGATTAAGAACCTCCTCACATTTATCACTTATATGAGTTGAATACACATCATTAAACCACTGCAATATGGTAGGAACAACAACATTTTCATGCCATGTAAGTTGATATACAAGACCATTGAATTTAATCTACTTTCATAGAGGGGTTGCTGCATACCTCTGAGTACTTCCCTAAACGCAAGGATCTTAAAACATTCAAACTGTCATTTGATGATAGGTTTGGCACACAAGGCGGGGACTACCAAAGAGAAACAAAGATTAGTGTGGAAGACACAAAAAGAAAACACATCGGAAAAGAATATAGAGAATGCAGTCACTCTAGTTATTTATGGGACCAGTAGTCACTTATAAGGCTTTTGAAATTTTACCGGTTTCATACTAATTCTATTAGCTTGAGAAGTGCCCAACATTGCCGAGTACCTGATAAATTATTAATTCAATCAGAGCACACTAAAAAGTACCAAGGTAATTAGTGCTTTCTACTGAGTTTTTCTTAATTTTTGAATGTTATCAAGGCCACAGTCAAGCAGCAAAATTACGCTATTTGTAGAATTGTTCAAGTTGATAACATCAATCCACGGAGGCAATATGCAAGATACGAGATTAATCACTCAGGGCTCCGAAGGTATTTGTTTTTAGCTAAATGGTATATTCTGTCATGAGCACAATTTTCTACTTACACTAGCATGATGTCCTCCGCTGTTGATGCAATTGGTCCAATGACTTCCACAGTCCCGCCACATAATGACCTATGAAGAAAAGAAAATGGAAACGGAAGATAAAACATCTCTACTAAACAACCCTAGCTATATTCTCATAGGACTTCATAGAACATGGGCGGAAAGGATTCCATTTAGAAACTGAGAATTTCCAACTCTTCGTAGTTGACATAATTCATAATGCCAGGATCTTACGGTTAGGCCAAGGCAGTAAGTAGACATGGCAGATTATAAATTGAACTAGATGCTGCAGGTGACTTTTCAAACATCCCTTTTCTTAGAATTAATTAATTAATTAATTATATATATATATATATATATGACCATCCAGAGTCCAACATCACTCATCGTTAGGTTCTGATTGACATATGTATGGCTATCCAATTTTAGATCATCAAAATTGGAACTTTCTTTGACAAACAACAGAGTTCATGTACCCACATTTTGGCGACCAAGTACTACGATTCTCAAATGACATACCAAGTGGATGGGCCTAATCATTAATTTTACAGCATAAATCATCGAGGAGGATTATCAATAAGGCTATGAAAAAAAATATCTGGTTCCGATTCAGCAATAAAATCCATTTAAGTAATTAATATTTTGATTAGGAATGAAAATGCCAATGAAAAAGGAATTGGTGATTTTTACATTGGACCATACACCAGAAGAGCTTACCCTTCCATGTCAACACGTGCATAAGTTCCTTTCAAGCCAACTACACCACAAAGGGAAGAAGGTATACGTACAGAACCTGCATTATATTATGAAATTAAGCATAAAGACTTTTACACAAAATTAGAGTCAGATAGTTGCTACTTCATAGAAGTTTGCACAACCTCCCCCATCTGTCCCTAGTGCAGCAGAGCAAATTCCAGAAGCTACAATTGCTGCTGGACCCGAGGAAGATCCGCCCGTATATCTGTCTAGTGCGTGAGGATTTCTTGTTGTCCTTGATTCATAATAAAACAGATGAACTCAGTAAAGAGAAAATAAAGAAAAGCTCGAAACGGAAGTATACGGAAATTATCTTCTTTTTTCCCCCTATCTAAACCATTTGCAAAACTATAAAGAACATCATATGTATGCTAGATTTAGGGCCCGTTTAACAGAACTTTTACTATTACTTCTAGCCAGTAGAAGAAGAGAAGTAAAAGTTGTGGCTTCTCTGTAAGTTAAGAGCTTCTGAGGTCAAAACGATCATTAAAGTTATCTAGTAAGCAAATATATATATATATATATATATTAAAATAAAGTTTATAATATCTAATTTAAACTTTGTTGCAAGTTTTAAAGTTTACTCAGAAGAGATTTTACCATAACTTTATTGCAAGTTTTAAAGTTTACTCAAAAGAGATTTTACCAAACATCATAATTTTTTACTTTGACAGGAAGCACTCATAGAGACCGGAAGCTCTTATGAAAGATCATTCAAATACTTCCAGAAGCTGCTTTTAGACCTGAGAAGCCAAAAGCAGCTTCTAAGAAGCCATGCCAAATAGACCCTCATAGAGCCCTAACGTTATTGATCTACCATCATATTCAAAGAAGCCTGACATGTGTGCAAACTTGTAAGAAAAAATTTCAGGAGTTAACAGAGAAGCCAACACTATAATGTGGAAAGATGTTATGGACATTTCAGACACTCATATCTATGCTTGTATACAACACAAGTCTGAAAAATCAACTTACCCATAGTTTGGATTATTTCCGGTTGTACCCATGCCCATTTCATGCATGTTTGCTTTTCCTACAAAAATCACACCGCAGCTACGTAATCTTGAAACAGAAGCTGCATCCTTGTTTACAGAGCGAACCTCATGCATCCATGTTGTTCCACCTGTCACCATGGACGGAATGGTAATTGAGTTGGTGATTTTCTATACAAAACAGAAAGCAAAGAAGAGAAAACCTTACAAAGAAAATGTTGAAGATCATTACCATTTGATGGATGCGGATAACAGTCTATATCATCTTTGATTGCCATAAAAATTCCATCCAACATAGATAATGGATTGCCTACATAAGAAAAACTGATAGGTGACATAGGACTTCAACGAAATTTGCTACACCAATGCCAACATAATATTTGGTCTATTAAAAAATGCCCAAGGCATGGCTTACTAAAACACAAATATTTCAGAGTGCTTCTACATATCATCAGCGGTGCTCAATGGTACTGATTTCAAATTCTATCAAATTCTGCTGTATACTAAAGACAGATTTATGTAGGACTTACGTAGCAGTTTGTGATAGGAAAAAAGGCTTGAACTACCAAGCACAACTAGTGATTTTCAACGTTTATCAATTTATTTTCTTTTTCATATTTTTTTTCAATATATGTAACAAAAATGGAAACAAAAGATGTAGAAGTCAAAAGTACATGATGCAGAAAAATACCTTCCTCAAATCTTTTTGTTGAAGCTGCAGCTTGCTTCTTGACTTCCTCCGCATCAAAAGAAATTAACAGAGGTGTTGGGGATTTCTTACCACTAAACTCCCGTAAAACTGAGATTACGTGCTCCGCAACCTATACATATGTGAGTGATATTGTAGTTCAGAAGAAAAATTTTATAACTAAGAACCTTTCTTCAAATAGATATCAACCTACCATAGATGGTGTTGCTATCCCTGAGCGATAAGCATGTGCATAATCACGTATCTTCCAATAACGGAAAGATAAATTGGAATCCCCATTGAAGCAACTAGCAGGATCATATTGTGGAAGACATTCCAAGGCTAAAGAAACTCTGTCTTCAGGTTTCCCATCTTCGTCAAGAATGACAACAGCCGGCTCCGGTTCTATGTCAACATAGTGTCAGATTTATGATCAAATTCATGGATAACTATATCATACTTGTACAACCAGAGTGGTAAGCAATTCATTAACACACATGGTCCAGTTTGACATTTTTACCAACCTTCGTCTCTATTTTCAGTGACGTCAAACAACCTTCTTAGAGAAAAGAAACAACCAGGGAACAGAAATTATACAGTAGAGAAACAACACTTATATTAGTTACTTTCATCAAATGAGTACTCCAAAAAGCATGTATTTTCCAACAATCTCAGTACAGTAAACGAGGTGGAGAAAAAAATATGGGTGGAAGACAAACAACATAAATGAAAACCTTGCGGCGCAAATTCAGGTTTAAACATGGGTTCTTCGGGTATCACAGTGTTCTGCAGCATCTGCAAATTGCAAGACATAAAACTCAAATGGTAATCATGTCAATCATTCTCTTCCAAAATATCAAGACTAAATTTGCACATCGCTTACCTCAACCATCTTATTCTGCTTCTTTAAGAAAGACATGATCGAGGGACCTATTCCCGGTGTTTCGAGGATCCTAACAAATAACTTCAAGCCAAACCCCGTCAAATGCGGAGCTGCAACACAAAATCACAACCAACTCACTTTGCAGTAAAAGGCTAAGAGCTTCTTTGGTAGGAGACAAAATTTGGAGGAGGGAATAGATTAGGTGAGAAATTTCAAATCCATCAAAGAACCAATTAATCTCTCTCACTATTTAGAGATTAGAGTAGTGAATCCATTCCAAACATTGAAAAAGACAAAAACCTCCCTTTCCTCCAACACTTTCCCAACCTAAGATATATGCATGTTCTTTCATTAAATTTCCTTTCTCTCCTATCAAACATAGTGTAAAAGCTTCAAACTTCTTCAGCCAACAACAAAAATTTCAGCATGAAGAAAGAACATGAAGATCCCACATCCAAGAAAACCCCACATGTGGAATGGAACGAAGAAACTCCCATGTGGAATACAAAAATTTCAGCACAGACCCAAATACAAGAAAATCCCGCACGTGGAGTGGCACGAAGATCATTACCATGAATATCTTCCTGCTCATACTTAACAGCCGACAGGTCCAAGTCCTCTGCCGGGACCATTACACGCTTCTTCCCCATCTGCAGCACAAACAAGGCAAATTATCAAACAACTGGCGTGCAATTTCAATCGGATTAAACACAACACCAAAACGATCAGAATCGAAATTACAAACCTCGTATCGCAAAAGGGTATCTGAGAAAAAGCTTTGAGATTGTCGTTAGAGGAGAAAAAATGGTGGGGGAATTGATGAAGTCAGAACAGAGTGGGTGCAAAAAAGTCGCTTTCTGAGCTGAAGTGGCGTTGATATTTAAAGCAATGGTGACGCCGGCAATAAAAATAATAATAATAATAATAAAGACACCGGGATGGATGAGGAGGAGGAGAAGTGACCCACAAGGCATTAACATTTATAGTCTTGGGTCTCATTCAACGTTCAGCTACCTCACCGAATCCAATAGAACAAGTCTAGAAGATGAGAAAAATGGGATGTTATTGTTTTTGTCCCACGTCTACGTGGGACCCCCAAATCGGTGCCTACACGAGAACCAGTTCCCTTTTTCCTTTTTCCTCTGCTGAAAACCAGCTCTCATTTGTTATCATTAAAACTTCCGTTGGGAGCTGGAATTGAATGAGAAAGATTAAAATAATAAATTAAAAATTTATAGCTCAATAGTTTTTTTTTTTTTTTTTTAAATAACCCAAGTTTTTTAAAATTAATTAATAAGGGTTTATTTGATTGGTTAGTTTGAGTTGAAATATTTTAGTTGTAATAGTAAATTTTTTTAAATTTTCAAAAAAGACAAAAAACTTTTTGAGAAAAAGACAAAAAAAAGTACAGTTTGAGTTGGAATGAGATGATGAGGCAAACAAAGCCTAAGTCTGAATTTTTAAAAATTAATTAAAAGATTTTTTTTCTTAAAATGGTTAAATCAATTTTGTTAATGGTAAATTAATAATTGACCACATTTTATATCTTATTAATCATTGACTGTTGTCTGTTGGTTAATCAATTGATTATTAATAAATTACTGATTGACCACAGTCAATTACTGATAGACTATTGATAAATCACTAATTGACTATATGTAAATCACTGAATGTAATAATATAATCACAAATTTTTGTAATCAATTATTGATTGATGACAAGCAAATAATTGATTGATCATTGATAATTAATCACTGATTAATCTAGTCAATCACTGATTAATGATAATATTACTCATTAATTTTTCTAGTCAATTACTGATAACCCATAGTCAATCATTGATTGACCATATTAAAAAAAAAAAAAAAAAAAAAAAAAGATAACTCTCTCTCCCTCACCCAGCCCCCACCCGTGACAATTACCTCATCACCTCTCTCCCTCCCTCCCTCCCTCCCTCCCTCTCTCTCTCTCCCCCCCTCTCTCCCCTTTGCCTCTATTTCTCTCTCTCTCTCTTTCTTTGTCACTGCTGATCTACCTTTGCCGACTTTGTGAAGTCACTATCGCTAACCTTTCCTTGTTGTCGTCCTCGTCGCTAGGCAACCCATCAATGGTGAGGAGATCGCGACCACAATAAGATCTCAAAAGTGAGGAGATTGCGACCTTGCTAGAACTCCACGAATGACAAGCAGCAAAATTTGTCATCACATAGCTCAGGATTGCCATTAGCCTCGCGATCACTGTCTTGCCAGAACTCCACGAACGACAAGCGGCCATCTTCGACAACGGCCAAAGGAGAAACGGACAGAGGGAGAAAAAGAAAGTTGGGAGAGAGAAAGAGAGGGGGGAGGTGTCGGGAAAAATAAAATTGATAAAACAAAACATAACTATTAGGTCATTTAACTAATAATAAAAAGGAAGATGAGTTATCTATTAGATCAGATAAAAAATATATGTCACCAACCCTAATTTTCCCAAAAATTAAACAAAAAAATCTTTAAAAAAAAAAAAAGAAAGAGGTATGAAAAAATATCAAAAAAGATAAAAGAATTAAAATAAAAAAATTGACCAATAAGAAGAGAAATTTCTAAATTGTAAAAGAAAAAATGGGCCGAAAACAAAAAATTAAATTGAAGGATCAAAAGATAAATATAAAATATTTTCGTCCAAAATGGAACTATTTTGGATAAAACTTTAAACGTACAGCAGCGTACATTGGCACTTCTTATACATGTATAACTAGTAATATACGAGTTTAATACCCGTTCGTTGTACGGGAAATGAAGAAAAAAATAAATAAAAAAATTAAATATTATATGATAAAAACAGTTGATTAAGATAAATATTATAATTATAATCAATATAATTTTTCTCAAGATTTCTCCCAACAATGAAAATGCAAAATCAAAATAATAATAGAACTAATAATAATAAAAATGAAAACAAAAGCAAAAAAGAAAAAAATCTTCTGTAGTTATACTTATTTAAATAAAAATAAAGCAAAAAAAAAAAGGAAAAAAATCTTTAAACTCAAAAGAATCTGAAAAAACTAACCCTAACAAAAAAATTATAATAAAATAAAATATATAACTCATTTTCTTCTTTTTTTACTGTTTTAAAAAAAATAAAAAATTTTTTATTAGGTTATATACATGTAAAAACTAAAAAACATGATTTTTAAAATATAAAACAAAACAAACAAAAAAAAATTGCATGCATAATCCTTAAAAAAAATGGGTCTTTAAAAAATAGAACAAAAGAAACAAAAAAGATACACAAAAAAAAAAATCCGAAATAAAGATAAAAAATTTAAATTAAAAAAATTGTTTAAAAATCAAAAAAAGACAAAGTGAACAAAAACACAATACAACAATAGATCAAAATCTAATATCTAAAATTTCACAGAAAAAAAAAGACAAAATATGTGAGAACAAAACTGTCATTGCACTGTAGATAAGTCAAAATCAGTACATAGGATAAGGGCAAAATTGACAGTTTAATATAAGAAAAGCAGCTACTGTGCATTACTGTAGGAAAAAAGAACCGTATAGCAAAAGTAACAAAAAAAAAAAACAAAAAAACAAAAATAAAAATCACTATTTATTAAACAATGAAATATTACATTTTTTTACTATAGCAAAGCAGTAAAAATTAAAAAAAAAAAGCTGTAGCAAAGAAATAAAAGTTTAAAAAAAAACTATTTATCAAATAATAAAAAAAACAGTAAAAGTAAAAAAAAAAACGTAACAAAGCACCAAAAATTAAAAAAAAATACAACAATAATAAAAGTAAAAAAAAAATTACAACAACAAAAGTAAAAAAAGGAAAAAAAAATCAACAAAAGTTAAAAAAAAAAAGGAAAAAAAACAACAAAAGTAAAAAAGAAAAAAAAAGCAAATGTAAAAAAAAAAAAAAAAAGAGCAGCAAATGTTAAAAAAAGAAAAAAAAAGTGAAAAAAAAAAAAAAAGACAGCAGACGGAAAGAAAGAAAGAAAGAAAGAAAAAAAAAAAAAAAAAAAAAAAAAAAAAACCGGTCACTGTTCACTGAACAGTGAATCACTGTTCATGAACAGTGAAATCACTGTTCATAAACAGTGACGCGCAGGCAGGTGGCAGGCTGGCAGGGGTTAAATGAGGGGTAAAATGGGAAGTTCACTGTTCATGTCCAAAAAGAAGAAGAAACAGAGGGGCAAGAGCGTCATTTCACTGTTTTGCACTATTTCACTGTGCGGTACTGTGCATTACTGTAGCTATAACGCGAAAAATAAAAAAAAAACCCGAAAAACACTATTTATCACTGTTCTTTGAACAGTAAATTCACCTTCTCTTTTAGTATATAGATATAATTTGAAGTAAGTATTAGTAAAAAATTGCTGTAAAAAAATACGGTAAAAATAACAACTTTATTAATAGTATGTTTGGATGAGTATAACAGTCCATTAAAAGTATTTATATAAATTGACTGTTTTTTGTTCTGGATTTGCCTTCCTCCTTTCATGCTGACTTTTATTGGAATTTGTTTAACGAGAAAAAAAATCATTATATACATTTGAATCCCTTTTTTTTATATAGTATTTTTTGTTAAATAAATAAACTTCCTGTTAGAATAAGAAATCAAAACTTTATAGAGAAAATCTAATTAATCCAAAATCCATCATGTCAAATTATCGAGAGAATAAAAGTGGAAGCATATCTTGATCCGTGCAAAGAAGACGATTACGGGTTATATATCTTCAAATCCAATATGATTTTCTTTTAGAGAAGATTCTCTATATTCTTACTAATGATGGGATTTCAAAGAGAATAGGAATGGAATCAACCGTACGAATCAGGGACCATAACCATTTAAAATAACTGCAGTAGTTATATTTTTCATATTTATATTTTGACCTATCATAAAATTAAAAATATAAAATTAGGTCTCTACACATAATAAATCCATAGTATATTTAATGTCTAATGCACAATAAAAATTAACTTTAATTAGATCACTTTAATTGGACTGAGTTTTAAGATAATATATAATACACATTTAATTATATATGTAGGCCTATATGTTTAATTATTTTCCAACACTTCCTTCATGTGTTTCTTTTTTAAAACCGAATCAAAAAATTTTCACCTAGTTTTTCTCTTTTAATGAAAGATCTTTGTTCTTCTAAATTTTCCGAATACACGTTAATTTTTAATTTTGTCGTCCATTAATTTTGTCATTTTTTTCAGTTGCTGTTTGTATGTCTATTATCATTGTCGTTAGGTTATTAATTACCATATATCATTTGCAGGCTTAAAAATATGATATTTTAAAGATTTGTGGTGTTCTGGTGTCATTTATATATATATATATATATATATATATATTTTTTGATAGATCATTTGGATAATTTTTTGAGCATCATGAAATTAATCTGTCCATTCAATAATACAGTTAAAAAAATGTGGATTAGTTAGCAATGATGAGTGCTAGGTATGTTGGATAATAGATAAATATCAATATCAATATAGACTTAATCAACCAAAACTTGGTTTTATCACTATTTCTATCCTCTGAATCAACATTCGAACAGACTTGGTCTGTACAATGATGTCTGTAGTAGTCAATGGAAAACTTTCAACACTATAAATCAATATTCAAACAGACTTGGTCTATACATTAATGACTGTATAGTGGTCAATAGAAAATTTTCATATATTATTCATTAGCCAGGCAATAGTATATTGATCAAGATAAACCAGTAATGCTATATATTCTTCTCTTGTACTTTTGGTTCTGCCATTGCACCCTTTGTTCGAAATACATTGACAATAATTTATTGTATAATAAAGTGAATAATTCAGTATTATATCATCAAGAAAAACCAGCAATTTAATGATCATGTAATATTTAAAATAATTATTAAAATAAAAAAAAAAGACATGGTAAATATGACCATGTGTTTGAACTATATTTACAGGACTATTATGTAGAGTAAAAAAATGACCAGAGCGGCACTATATCGACCAAGAATATTAGTGAATGGGAAGAACATCGCCAAAAATGAGAAAATATCATGATGGTGGAATAGGGATTTTAGGGTTTTATTTATTTATTTATTTTTATTTTGAGCACACGAAAATCAGGGAAAGTAATTTGGATTTTACAACTTTTGCTTTCAATTATTCAAATCGGGTTTGTGAAATTATTGTGAATATCTTTTAGGGAGGAATCTAATCTTTTTTTTTTTTCCCCTTAAATTAGATAAAAGGACATTTTTGTCAACAAAATATGGTCAATTTTGTTTTTCATTTAATTTTGTAAATAAGTATGTTTTTGGACATTTATTAAAACCATGACTTTATTTTAGCCATATATGTAAATTGTCGTACTCAAATGTAATATGTATTTGATTGGACCATTTACTACCGTAGATTATTTGAATGTTTCAATATTTAATAACAATTCAACTTAAATCCACATTCAACTTTTTACTTTTTTTTTTTAAAATCCATACCATACTAATTTTTCTACTTTTAAACATTTCAATTGAATATACATTTCAAATTCTAAAATAGACTGTAAACAATCAGATTGAACGAACACTCAGTGTATGTTTGGCATTACATCTTAAACTCAAAATTTTCATCTCAAATTTTTTTTTTCTGAAAAATCAATAAAAATATAACTAGTTTTTAAAAAGTCAATCAACTTAAATTTAAAAATTTCAGCTTAAACCGTTTCACCAAACGGAGCAGTAAAGATAATATTTGAATAAGGCCCAAAGGTGAATCCAGATCCAATCAACGTTCCGCTATGCGAAAAAGGTGTGTACGTGTGCCCAAGCCACACGTGGGAAATCTTAATGGGTTGTGGTTTAAATAGGACATGAGAGAACAAATGGGTTCGTTTCTTGTTGGTTCAAGTAGTTCCAGACCTATCTGGGAGTGTTGAGCTAATTGGGCGAAGAATAAGTTGGACAAAAGGAGGAAAACTAGTAGTACCCCACGTAGTAACCCAACAACATCCTTTAGCTCAGTGAGCCTAATAAGCCGAAGGTCATTTAGAATATTTTAATTAGAGTATTTTATACTATAGAGTCAAATTCACAAGTCTTTCAAAGGCGTAGGGCCCGTTTGGAAGGTTAGTTTAAAGTTAAGGTTTAAACTCAAATTTTTATCTTTTTCTGAAAAAGTTTTTTGTTTTTTCTGAAAAAGTTTTTTATCTTTTCTAAAAATTCAACAAAAATTACTATTCAAACTTAAAAATTTCAACTCAAACTCATTCACCAAACGGGCCCATAATCTCTGGTCACCCCCGTCAAGCCTTGTAAGGTTGATTATCATGTTAATGGATTTATTTAATCAAAGAAACATTTCCTAATGTTTAGACCACTTAAAATAGAAACTATATGAAACCTATTGGTCATCAATCTCTACGAGCACTATTTCCATTAAAAAGACAATTTTGACCTCTTTCAATCCGATGATGTCTTAATTAGCTATGCAATACTAACTAAGCATAGAAATGCCTCCAATACTCTTCAAATACAAAAGATAATCGACTTGTCGAGAGACTACTAACGTAGAGAGTCTTCCCACACTATAAATAGCCCCCTTGCACTTCACTTCGAGAAGGGGTTAAGGCAACGGAAGGGAAGGGAGACAAATAAATACTTACTCGGTCTTCCAATAGGCACATAAGGGCTCTATTCAGCTCTCAAAGGTCTTAAGAGCAAATTCACCAAGCTTTCGTTTGGTAAGTTAGTTAAGTTAATTGGAGATAAAATTTTCAAGTTAGAATTGATTAACATTTCAAAAATCAATTATAAATTTTATTGACTTTCAGAAAAAATATAAAAATTGAGATGAAAAAATACAGTTTAGTCGGAGTTAAACCTTAATGCCAAACAAGACATAAGTCTTACAAAAAAAAAAAAAAAAAAAAACCCCCATTAGCCTCTAGAGAAATTCATATGAGTTTACAGAACAAAAACCAAGTTCAATTGGTCAGATAACTTTTCAGTGTGCATTTTTAAGATCTTTAGGCACCCAGACTCATCTAGCCTTCTACGAATCATGCGAAGCGCTTTCGTATGCTCTCAAAGTTATAAGAGCAAGCGTGAGAGCCCCAACTCATAGATTCCTCACCAAACTCATGTCGTCATCCATAGTTGTCTTTGTTCAAGTTATCATCTTCTAAAGCTTTTGTTCCAAAGGTGCCCAAGTTTACCTCCAAAAACTATTTATGTTCTCCTTCCATTTTTCTTGCTCGTTGAGGTTCTTATATGCATCAAAACTATTTAGCGGTGCAATTAGAAGACCAAAAAAGTATTTATAAAAGCCACATAATTTTGCAATATAGGTTTTAGACGACTGGATGAAAAATGATTTAAGTAGGATAATAAGTAATTTAGGGACAAATTAGAACAGAAAATTATTTAAATAAAAGAATATAAAATTATTGTAGTTTAAGGATAAAAAAAATTAAAAAGAAAATGAGGGAAGACATCATCACTACAAAAAAAAAAAAAAAACGAGGAAATGATAATTTAATCGACAGATTAATGATTGAACCGTAGAAAAAAAAAATCTCATTTACATATAAAAAATAATTTTAATGCAGGCAAACCTAAAGAAAGCTACTCAGGGTGCGTATAATTAAACAAATGGTAATTGAGAGTGTTGCAAGATAAATACGTGCCACCTTTTATAATATTATTATTTGAAATAACTACAAGAAATAATGTTTAAAGAAGGGCATATTTACTAAGGGGCATTAGGAGCATACACTTTAATTGAAAATATTTAAAATGTTTCAATTGAAAATAAGTGAATGTTTACAATTGCCCATTTGATTGAAAATAAACTGTGATAATTGAAAATGTAAAAACTTGAAATGGTTCTCAAAAAAAAAAAAAAAAAAAGCTTGAAATGGGTCTAAAAAAAAAGCAATATGAATCTTGATCCGTTTTTTTTTTTTTGTTGTTATTTTATGTAATTTAAAAAATAAAAAAAATCTCATTTTAACTTGAAATAATAAAGTTTAAGACTTTAAAATTTGTGTTTCTAAGAGGGATTTACAAATGTGAATAATAGAATTGGATTATTTCAGTATTAAAAAAAAAGGGATAAAAATAATTTGATTTACTGATTACTAATTTGATTCTCATCCTTGTAGCCTAGATTTTTGGATTTGGAAATACTTCACCTTAGCCACAAAATTGTGGATACTACGGTCGGCACTTAATTACTAGACAGATTCACTAATCATGTGATAATAAATTTAACAATCTAATAACCAATGATTCGAGGTCAGCCAATAGTCTCATAGTCATTGAATTGGTCAGGAACGTCATTTTGACACTAGTCTTTGTTAGCATTTGTCAAGACAATAAATACCACATTGATAAGAACTAACTCCATGCATATCTTCCTCTTACAAAAAGGCCATATATATATATATATATATATATATATTTATATATCCAAGCAGTTTCATCTTCCATGTCAATATGACACAAAAACACCAACACACATGAGTAGACTTTTTTTTTTTTTTGGGGTAATTAACACACAACAGTAAACATATAGGAAAACAAGCACCATGTATGTTGTGATCAACCATGCGCAATATACAAACATATAAACTTTGAATTTTTTGTATTTTGACAATTATGCTTTAAATTTTTAATTTTAATGATAATCTTTTAAATTTGTGACTGTTACAATTTGAAATATCATGTGAATGATAGTGGGGCAGAATGAGATAGTCTTTTCACCTATCCTTAAAAAAAATGTAAAATTAAATTTTTGTATTTTGATAACTTACGCCTTAAAATTTTAATTCTAATGATAATCTTTTAAATTTGTGACTGTTACTTTTCGAAATATTATGTGAATGATAATGAGACTAGATGAGGTGGTCTTCTTACCAATCCTTAATAAAATTGTATTGTTGATTAATCCTTAACTATTTTCAGCATTCACAACTTTTTTTTGTTAAGAAAGGATGGTTAAAAAAAGGATTTTTAACATTGGTACATCCTATACTTATCGTAGAGTTATAATTTATACTCTGAATTTTTTGTTTTGATAATTTGTACCCTGAACTTACAAATATGAAGCAATTTACATCCCATTAATAGTAATATTAATCTTTTGAAGGGAATTGATAAGTAATTTATACATGGGTTATTAATTCATAATATAAATAATCATTTTTATCTTTATTAATTAACAATCTATTTGCAAATGAAGTCTCAATTTCCATTAAAAAATCAATATTTTTTATCAATGAGGTACAAATTGTAACAAATTTGTAAGTTTAGAGTATAAATTACCTAAATTAAAATTTTATGATGTAAATTGTAACTCTATAATAAATTCAGGGTGTACCAATATAAATTTAAAAAAAAACCTTTAAAAAAAAAATTAACAACTGAAATTGTAAGGCACCTACCAGTTCACAAAAACCCATCAAATTAAATCAGTCAGTACTCCACCTCCATTATAAATGATGATATTTGCTTAAACAAAACACACGAAGAAGTACTAGACTTATCTAAGCAATCAATGAACATATACTCATGATTAAAATTTCTTAATTTCTCTTAACAAAAAAATAAAAAAGAAAAAAGAAAATAAAATTAACTATATATAAGCTGTTTGTGTAATCAATTTTCAGTAATATTATCAACCAGAAAGATGTTATATTATTCTTTCTGTACGAGAAACAACCCATTTACAAGTTCACCACATGAATCAACTGTATATATAGAGAACCTTAAACATCATACGTATGAACAAATCATAGATTGTCTTCTCTTGAACTGTTATATTTATATATCTATACACATACTGGAATATAACTATATACGACACATATTGCAAAACAAACACCGAATTATAAACCCAATCTTAAATCCAAAAGAGCCATGGCAGAAGCTGGAGAAGACACTACATCATGAGCTTCCACAGGCGCAGGCGAATTCAAGTCCAATCCACCAAATGAATAGTTCAGAGCTTGGGTGATAGTCGTCGCCGTCGTCGTCGTCGCTGCCGCCATCGTCGTAAATCCCGACAATGCCGACGGATCGTCCGAAAACCCTAATTTCTCCCAGTGGCACCTCATATGCCCTCCCAAAGCCTGTCCACTCGAGAAATTCCTCATACAAATCCCACACGTGTGCGACAATGAAATTCCCAATTCCATCGCCGTCTCCGCCACCGATACGGCGTCGTTTTCTTCATCAATCCTCGCCGTCGTCATCGCGAAGCATCCCTTGACGTTCTTGTGGCTGGCCCTGTGCCCTCCCAGGGCCTGCCGCGACGCGAAAACCTTCTTGCAACTCGAGCACTCGAACCGAGGTAACACTCCATACGGATCGCTGTTTTCGAGGTCGATTTCGGCCTTAGGTCGGCCGTTGGCGAGGAGGAGCAGAGACGCGGCGACGTCATTTTCGTCGTTGGACATGGTCGGCGGAGGTGATGTCGAAGTGCCGCGGCGGCGGAGAAGGAGGTTCGGCGGCGGATTGATGCCGCGCCACTGGCGCTCCGGGTGGCAGCGCATGTGGCCGAAGAGCGCCTTCCAGGACCAGAACCGCTTCCCGCACTCGCTGCACGGCATCGTGATCTCGGGCCGTTTCGGAGCACTCGAAACAGCGGCGTTTCGGGGTTTAGGGTTCTCCATTTTTCTGGAGCGTTTTTTCCGGTGAGGGGCGGCTGTGGAGGTGGAAACGACGTCGTTGTGGATTGGTGAGGCGGCGAAGTGGAGAGCGAGATCGGATTGGATGTTGTTCATTGGAATTTTTGAGATGTTTCTTTGTGGAAGTAGTGATTGGGATTACAGTTTGTGTAGAGTGGGAAAAAAGTTGGACAGAGAGTGCGAGTGTTGGTTTTGTAGAGAGAGAAGCAGTTGCGGGGAGAGAGAGAGAGAGAGAGAGAGAGGGATCGTGTCTCTTGGGCGGGATTTTGAATCGGGGAAACAAGATCATTTTGGAATGTGAACCGTTGGATTCGAACAGGAAAACGGAACGCCGTTGGATTTTTTTTCAAAAGGGTATACGGTTAGTTATGTTTTTCCTTTAAACTATATATATTTATTTTATTTTGAAGTGTGAAAACTAATTTGGCAGCTTTTTTATTATAAGTATAACCAGCTGTAATATCACAACTCATTCTATCTAGAAATGCAGAATTCAAATATTTCATCTTTAAATTAAAAAAAAAAAAAAAAGATTGGGCAACTTCTTTCAGCCAGTTTGACATTGTTGTAGTGTGAAAAATTTTTACGGCAACTATATTGTGAATACTAGAAGCAGTGGTAAAATATGAATAAATTTGTTCTATAAACATATAATAGCCAAAAAGGATGTACTACATTTTTTTTTTTTTTTAACATTGAGATGCGTTAACAGCGTATCTCAACAGTAATATTTTCTCTTATAAAATAAAAATAATGTGACAAAAATAATTATTACAATAATTTTTTTTATTTACCAGCATTTTTTTTTTTTGAAATATTTACCATCATCTTCAGCTACACATAAAATTACAATAATAAAAATTTTTGAAACAATAATGATTTTCAAATAAAGTGAGTATATTGAAACTATTTTTTATTGTTAAGGCTATTTTAGAACATTTATAATGATGGCAGAAGGATGATGTTGTTCACCTCTTCGGGGGAATCGAAGATTTCATTGAGAGATCCCCTCCTTGCTTGCGGAGTTCATCCTGCATCATCCGCTCTATCGTGGTAGAGATCTCTTCCTTTTTTTTAAGATTAAATAAAGCAAGTCTCCAAAAAGGTTCCTTCATCCCTTCCTTTTAGTCTTTTGCTTGCCTCTGGAAACCAAACCCCAAATGCAAGAGATGGACGGGCATGAGCCTTCTTCATTCACTGATCAACCTGGCCTTTAAATCCTTTGGTTACAACCACTGAATTAGCTGCTATTTAAGTAATCCCCAACCTCTTTCTCAAATTCTATTGCGCTGCAGTAATTTTTAGAATATACTAAAAAAAATTATCAAACACCCCTTATTTATTGCATAATTTTTAATAATTTAAAAACAGCCTTCAAAAACAGTGCCACATTTATCTCCAAAAAAAGAAAAAGATTTGGCTTATGTCTTTTCTTTCTTTCTTTTTTTCCCCTCCCCCTTTTGTGTTGTCCCTGTACGATTTTTTTTTTTTTTTTTTCAAATGTGCCCTATCTAAACATCTTTTTTCTTCTCTTATATCTCCTTATTATGTTCCTGAAGTTTTTCATCATACAGTGGAATTGGTAACAAATAATGGACTATAGAGAAATGAGTAATGATAAGAAGGAAATAATGAAGATGAAAGTAAAAGAGCAGAATCGGACGTTAATGAGGCATGTGTAGTCCACTTAAGTCGATAAAATTAAGTGAAAGAGATTTACATGTACTCATTTCCTTTCTTTATTTATCTCCTAACTCCTTTTGCTGAAGGGAAAAAAAAAAAAAAGAAACAGAAAAAATGGTTCAAGATATAACCTTTGAAAACATTCACCAAAAAATAAAAAATGAAAAATAAACCTTTGAAAACCACCTCCTAATGAGATTTTGAGATTTATCAATGTTTATTCATAATCACGGGAAGGGGGGTGTTAGAAGGGAACCGTAGCCCATCTTGTGTCTTGGCTCGTTCTCCCACTGCCATTACGAGCTCCGCGTGCTGACCATCTGATCTTTCCACAACGTTGCATGTGTGAAATTTGAGTTTGTTAAGGAATTGAATCTCTATATTAAAACGTCAACCTATTAAATGAAGTGATATTATATTTTTATATGTTTATTATTATTGTTATGTTTTTATGATACGTAACTTGGGTTTTTTTTATCCTTAAAAATATGTTCCCACCGATTTTTTTTATTTATATATATGGGTGACATGTGTAAAATTACAAACGATATTAAAGTCAATATGACATCTATTTTTACATTTATGCTTGCTTATTTTGTAGTGTTAATTATTTTTCCACCATTTTTTTTTTTTTACTTTGTTCCATGAAGTCACAACCCGGCCCCCCATGCACAATTGAGGCAATTCTAAGCTAAAAGGTGGAAGTCTCTTTCGCAAATGTATATTATTTCTGTTAATTTATGAGAATATCAAAAGGGCTTTCTATTGATTATCAGGTTTGACATTGTCTTTACGATTTTTCTTCTGTACATGACTATGGCGTTTTTGGTTCCTCCCTTATTATTATTATTATTATTATTTTGGGTGTACAAAATGTGTCTGCTTTGTGCTCTTAAAACTTAAGAAAGCCCACGGTCAGTTTGGTATTTTTTCGAAAACATTTTGAAAATATATCTTGCAGTACCAGTTTCCTATTTTGCTTTATCAAATGAATTGTGAACTGTAACGAAGTCAGGAAATTTTATCATTTGAGATTGATAATTAAAAAACATAAAATAGGATTATAAGATCTTTTTTTTTTTTAATGTTTAGTAGGGCCTATATATATTTATATAATAAAATTCATATTTATAATTTTAAACATACTATTTTTTTTTAAGCAAATATTCGTTGAGTGAGGGCTTCCCTCCTAGGCCTTGTATGACTCATTAATATAAATATTGGAATACACGACGGATATTCTACAATGGTTAAAAAAAATTCATTTAAAGTGTAACGACCCACCTTACGTAGGCCGTTACCATACTTACTTACTTATTGACTTCATAACATAACATGCAGAATTAGGGACTTAATTTTTTTTTTTTTAAACAACTTGGAATTGAAATCCATCTCAGTATATACTCACATATATATATGTACAGATACTTACTTACTTGCTCACTTTAGTATCGAAGCATTAAACTTAAATACAACATATTTAAGTAAATAACAATATACTATAACAAAACGTGTAGCAGCTCCCAGCCCATAGTTTCACAGTTTTGCACTACCACGCTCCACTGCCTTGTATCACATATTGCTCATAGATTGCTTACCTACAGCATAAACGTAAGTCATGAGCTTCCGCTTAGCAAGTATAACTATTAACCTGTAAAACATTTAATAACAATGCATGAACCGCTTATTCTTTTATTATGCTTTCTTAGATTAGCATACTTTTTCGGCCCCTTACTTAACATAAGTGTATGTATCGTGACGCACAGCCATGGAGTAGTTGGGGCGGCCAGTCCTGTCCAACTCAAACCATGGACCAAACCTGACCTAGTGTAGGTCGGTATGACACGAGAAAACTTGCTTCACATCATACTTGAAAACTTGTTCTTACTTTGATACATATTTGAAAAACCATTTCATACTTGAAATTATTTCGTACTTATAAGCAGTTTCTTACTTGAAACTGGGTTCTCATTCTTACCAAGTGATTTAGCATTAGTGAGCATGCTTAATGATGCCACAATAATCATATGCACTTCAACATGTATGCATGAGCTTGAATACATACAAGCAGTGAAAACATTTTTCACTTGTACTGTAGGCGGAGTTGTACTTACAGATTATGTTGATTCCTGAATCCTGTGTTCCGCCAAATCACAGTAACAGGTTACCTTTCTGTTTCCAGAAAAGTCATAAGATAAGAATCACCCTATCTTGTTATGAATCATATCATTTAATATTAGTATTCACACCAACATTCCTAAAAACCCTAGTTACAAGCTTATGTTACATTGGTATCATAAGTCCTGTCCAACTCAAACCATGGACTAAACCTGACCTAGTGCAGGTCGTATGACACGAGAAAACTTGCTTCACATCATACTTGAAAACTTGTTCTTACTTTGATACATATTTGAAAAACCATTTCATACTTGAAATTATTTTGTACTTATAAGCAGTTTCTTGCTTGAAACTGGGTTCTCATTCTTACCAAGTGATTTAGCATTAGTGAGCATGCTTAATGATGCCACAATAATCATATGCACTTCAACATATATGCATGAGCTTGAAAACATACAAGCAGTGAAAACATTTTTCACTTATACTGTAGGCGGAGTTGTACTTACAGATTATACTGATTCCTGAATCCTGTGTTCCGCCAAATCACAGTAATAGGTTACCTTCCTATTTCCAGAAAAGTCATAAGACAAGAATCACTCTATCTTGTTATGAATCATATCATTTAATATTAGTATCCACACCAACATTCCTAAAAACCCTAGTTACAAGCTTATGTTACATTGGTATCCCATTTGATTACTATAAGTAACCTTAGATCCAAAACTCGACATATAATATTTGCATTTAAATAACTTAATTCAATAAATTTGGTTGTTAGTGCATTAGCAAGAATTGTCTATTTATGCACTGTTTTGAAAATCCTGTGCAGGAATTGCGCGTACCCTGTACGGTTTTGGAAATCCAGTTTTTCTTTAAAAATCTGTTTTGAATTTGACAAAGTTTCCTTCATGAAAATTGTAGATTTCAATAAAATCTAAAACTTTTATTTTTGGTCAAAACCCTGAATCTGTCTCTAACTTGCTTGTTTCTTCTTTTGAAAATTTTTGACCATATTCACTAACCATAAAGATTGGTCTCGGATTTTGATAAAAATGGAGGCCTTAGAAGCCTTGTTTTTAAAAACAGTCCATGCTAACCCCTAGGATTTTCCATTTCCTACAACTTTGCAGTTTTGACTTTTTCCAAATTCGGCCTTTAAGGGCCTCAAAATCTTGTTTCCAGAAAACTGTCCATTTAAGTCCGAAAATGGCAAATTTCATTCAAATGAGTTCTTATGTAAAATTACGCGCGCATTACCTCGAACAGTTAAAAATGTGAACCTACATCAAGCATGCAAGACATTTCATAATGTTTTCATAATCATGCCTTAATTTCTTATCCATATAATCTTTGTGCAACCCAAATGGTAATCTATACCAAATTAGGGTTTTTAGGGTTTTCTTAAACCCTAATTGCAACATATCCCATCATTTTTCTTATTCATTCATAAGACATAATTTTTGAGCATACAAGGACATATAGCAAACATGTAATAGGCATTCACACAGCTAACTAACCTCTAACTCAATAATCAAAAACTCGCATCAAATCATAACTAGAGACCACCAAACCCTAATCAAGCATAATCAAGCACTTACCATAAACCCTAGTACATGAAATTAAAAAGTGAGCTTATGCTCTTACATTTCCAACACAGAATTACACTTAAATCTTAAACCAAAACTTAATTGAAGAACTAGAGGATAAAAAGGTTTACCTCAATATCCAAGAGGGTGGATCTAGACTATGGTTGAGAAATTTTCCTCACACACTCTCAACACCAAATCTGACCTCTCTCTTACTCACTTTTCTTCTCTTTTTCTTTTCTTTTGGTTTGGCTCCTAAAGGAAAGAAGGGTTAGAGAATGAGCTGCCAATATTGAGTTTCACTAAAAGCTTACAAATAAACACACTTCTATCTATTTATAGGTGAAACTATTTTACGTCAAGAATTGCATGATGGTCTTCAAAAGCAAAATTTTTGCTCATAGACCCCATGTAGTGGCCGGCCATATAGGGCCATGTGGAAGGTCTTGCTTGTTCAAGCTCAATACTTAGCCAAGTAAGTAAGGCTAATATGCTTACTCAACAAAACTAGAAGCATGACATTTCAAGCTCTCAAAAATAGTATAATTTTTATTTCTAAATTACATATTGGTCCCTAAGAGCAAAATTTTTTGCTCATAGAACCATTGTGGTGGCTGGCCATTAGGGCCATGTGGAGGTACATGCTTGTTGAAGCACAACACTTAGCCAAACAAGCAAGGCTAGTGTGCTTAGTCACCAAACCTAGAAGCATGACATGTCAATTTCTCAATGAAACTCTTATTTTCATACTTGCATATGAGTTTTTAAGAGCAAAATATTTTCTCATTGATTACATGAGGTGGCCAGCCATATAGGCCATGTGGAAGCTTGAGATTTTAAAATTTCATTCAAACTCATCCCTAATTAATTTTTCTTGGTTTCCAATATAACTATGGTAAACAAGCTTGTAATCAATCATAGGCCTAGTTGGATTTTAAGTCCTAGCTAGAAAAGTCCATCATTCAAAAATTTACATACTTATCTACAATCACTCTTTTTTCTTAAAATTACACTTTGGCCCTTAAAGATAAAATATTTGCACTTTAGCCCTTGCGAGGTGGCCGGCTATGATGGAGACATTTGGCTTCCAATTCTTGCTTAGTCATCCTCTTAATACTTTCTTAATTTTCTAAAAATCCATACTTATTTACTTTTCTTAAAATTACATATTGGGCCCTAAAGATAAAATATTTACATTTTGATCCCCTATGAGGTGGCCGATCATAAGGAGTGCTTAGTGGTCAAAAATTCCTCCAATGATCATCAATTTTTATTCAAGGACGAGGTGTCCCCCCATTAGGCACTGTTTGACCTTTTTTCGAAAAATAGTCCATTTTCATTCTAACACAGATATTACAAATACTGTTTTCAACTAATAACAGTATATTCATACTAGACTACTGTCCAGAATTTATCTGCACTTAACTGGACTGCGTTTCAATTTTTCTTAAGACTTAAAGCTACTTAGTTCTTATTACTCTAAAATATTGTGCTTGATTTTTCTATAGTGGTCTCATACCTTATTCTTGCTTATTCATACGAAATGACGGTTTTTCATAGTATAATTTTCATACTTCTAATTATATTGTAGTACCGTCTTAATCTTACCTTAAGTTATTTTAGTCAAACGTTGACCAATATAAGATCGTAAACCCTAATTTCTCCTCTTTCCACAAAATGCTTCATACTTGCATAAATAACCTATTATTGAGTCTTAAAACATTATAAGAACTCAATAATACTCTGATAAATTAGATCAAGCATTTCACATAAACATATATTTACAAACTTTGATTCCCTAAAAAGGAAATCGTAAATTTGTAGAAAGATTGGTTGTTACATAAAGTAGCTCAAAAATGTGGCATGAAGATTGGTTTCTGAAAACCGTTGTGAAAAGTGAAGATTCTATGAACAATACTATTTTCTGTGATTGTTTATAATAATTGTCCTCTTCATATCATTATAATATCTCTAGAGTCAACAATTTGATTAGAAAAATTATTGAGCTCAATCACTTGCACCATCTATAGTTGCGTATATTTTTATGTAATTCTTATCAAGGTTGCTACAAGTAAAAGTAGAACTTCTACCCAATTACACAACAATCCAACATATCACTTTAAAGCTTAGATATGAATATATATATATATATATATATATGTATATATATTTATATCGTGTAAACCCTTAGCAAGTTGCAAGCTCATTGTTCGAATTTTTTTATAATTAGATTCCGTTAATCGTCAGAAATCGATCATATTCAGCGATTGTGCTGTTGAGAGGGTGAGAGATAAATAATAATACAACTCCAGTGAGATTCCCTAATAATTGTCGATAGCCAGAGTGAAATGACATTTAGGGCATGCCAATAACAACATGGCACTTTCCGATTTAAGTTCTTCTTGGGGGTTATTTATATGTTTATATATATATATATAACTTATGGGTTCATTTGATATTCGGTTAAATTTGAGATGAAATAAAATTTATAAGTTGAAGCTTTTTAATTTTTAAAAACTAATTATTATTTTTATTAATTTTTTTTTTTAGAAAAAAACAAAAAACCAACAGTAAAATACAGTTGAGTTCAAACTCAATCTATATTCTAAACGTAGGTTATATATATGGTCGGATTATCATATTTTCATGTTACGCTCATAATTGTATAATAAATATGGATTGGTAGACTATACTATAATATAATTATCATAACAAAGGGGACATGCCAACAACTTTGCAGTACATTTAGCAAGAACAGCCTCTATAACTCAGGTCACTTGGCACATGCATGAAACGATATTGATAAGCTAATATTTCCAACCATTTTTTTTGAATTCAATAAGTGAGTTTGGCCAACAACAAATTGGTATCGATTTGGACTTACCATGCAGGAAATACAGTAAAACTTTTGTTGTATCATGAGCGATAATCATACTAATTAATTGTTAAAGTTATCACCACACTTTTTTTTTTTATTTGAAATAAAAAGTTCTCAAATTTCGAGTATTATGAGACTTAAGATCGTGAAAATCCTTTTCCATGAGCTAGCTAGTTTAATAAAACATATCGATAATAAACTTAATTAATTTTGTTCCATATGTTCTTTGTTCTTCAACAAACCAGATACATTTCTTTTATAGTTTCTGTCGGCAGGTACGTGAATATTTATTATTTATTTATAATACATATATATATACATATATATATTTTGCTACTCCATGCATGCCAATCGGATCTACCATGGAGAAGATTGCGTTGTGTAGGAAAGCTTTTTGTTTTTATCTTTTAGCAGCAAATACGTACCTTAAAATAAAATTTTTTATGGAATATAATCAATAAACACGTGTCTTTTAGCAGAAATATTTGCTCAACGTAGTATTTATACTAATATAAACATATATATATATATATATATATATATATATAAATATGTATGCCCTCTTCTCTCTCGAGTTTACAAAATTAAAACTGGAGTTCTCAATAAAATGTTAATTGAGATTGTCAGTTCAATTTATGTCTATCTTTCTAATACCTTTTAGTGGACTACTTAATCTCATAAATGCCTGTCTATTAGCCTAAGTTATGTGTCTGTAATTAGCGACAATATTTTTGTAGCATATTATGAAAAATATAATTTTTACCAAAAAAAGAAAAAAAAAAGAAAAGAAACAACTAAAATATGATAATCTCGATTAATTATACAGAGTAGGCATACCAATAAATCAAAATCTCAGGATTGTAAAATGATTATGATCAGTCCACACTCCAATAATACTCTTTTCCAGGACATAGCACTATAGTTTGGTACAAGATTGTTCTAGAATATTAATTTTGGGTTTCATATTTTTTGTTCTCAATAACTAAATTCAATATTAATTTTTCCACAAAAAAAAAATTAATTTCGTTAATTTGCAAAATTAACACTTTGTAGCGTAGTTACTATGAGAGGAGGGACATATTATTAGATAATTAATTGTAATTAGGGTGACAACATAATTTCAGGGTAAGAAGAGATCTCCAGAGTAATTAATTAAAAGAATATATATATATATATATATATAAATATAGTCCTGAGCAAAAAATTAAAAAGAAAATGAAGAAAATAAGCTAGCTGGTCCAGGCCAACTTGTCTGCAAAAGATAAGCAAGAAACATAAGTAGCAGCAGGTATTGAAGAAACATATAAAAGAACATGGGGAAACTCCCTGTTAACTCGTCATGTTTTGTGAGCAATGTCCGTTGGTATTTTTTGTTTTCTTGTTTTTTTCTGTTTTTTTTGTTTTTTTATTTTTGTTTTTGTTTTGTTTTTTTTTTTTTGGTAATAGTAAGGCTCATATACAATAAAGCCCAAAAAAAAAATGACAAATAAATTAAAGAATGGGTGTATACATACATAATTAAAAACTCGCTAGTCCTCAAGTTGGAAATCTAATATCTAACATACAATCGCGGCATAATCAGTCCATTATTTCATTGGAAATATACATCGAAGGATAAAGATTTTAAAGATGAAATTAAAAAAATCTAAAATTTACTGGGGACAAAAATCCTCATTCGGTCATAAGTGACTCTGTCGCGTTGTGAAAACTAATCAAAAAAAATTGTAAAATAGTTTTATGTATAATGCACCTGTAGTGTATATATAATTCGATCATTAAATATAGAGTCAGATCCCGATTGAGCACTCCATGTTTAGAAAAGAAGTACATTACAAAAGAAATTGTTAAACAAAAGATAAGAAGACTCAAGTTGGCGATCAGAAATATTCGTCAAAGGGAGTCCATTATTAAGTGCATATGTTCCATTATTAATATATATGTACGGATAATGCTTCCTTTTTTCTTTTTCTTTTTCTTTTTTTTATAGATAATTTCATTTTTTTTAAATCTCTATTATAAGCCCTTTTGTTGTTTATTGGTAGTCAATGTAGGTGGAAATAGTATCGGTTGGGCGGCCTTACTGTGTTGTGTAGGAAAAAAGGGTGAATTAACGTTCTACCTTAGGCTTAAATAATATATTTAATTGGATATACAAGAGACATATACTACCATGTACATTACAAAGATTAAAATGAAAAATGCTTTGGTCACCGTTAATCAGGCATCTGTTGATAATGGAAGTTGCCAAAAAATAAAATAAAAATAAAAATAAATCATAGAAGCATCATTAATGTCTATCTACTTACATGTAAAAGTAGTTTTTTTTTTTTTAATTGTTGTGGAGTTCGATACTGGTAAATATCCAAAAATTAGAGTTAAGTCTTTTTTTGTCGGCCGTTATCTATTATGTTTATCTTATAAAAAAAAATAAAAAAACTTTTGCATGGAAGATCTCAGCAAAATAAATAAATCAAAATAAAATAAAATAAAAAATCTCAGTGAACTGGATAATATATCATACAAGGAAGAACAACAGTCTTGTTTTCTGCGATCGCATCTGTCTTCTGATTCTTCTTTATTTGGCATATCTATTACGAAGTTGCTAAGAACCCCTCTTTTATATTAATATTTTATTCAAACTGTTCTATTTTCGAGAGAAAAAAATAAAATAAATTTCTAGTTTGCTTTCTACTTTCTACATTATTGACGACAATGTGCATGCGGTACTGTTAGTATAATATTCCATAAAAGTGGCTAAAAACGTTTAATTAGTGGACAATTATGAGTGGTACCACTGTTAAGACATGATTTATTTTTTCTTTTTAAAATTTTAAGACATGAATTGGGTAATTAGGCCATGCATAATGAAACTCTTTTTCTGGAAAAGAAAATTAACAAATTAAAACCAAGTTTTCTCATTTTTGATTTCGAGTTGAGCTCTCAGCTTATTTACTAGCTTGCCTGGACTTTCGTGTTTATGGGCATGGGGCCTACTGGCCAAGGTGGGATACCATGAAATAATCATGACTCTTTTTTTTTTTTGGGGGATAAATTTGTCATGGTAACTTTGACATTACAGATAGCACATTATTAAAGCATTTTTTTTTTCATTTAAATGTTAAAAATGACAAAATAACTCTTTGATAAACAAAATAACTTAATATTGTATTGGAGATACTTTTAATACTGAGTTGAACTTCTTTTATGATGCAAGAAAGAATAATTTCTTGTATTGGTGTTTCAAATACGATAAAACGTTACGTGTATAGCCATGTTCATTTATTGCCAAACAGAAGCAAAATATCCTTTTCATCAATTGCCAAAAAGGAAAAAAAAAATCTGTCTTTTGTCCTCGTTTATACGTTATTATAAGACAAAATAGACAGAAAAAAGGATATAGTCCTACTTAAAAGAGCCAATAATTTTTTTGGTTACTCCCTCCTTGTTTGTCATGTGATAGTCATGTAGTTATCATGTTATGATCACAACATGAAGACCATATCATACGTTACATGATTTTTTTTATTTTTTTACTTTATTGTTTGTCTATTTCACATGCCAAAAACACATATTATACAATTAGTGTTAAAAAGTATACATAAAACGACAAACTACACGTGTCATTTATTTCTTTCTCAAGAAAAGTACTATTCCAGCGTAAATGAAAATGGAAAACTGCTCAACATTTCTTTTATGAAACTTTTTGCATAATTTTTATATAAAAATAAAGTAGGAAAATTATGTGATAAAGTACTTTTAAAAATCCTAATAGGAAAGATGGTTCTAAATTATCAAATCTAGTTCTAAACATATCGTATTAGACTTTGACAACATAGGAAACTTGATAAAAACTCGATGGTAATATTAAAAAAAAAAAATCTATCAGAATTCTCCCGAAAAAAAAATTCCGAGGGGAAAGTAAACCGTCAGTCAAAACTTCATTATTTCAAGGGAAAAATATTCACTTACGTGATAAATATGCTATTAAATGCTTTTTTATCCCAAAAAAAAAAAAAAGAGAAAAAAAAAAAAAAAACCAACGTCGTGAACTATTTAGTTGTTTTAATTGTTGCTCCCACCAAATTCCATTTTGGTATAAAAGATTCTACTGATTAATTTATTGACATTTTAATTAACCTCTCACTAAAGCTCATATCTAGTAATAACATTTTAAAATGTAACTAAAGAAATGCTTTTGGGACAAAGCTAATTTTCAGCGGCATTTTTTGCTCACTTTTAAGTGACATTTCTCAGAAAGATCACAAAACATATCGACTGTGACATTTTCCTTCCAAATGTGACTAAAAAAATTTGTCTCTAAAACGTGCTTTCCTGTAGTGATTAGAACGTTACCTTATAAATTGCGCTCACAACTTCAATCATAAAAATTTTAAGGAAAACTAAAGTATAATTGCAGCCACACATAGGTCAATAATTATGCAATTAATATAAACTTCAAATGGATTTCATGTGTGCTCATGAGATTAAGAATTAATTATAGTTAATTAAGTGTATATAATAAGAAAATGTAATTTATTAGTCTTGTGCGGTAACTATGAGGATCACATCTCCGCTAAGTAACTCTAGGTGGTGTTTTTTTTTTTTTTTTTTAATTTTTTAAAATTTTTTTAACACACCCTAGATTATTATGAATCGAATGCGATATTTGGTGTGAGAAAAATAATATATATGTGACTATGCTCCACCATAGATGTGAATTCTCAAAGACACTATTAAGAGAATTAGTAGTTTGAATTTTATTTTATTTTTGTAAGTGTAGATGCTAAGAATCTATGGTCAAATTTCAACTAAGATTGGATCATAAGAAAATCCATATACGGAAATTATTGGGGTACTTGAATATTGCATATGAGAATCACAAAACAATCATAATCGGAAAACGTAAATAATAAAGTGAAATAAGAATAGTAAAAGATAGCAACACTAAAACTAAGAGACGTTCACCAAAATTGTGCTACATCTTCTGAGGTTGGAGTTTCACTATATACGGATTTTGAGTACAAAGGTTACAATTTTTTAGGGTATTTCGGCAGAATTACAAATTGTGCTACATCGTTGTTTATTGTTCGTTGGTCTAATGGTCATGATGACCCAGGCATAACATAATGAGAAGACGAAATCTAACCTTAACAATAAGAATCATTTAAAACCATTAAATTTAACTTAAAATTTTGTTTTGTATAGCTTTTCATCTTAGTTAGATTGACAAGTAATCTAGCGTAGAAAATTCTATTACTAAAATACTCTATCGACAGTTTTTTTTTTTAACGTTAAATCTAATTAAAACTAAGCAAAATTAATGTTAAGAACAACAATTTTCTCTAATCAATGGATATTGTAAGTTTAACAGTCAAATTTAACTTTTAAACGATCTTATATATACGGTCAAAATTAATAACATGATTTGTAAGATTTCTTATAGCCGTAAATCAAACCGTTAAAAATATTGAAACTCAAAAATTAAAACAATAGTATCTATAAATAAAATAAAGTAAAATTTTTACTATAAGTCTAATTCAAATATCATGACTTTCAACAAAACCCTATAGACAAATTAATTTTTGTCACCATTCGAAGAATCATGCTAAAGGATATGGTAGTGTTTAACACAATACAATAGCATATAATGTATCTTATCTATTACCTGATATTAAAAGAACAAATACATTCTTAACAATACATTCTTCATTTCTCTTTTATTGTTACGTGTCAATCCAATCACTCGTTTCACAACAGGCCAACTTAGTAACTTGCAACGTTATTATTATTTTTTTACTTTATTTGTCATTTCGGCATACATTAGGTTTGTGTTCATCAATAGATAATCTGACATGCACATATAAGATCCGCCCTGTAGATCCATGTGGATTGTGAATTATGATCGGTACAATGATGTCCCAAGGCATTTTTCCTCGGAAGTACCTGGCCGATTGGTCCAATCCAAGTCAAAACACATGTTTCTGTCTCTCTCTTATCCTTTCTGTCTCCTCTCAGACTCACCCCCCGCACTAAAAAGAACACACCCAAACACGCCCTCTCTCTGTCTCACCCTCTAATAAATGCCAAGTGGCCCCCACTACCACCCTCCGTCTTCAGTCTCCACCCTCCAAAAGTCCAGCATCACCCCCATATCCGATCCTCCAATCCACGTAAATCCCCTCCCACATCGCCACGTGTCCCCAACCCCCAACACTTCTGTACAAGCTGGGTGAAGTTACCACTGCCCAACACAAACTACACATTTTCCAAACTAATAAACGATCCTCATTTCCAACAGTACTATCAGCACTTCTCATCTTTCATTTTCTGACTCTTTCTCCGCGAACCAAACAGGCCCTGGAGAACTTTCCTATGCTCTTACCCCCGAATCCGGCGACTTCCTCCTCCCCCCGCTCTCGAGAGATCGAGTTCGACAACCCTTCTCCATGGGAGCCACCAGCACCACCCTCAGAACTACAAGCAGGCCAAGTTCATGTGCAGCTATGGCGGAAGATCCTCCCCCGTCCCCACGACAACCACCTCTGCTACGTTGGCGGAGAGACAAGATCCTCGCCGTCGATCGCTCCATCAAGCTCCCCGCCTTGATCGCCAAGCTTTCCGCCCTCTACGGCTGCGACGACGTCTCCATTAAGTATCAGCTCCCCGGCGAAGATCTCGACGCTCTGATCTCCATCTCCAGCGACGAAGATCTCGACCACATGATGCTCGAGTACGACCGCCTCTACCGTACCTCCGCCAGGCCGGCGAGGATGCGGCTGTTTCTCTTCCAATCGCCGGTTAATCTGAGAGGAAGTTTCTGGTCGGAAGGTTCTAGACCCGACCCTGAATTGTTCGTTGAGGCTTTGAATTCGGCTCCGATCATGCCACCTGATCACGTGATAAAGCCTCTGGCGGTGACGAACAAAGCCGAATTCCTCTTCGGTCTGGAGAGGGCCGTTGCGCCGCCGCCGCCTCCTCCACCACCACCACCTCCGCCGCCGCCCCCGCTTCCGGTGTTTCCGGCTGGTATCCCACTCGTCAGTCGAGCCGTTGATTCAATTGAAACTGTCGTCGGAGGCTACACCGGAGATTACTACACGCCGAAGGTGGTCCCGGAGAAGATTCCCGCTTCTTTGGCTACGGTTCCTCCTGCGGTGTCTGCTCCGGCGGGGTACTGGCCGGAGATGCAGGTTTCCAGCGGTGGATTTTCGACGCCGGTGACTTCATTTCCCGTAACGCGGGAGCAGCCGGTGTACGTGATCCCGGCCTCTGGCGGTGGCGGTGCGGTGTTTCATCAGCCGATGGTGGGGCCGGTGACTCGTCCGACTGCTCCAGTTTACGGCCACGTGCCACAGTGGGTGGCATCCGATATTTACGGGGAACTGCCAGTGTATAACGTTGCAACGCCTCCGCCTCCACCGCCGCCACCACTGCCAGTGTACAACGTTGCACCGTCTCCGCCGCCGCCTCCACCGCCGCCACCACTGTCATTACCTTTCTCCACCATGCCACTGTCGGCAGCGCCACCTCCTATCACCACGGTGCCGCGGCCGATTATTCCTACTCCTCGGCCGCACT
>CM046384.1:28857831-28869831 GCA_025413485.1 Ficus microcarpa
TTTTTTTTTTTTTTTTTTTTTTTCTGGTTAGCTTCTTCTAATTACATGTTGTTTAGTGTTCTGTGTATAAATGTTGGTAAAACAACTAATGATCTTTGTAGTTTTTTCCAGACATTGTTGAATCTTTGTGGAAAAAAAAAAAAAACTCATGGTACCGTTAGAAAATAAAAAATGTAAGAACTTCTTTATTTTCCCCTCATTGAAATCGATATCTTGAGGTTTGGAGAAAAAAGTATCAAAACAGAGGAATACAGAGGAACAAGCTAAATTATTATTCAAAGCCATCACACTTGAACTAATAAAGTAATTTCACTCTTAATGCTCTAAACCCTTAATACATTACTTCAGAACTCGAGCAATCCTATAAAATATTATTGGGTCCGTTTGGTTTGCAGGATGGAATTGTATTGGATTGGATATTATTGGAGTACATAGAAAAAGAATGAATTGGATATTGGTTAATCCTATTCTTTGTTTAGTATTGTACGAGCAGGATAGGACTAGATTTTAAATTCTAGCAGAAACAATAACAACATTTTACTAAAATGTCAAACTTTTAATTTTGATTATATATATAATATCAATACAAAAAATAAAAATTTCATTTCTCGATTTAAAAGGTAAGGCTTCACCAAGTAATGAAATTGATAGATATGAAAAAACGATCTAAAACATTATTGTTATTAAGAGTTTGTTTGATTGGTTATCTCAATTCAACTCTAGTTGTACTTTTTTTTTTTGTCTTTTTCTTAAAAAATTTTTGTCTTTTTTTCAAAAAGTTTTTTGTCTTTTCTGAAAATTCAAAAAAGTTTACTATTACAACTAAAATATTTCAACTCAAACTAACCAACCAAACACCATATAAATCGACAAAATAAAAAAAATAACTAATAAATAATTATATTTTTAACGTGATAAATATGTAAAAAAAATGCAAAGTTTATATATAATTTTTAGACTTTTCTCATATATTCTTTGACTTTGTATAGAAATCATCCAAGCAATCCCACTTCAGATAGAAATATGAAGCTGCACGTGAAGAGAAGAGAGACAGAGAGACAGAGAGAGACTGAAAGTCGACTAACTAGCTTTGAAGGAAAACTCAGAGATTAACAACAAGAAAAAGTCAGGATTGAATAATGGCTTGCTTCTGGAGGGGATACTGAAATCCCCTTTTTGTTGGTGTATATAGATGATCTTATAATTACAGGCAATGACCCCACAATTGTTCAAAAGATCGTCCATCAATTGGCATCCAAATTCTCCATCAAGGATCATGGAGCTTTATCCTATTTTCTGGTGTAGAAGTTCTTCACACTAGTTCCGGAGTTCTTCTTTCCCAACACAAGCACATTCACGGTCTCCTTGATCGCACAAAGATGCTAAATGCCAATGATGTTTCCACGGCTATGTCCCCAAGCCATGTGCCTACCTTGCTTGATGGGACTTCTCTTACCGATGCCACTGAATGTAATAACCAAACTTTTCATGAACTCTTGATTTCCTTAGATAAAAAGGAAATCCAAGTTTGTATCATGTATGTTAATATGAATGCATGATCTGATTTATCAGTATATGTTTGAGTTCTTGTTTAATTAACTTTGAGATTCAATAATAAGTTTATTATGTCAAGAACGAGGCCTTTTGGTAAAAAAAGCAAAATCATAATTTATGTTTTTATTCTGGTTTAAGTATGATCAGAATAACTCATGATTGGTATGAGACGGTACTGCAGTATAATAAGCAATATTGAAATTATACTGTGACCGACCGTTATCACGGATGTAGAGTTAAGAATAAAGTTTGGGATCAGTCTAGAATTATTAGGATTAATATTTGGAGCAACGAGGATTAAGTAGTTTCAAGTACTGAGAAAAACCTATACACGGTCCAGTTAAGTGCAGATGAATTATGGATTGCAGTTCAGTATTACTATACCGTTAATAGTTAAAATAGTATTTGTAATATCTGGATTATTAAAAAAATGGACTGCTTATTAGAAATAAGTGCCAAATGGAGCCCTATTTGGAGGACACCTCATCATGGATATATATGTGAATTTTAGGATTTTTGGAAATTAAGAAAAGAATTAAATGGATAATTATAAAAATATTTCTTAGCCTAAAATGGCTCCGCATGGCTGACCATCTAAGAGGGTTTTTGGACATATATTTTGTTTTTAGGCCCAAATATGCAATTTTAAGAAAAAAATAATTATTGAAAATTCAAGAATTTTCATCTATAAATAGGTGATGTGGGGTTTTATGTGAACCACTTAGTTGAACCTCAAAATTTCTAGCTCTCTTCCAACTTTCCCTTTAACCCTTAGGAAAAAAAAAAAAAAACAGAGAGAGAGAGAGAGAGCAAGAGAGTGGCCGGTTGTGTGAAGAGAAGTGAGGAGGAAAATTTTTCTCATCCCAAAGTTTAGATCAATACTTCAAACTTTATAGGTATTCTTCTTAACCCTCCAAGAATTTCATTAAGTTTTGATCAAGGATTTATGTGTATTTCAAGCTTGGGTTGTAAGAGCATAAGCTCATAATTTTTGTGTTGCCCTGTGTTATGCTTTTGTATGATTGGTATGGCCTAGATCTATGCTTAGGTTGATTTGGTTGATAGATCTAATCATAGGTTTGATTTTTTGCTCTAGAATGAGTTTTATGGTTATGATGCTCACCAAGTGTTTGTGAATTTGTTTTCACATGATTGAATATGCATGATTTATGAATGATGGTTATGTGAATGATCTAAGTATGTTGGTTAAGGATCAATTAACCTAAAAACACAATTTAATAAACTAGAATGCTATCAAATGTTGTGTTTTTCAAGAAGATCAACAAGTGTATGATTGAATGATAAATACGAATCCAACGCACTACAAGTTGATGTAGGCTCATGGCTTTATCCGTTTGAGGTAGTGTGCACGGATTTTTAAGCAAAAACCAACAAAAAAGAAAACCGCCAATTTTCAGATTTAACTGGACAGTTTTCTGAAAACTGAATTTCGAGCCCCTTAGAGGCCGAATTTGGAAAAAGTTATAACTGCAAAGTTGTAGAAAATTGAAAATCCTAGGGGACAACAAGGAATGGTTTTAAAAATAAGGTTCCAAAGGCCTACGTTTTTTTTTAATCAAAATTCGAGACTGGTCTGTACAGACAGTGTACACGGCCAGAATTTTTCAAACGGAAAAACGAGTGAGTTAAAGGCAGATTCAGGTTTTGAATGAAAGACAAAAGTTGTCAGTTTTGATCAGATCTACAACTTTAATGAGAACTTTTTCAAATTCCAAAATAATTTAAAGATAAAACTGGATTTTCAAACTTGTGCAGGGTATATGAAATTCCTGTACAGGATTTTTAAAACTATGCATGGTATAGGAAATTCCTGTACATGCACTTTCAGTCAAACTAAAAGATTGTTTTCAAAAGCAGTTTTCAAAGTTTTACAATTTTACAAATCCAGTTTAAAAAAAAAAAAGGAATTTTGGTTTTACAAAGAAAACGATTTTAAAGAGGTTTCGAATCCTTTTAAAATTTTCAATAATTTTAAAAGGGTCATTTCAAGTATTAAATTAAGATAATACTTGAAATCATGAAAACAAAATATTTTTAAGAAAATGAGAGAAGGCCCAAGATTTCTTAAATAATAACAGTTTTATGACGAATGGTAGTCGGGTTGGAGACTAACTAATTAATCAATGTATATGTTAAGATTTTGTTGAGGAATGTGGTAAGAAGTATCCTTACGCCTGGTTTGAAAACAGGAGTATAATCTGTTGTCATGCCATGTTTGGACGATAGACGAAGGGCGTAGGACGACTTGTAAGTACAATTCCGCCTACAGCATAAGCATGTTTTTTACTGTTTTGCATGTTTTCAAAGCTCATGCATTAACGTATGTGATGCATATGTTCTATGTTTTATTAATGTGGCATCATGATAGCATGCTCACCAATAATAAATGTTATGACAAGAACAAAGACCAAGGTTTCAAGTTTGAAACAATAAAGATTCAAGTTTTCAAGTATGAAAGGGTTTTCAAGCATGAAATGAATTTCAGGTATGAATTGGTTTTTCAAGTATGAATTGGTAATTTTTTAAGTATGTTTCAAAGCAAGAAGAAGTTTTTAAGGATTTAAGATAAGTTTTCAAGTATGATGGCAAGCAAGTTGCCTTGTGTCGTACCGACCTGCCACGTGGGCTGGTTTGGTCCATGGTTTGAGTTAGATTAGACTGGCCTCCCCAATCACTCCATAGATGCGCGCCATGGTATGTACACTCATGTTATGTAAGGGTCCCAAAAACATGCTAACATAAGAAGACATAATTGAATTGACAAAAAAGCATAATTGGTTCCTGCATTTGTTTATCAAGATTGTTTTGCGGAATGATAAGTTGTATTTGCTCAGTGAAAGCTCATGAATTACGTTTATGTTGTAGGTAAGCCACCTACTAGTGATGCATGATACAAGATTAAGGAGATGGCACTATGGATTGTGAAATTTGGGTTGAACACTACCAAGCGTTTTGAAAATTTATCATATTATGTTATGTTGATTTGAGTATATTGATATCTAATAATTGGTATGATTTGCAAGATATGTTATAAAAGTTTGAAAATACAATTCTTAATTAAGTATATACTTATATGTATATATAAAAGTATAAGGTTTTGAGTTTAAGTTTAAAATAATAATAATAATAATAATAAATTTCGGTACTTTTGAAATATAAGTATTTAAATAAAGTAAGTATGGTAACGGCTACGTCGCCGAGGTCGTTACACTGAATACCAGTCCGTCGTTGGTGCTCTACAATATCTTACTCTTACTCAACCAGACATCTATTTCACAGTTAACAAATTGTCTTAGTTTATGCATCGACCTATGACTGGCCACTGGGCTGCTGTCAAACATCTCTTGTGTTATCTCCATGGTACAATTAAACATGGTCTACATCTGAAAATGGACCTTCCTGTATCTCTTCATGCGTTTTCTGATGCAGATTGGACAGGCAACGTAGATCATCAAACTTCTACCCTTGCCTATGTTGTTTTTCTTGGATCCAGTACTATTTCTTGGAGCTCTAGAAAGCAAAGGTCCGTTGCTCGCTCTTCAACAAAAGCCGAATATAGGGCTGTTGCATCCACGGCTGCGGAACTTATATGGATCCAATCTCTTCTTCAAGAATTTGGCGTCAAGTCAACTATCATACCAACCATCTATTGTGATAATGTTGGCACTACCTATTTATGTGCCAATCCAATTTTTTACTCCCGAACGAAACATATTGAGATTGACTTTCACTTTGTTTGAGACAAAGTTCAAAATGGTCAGCTTCAGGTCACACACGTCAATTCTAACGATCAATTAGCTGATGCTTTGACCAAACCTTTATCTCATCAATGCTTGAATGATTTACGAGTCAAGATTGGTGTTCTCTCCGGAAACTCAATCTTGAGGGGGCATAATAAGGAAACTCAATCACAATTAGAATCGTGAATTATGGGATTGTAATTAATGTTCATATTTTGTATTTTAAGCTAGTTTTCCGTTTTTAGCATTTTGTATTTACTTTCCTTTTCTGTAGAATTGTTAGAAACAATATATATTGTATCAATAAAGTTGTCGAAGAACAAGCTATTCATAAGAAAACTTTTATTTCTAACTTCTTTAGTAATGCCATTGAATTGTTCTGCAATTACGTCATTGAGAGCTTTGATTGGCTTGCTTCGATAATTTTTCTTCAACCAAATAACACGGTAGAGAAATGCGATTCTAAAATGACAAACGTTCAAGCACACTTTTTATTTGGTCCCATTATGAAGAAAAATTGTAATCTTTTCGTGTCTTTCAAGTTAGAAGTAGTTCCCTTGTCTCTTTTTTTTTTTTTTTTTTTTTTTTTTTTTTTTTTTTGTCGAATCCATTTTATCTATTTCAAATTTAAAGACTTCGTCGGTATGACCTGGGCATCAATTGGCCTATATTTCTTTTCTTTCTTGTTTTTTTGAAAAAAGAAAAATGAAATTGTGATCATACTTACAAAACTTATTTTTTGTTTACACTTTTAAAAACCGAAAATAAAATGTGGTTACCAAAAAAAAAATTTTTTTTTTAAACCAAAGATCCCAGTACAGTAGTTGGGTTTACAACATGACCTAAAATTTTCTTACATTACTCCCCATGTACACACACACACACACAGAGACAAGTTAGACACATTTGCATTCCAAAAAACAAAAAACAAAAAACAAAAAAAATTGCTTAAATACAATACAATTTTGATTGTCATGGTGAGTATGATGGTAATACTTGCAGTTCTGGTGTTGTTGGTTGCCACCACTCGCGTCCATGTACGGACGGGGGGCATCAAGAAAAATTATTTATGAGAATTTTCACCAACACATAATGTTTGTTGCAGTTTGAATTAAATCGGGCAAATGAGATTTTCGTCAATTTTTTAGACAGAAATTGTTCTAATGTTTTTCACATTTCTTAAATTCAGAGGAATCATTTTACATTCAGAAAAGTTAAAAAGTAAGATTAAACTATTGACAAAGTTCAGTGAGAATTTTACTACTTTATGCAAATTTAATTTTATTCGTGGATAATAATTGAATAAGAAACTAACCATATGTAAGAATTATTGATATTAAATTTATGTTGTTTCCTATAGCGGTAAAATAATTTGTTGTTTCCGTAAATTTCTACGAACCAAACACCACGTTGCTGGCTATTGGGCACTTTCATATCAATTAAAGTTAGTTTTGTACGGTCAACTCATTTTACTTTTCCTTTATCCATTTTCGTTTTTTATTTTTTATTTAATATTCAATAGGAAATCATTTTCCACGGACACTGTTATTTTATTTTATTTTTTTTGAACCATATAACACGTTATGGTAGTTAGCCTTAAATATGAGATACATCGATTTCATATATTAAATAGGAGATTAATAACGAATTAATTCATGAAAGACCCGAAAAGACCTTGAACAAATTTATAGCTAGTGAGCCGTTTTGAAAGAGGGGAAAAAAAGGGTGGGGGGGGGGGGGGGAGAGAAGAAGTTTATGGCTAGTGTTCAGGACATTTTGGTCATTTTACAATCATTACCGTCTTGTCATATTTTACCCCGTTGTTTGGTTGGAGAAAAATCAATAAAGCTAGTCATGTTGAACCTCTTGGACTCGGATATAATTTCCTACACTTACAATATTTTTCAGTCCTTTAGAACTCAAGCAATCCTATACAGTTAATATGTTTCTTTGTTGCAGAGATTGAACCCTTTTCATTTCATTTTTGTTTTTTGTTTTCAATTTTGCTTTCTTTTTCGTTTTCTATAAATGACTTATTTTATACATTTTTTTTAACTCCTAAAGAGATCATCTAAAATTAGCTCTAATCATAAAGTTACAGTGCCAAATCAAACTTGCTTGGTGATATAAGTCACAGAAATTTAAGCGAACAAGCCTAGCTTGATTTGACTTTTTTTTTTTTTTCCGCTAATACCAGGACCCCTAATTCTAACTTCTATGTCTAAGTCCTGTTTGGATTATCATCTCAATTTGAATTTTTTACACTTACATGCAATACGTGCTTAGTTGGTAGTGCAACATTCAAGTTCATTTATATAGTTTTACTATTCAGAGGAAATTCAACTCAAATTCAAATTTTCACTTTTTAGAAATCCATTCCACACTTATTTATTTATTTTTACACTATTCAAATATTACCTTCAACGAAACAATATTCCAAACATACATTTAATTTGTATACACAATTAAAATTCCACAGCTGGATTCATACATTCAATTTGAATGCAACATTTAAAATATCTGAATTCAACCTATGAACCAAACAACACTATGACCATCTCCAATGTCGTATATATGTTCTTGTCGATAAATATTTGTTACAAAAAAGTGTGAAAAATTAGTGAATGTGAGATTTATGTTCCAATATATAATGCTATTTGTTATGCTATATCTATGTTTTGTTATCATTATTAAACTTTGAAAATTGTTAAAGCAAATAATAAAGTTCAAGTTTTTAAATAATTTTGACATTACAAAACTACAATAATTAGATGAAAAAGTTGAGACACTAATTAGTAGAAATCAAATGTCAAATTTTAATAATGGCTACACTTGGTGTGCAGTTTGCCATAAAAACTTAGCATATATAGGAAATTTGACGTCAAAGATAGTACTCTACTACAAAACACTTTTGTCACCTAAATATCAAAATTTAATTACCATTGATATGCCAATTTAGTTATCCATCGTAGATGCTCTAACATGTTGTGTTCATTGAGCTTTCCATATTCCTATAACTCATGCATGATTATGGAATTCCAAGTAACATTATGCAAAGTATTTACTGATCAACGTCATGTTTTGCTAACATAATGTTGAAGGTACTGTTGTAATGTCTTTGTAACGCTAGAATTTAAGATTGTTCATAGACAGTCTTTGATCATAAGTTTGTTCTCATGTGTAATCAAGTAACTCGTGTTTTAAACTATTGTCACACTCGCATGTATGTCTTATTTAAAGAAAGTTTTTACTAATGGGGTTTCTTGAAAAGTGATAATATATTGTTGAGGGTTAAAAAAAAAAAAAATCGGAGTCTCACATCATAAAAACACAATAATAATAATATATATATATAAGGATATTACGTCATTACACTTAACAGATTAACTATTTAAAATGCAAGCTCAATCTCTTAACAATATCAAATTCACATGGTATCAGAGCTCACAAATCTCAATCGAACGGTCGTTATTACTCCATCTTGTGATTTTTATGTAATAACCCAACTAGTCACGTTGTACCAACATTATTTCAGATCTATATAATGAACATATTTAGAATATTTAAAACAAGTGAAAATCTGATTGGTTTTTTTTTTTTTTAATTATTTTTCGTAAGCCAAATAACACTGTAAAATATTTCAAGTCGATGGAAAAGGGAAAATAAATTTTGTTATTTTGTACGTAAGAATAGTATGATATAAAAAGATTTTTGTTTCAAAAAAAGCTTGCACCCACCATAATAGAAGTTTTCTCTTGGCAAAACCTACTCAATGATGGAAAATAATAATAATAATAATAATAATAATTATTATTATTATTATTATTATTATTATTTATTATCAACAACAACAACAACAACAACAACAACAACAACAACAACAACAACAACAACAACAACAACAACAACAACAACAACACCATATGCTAATGGCCCCTTTGTCCACATTCTATCAAAAAGAAAATAGAAATTAAATAAGTTCATATCACATGAGTTTTAACTAAGACTAAAATTGTAATTAAACTTTTAAAAAAAAAACTGTACCTTCAAAATATCTCTGATAATGCTCTATATATCTTTGATGAAATTATATTTTACTTACAAAATAACTCTGATGGAGGTATAACTTTCCTAAAAAATATTTAATTACAACTTTACTATTAAATTACTCGTATGATCGGAACATGTTCAATTTTCTGTCCCTTTTTTTTTTTCTCTTCAGAATATTGACAAAAAGACCGTTTACGTAGCAATAGAAAAGTTCAGGATAAATGTGATGTATAAAATCAAAATTCAGGATCAACATGAGATATGTTGTATAATTCGAGGGTAATTTATAAAAGTAACCATTTTTTGCAATGAGTATCTGAGTAATGATTTGAAAGTTTTAGCCGTTGTTAACTGTTTAAAATTCACCGATCAATACTTTATATTTTATTTTTATTTTTATTTTTTTATGTTTGCTATTGATAATTTTCGAAATTTTGTGAAATTGTAAAACAATCATTGAGAATGTAATTGTTAGAAGTTACAACACCAACTAGCAATAAGTATACAAATCATATGGGCAATATTAAATGTTGAACTGATGGCATACTAATTCAAATAATGATCACGTAATAACGTGTAATTATTAAAAATAAAACAAAATTCTAACAGCAACGTACCATAAAACAAAGCAACACATGGACATGGACACGGACATTGTGAATATAAAAGGAAATTATTTTTAAAGGAAAAAAAAAAAAGGAAAAAGCAAAATAAATGTTATCAAATTAACTAGAACCATAGATAAATGTATTTTAACGTCCTTTCTTCATCAAATTTTAAAAAAAAATTAAGTGATACTAGACTAGCTAGCTAGCCAAGCTTGTGTGTGCATGACTAGTAAATTCAGTCAGTCAAGAAGGCCAAAAGCTTCTACAAGAATGGGGCCTTACAATAATAATAATAAAAATAAAAATAAAAACGTAATTATTGAGTCAACTGGTCATATATAAATATGTAGTACTGCTTGACATATAAATGTATATAGCATATAAATTTTGTTCTAAAAAATGTTAAGTTTCATAGTTGGGCATTTCAATATGAGTGATGAGGGCAAGGCTGCAAAAACTCAAAGTGCGGTGCATAGAGAGGGAGAAACAGGCTCTTCTCCGCTTTAAACAAGGCCTTGAAGATCGTGATGACATCCTCTCCTCCTGGACAAGCAGCATGAAGATTGTTGCGGTTGGAGACGAATAGGTGCGACGGCCAAACCAACAATGTTATCTTGCTTGATCTTCGTCCTAAATTTATCTATGATTTTAGTTGGATTCCCATAAATCCTGAAATCAATTCTGCCTTAGTAGAATTGAAATATTTGGAGTATTTGGACCTCAGTTTCAATGGGTTTCACTGGGATTTCAAAGTTCATTGGTTCTTTTAGAAGGCTCATACATCTTAAACTCTCACAAAATCCTTTCCATGGAGCTCTTCCTTCATAACTTCAGAACCTAACAAAATTGCAAGTCCTTGATATTACTTTGGTCAACTAATGATAGGCAACCTTAAATGGCTTTCTTATCTCCCTAGCTTCTTTGAGAATCCTTCTTTCAAATATCAATTTCACAAAAGATGTGGACTGGCTTCAATCAATTAAAATGGCCAATTCCTTAATGTAAAGGATAGTTAGTTAGTCTATTAGATAGTCGTTTGTTCCTGATTGTTAGAGTCTCTGTTTGTAATTGTACAGGTGTCATTAGTATACTAGTTGTGTAATCAAGGTAGATAGGAATATCACAGGCAGTTAGAAATGTTAAAAGCTATTTATAGCATTGTAAGAGCAATATTCTCAGTAATTAAAAAACATCTTTTACATCTAAAATCTCTCTCTCTTCTTTCAGTTTTCCTTTTCTTTTAGTTTCTTCACATGGTATCAGAGCCTGAACGGCTTGTATCGGAGATCTCTCTCAACGGAAATCGCCATGGACAACTCTTCATCAACTTCTCACTTCATTCTAGTTTCATTCACTCATCCAATTGTGTTAAAATTGGATAATGATAACTTCCTCATTTGGCGCAAACAAGTTCTTGCTACCATTCGAGGGTTTCATCTTCAACACTTTCTTTCTGGATCAACAGGTTCACCATTGCTGTATAGATCTCAAGACAATGAAGCCAATGGAGTGATCAACCCAGATTATCTTGACTGGGAGCAACAGGATCAACTCATCATTTCTTGGGTTCTTGCTTCGATGTCAAACACGGTTCTTTCTCGAATGGTCAACTGCGAAACTTCTTTGCAAATTTGACACACATTGGAGGTTTACTTTGCTTAGCAGGTTCGGACGAATGTCAAACAGTACAACGATCAACTCCAAAACGTTAGTAAGGGTTCTCTTTTGATCAATGATTTCCTGCTCAAAGTTAGGGAAATTGTTGATGTGTTAGGTTTAGTTGGTCATTCAGTTTCTACTAAGGATTACATTGATGCAATCTTGGATGGTTTGCCCTCGGAGTATGAAATTTTTACAGTGTCTGTGAGCACCAGATCTGATCCATATACTATTCATGAGATTGAGTCTCTTCTTCTTGCTTAAGAAGCTTGAATTGATAGGACTCACAAGCCTCTCGATTTAAATGCTCAGAGTATGGCCAATCTAGTGACAACACCAACTGGAGCTCAGTTCAAGAAAAGACCTTT
>CM046384.1:28869931-28881172 GCA_025413485.1 Ficus microcarpa
TCTTGCATCTTCTTCTCGTACATTCTCCAAATGTGTGATTTTTAGGCTTCCCTGAAGCTGGTTAAGCTGTCCTAGAAACATGATGTCAGCAGGACCACCTACAACGAGCAATGGCAATGTTCGAAGCTCCTTCGAGCCTTTAGCTAGCATGCTGAGTAGGCGTTTGTGCTCTTCTGCATTAAGAATCTGATTGTGGCGAAACATAGACAAAGTTCCAGTCAAAGCTTCACAACCACCATTGTTTAGATGTCTAAGGTTTTTCATTTTCAACAAGTCTGGCAATTTTTGCAATTCAAAGCAATTAAATAGGTTGAACGTTTGAAGATATTGGAGATTATGTATGGTCCAAGGTAGACTTTTAATAAGTGTATGAGACAGATCAAGATACCTCAAGCTAGCTAAGAGATCTATTGAGGCATCTAACGTGATAAGGCCACAACCACTCAAATTCAACACAAGTAAATACTTAAAGCTTGAATAAAATTCAAGAGGGACCTGACTAATATTACCCCCAGAAAATGACAAGAGAGTTCGCAAACTCGATGCTTTGTACAAGTCTCTTGGAATCAAAGATGACTTAAAATCACCAACAACAGATGAGTGACGTATTCGAGAAAAGCTACCTAGAGCTTGAAAATTATTGTGTAGCACGGCGTATTCGGATCCAACAATTGATTGTAAAAGATCATACATAACATCATGTAACTTGTATCCAATAACAACACCATTGTCATGTTGCTTTATCTCTTGGAAAAAGGACATCCATTGAAGGGTTTTGAAGTACTCACAGCCAACATCCTCCTGTTGTTTATTTCGACTGCCGGATTGGATCAGGCCTTCTGCCATCCACATTTGGATCATTTTCTCTTTCTTAATTTCGTAGCCTCTAGGAAATACTGAGCAGAATGAAAAGCAACGCTTGAGGTGCGGTGGTAGACGCGAGTAGCTCAACCGTAAGGCGGGTAGAATTCCACTTTTGCCTTCATCCAAATTCCAAAGCTCACTCTCTTGTACGCACAGCCACTCCCTTTCCTCTCTTTTGAAGCGCATGAGACTTCCCAAAGTTTTGGCTGCTAACGCCACTCCTCCACACTTCCTCACAATCTCTTGTCCAATGAGCAAGAGATTCTCGTATGCTTCTGCTTCTCCTCGTCGAAAAGCACGTTGCTTGAACAAAGTCCAACAAGCATCCTCAGACAAACCCCTCAAATAATACGGAAATGTTGGGCAATCCATCATGAGCGCGACTTTTGTGCTACGAGTCGTGATCATAATTTTGCTTCCACAAGTCCCACCCATAAAGAGTGGTCTCAGTTTGTCCCAATCATCCTCATCTTCTGTCCAAACATCATCTAACACAATTAAGTACCTCTTCTTGTGCAATAAGCGCCATACTTCCGAGTGCAGTGCATTCATATTTGAGGAGTGACATTTATCTTTGGTGAGACACTCAACTATTCTAATCATTACGGTTGTCGCATCAAAGTGATCAGAAACAAAAACCCATAGTTTAACATCAAAATGTTGTGATACCTTCTGATCATTGTACACTAATTGCGCGAGGGTAGTCTTTCCTAGGCCTCCCAAGCCTACTATCGGTATGCAAGACACACTTCCTTTCTTAACACCATCACAAGACATTGATAACAACTCAACTATCTTGTCTTTATCTTCTTCTCTTCCGTAAACTTCGGATTCAACAACGAAATAGCTAGTTTCCCTCTTATCCCACTCTCTACAAACTCTACTTTTCTCCCTCAAATTCAACTGAAGCCCCTCATGAACAATCATATCCAACTCACGAAGCGAATTTCTCACCTTGTCCGCCCATCCTGCATCCGTGATTCGAACATCATAAATGCCAAAGTCAAGAATCAAATCTTCAACGTCATGGCCAACGTCTTTGAGTTTGGACAGCCAAATTCTCACAGCCTTGTTGGTAGCTTGTTGCTCATCGGCATCTTCGAGTAGCGCTTGAACCATCGGCAACTTGCTATGCAGCTTTTCGACGTTGTCCTTGACATCGAGCATGTTCGAGAGCTTTGCCAAGACGGGAGAAGCTAATTTGTCAAGGAAAACCTGTAGAATTGGAGGTAGAATTATGTCTGCCATTGTTGTGGTAAGAAAAGGATCAGAGGGTACTATGATCAATTGAATAATTGTTTTTTATCAATACACTAGTACTACACAATGTTACAACAAATGATGATGTGACTAAAAATTTTGAAAAATAAGAACAATAATTAGAAAAAATAAATATTTACTCCAAATTACACGGAATTGTCAAATAATTACTCCAAAGTCCAAAGTCACAGATATTTTTCTTCCTTTCACACTATATTCCAACAGAGTAATTTCCATTTAGCTGAAAACTCATTTTGTGGTCCATACATGTCTTTTTGAAATTGACATTAATTTTTGTCATCATTTGCAACTTAATTTGTTGATTTTTCTTTTTCTTGATCAACACATAGAATTCATCTACTGGCATTCTAATGAGAATTAATCAATTCTTATGCGTTAATTTGAATAGCCAAAAAAAATGGCAGTTGTAATTTTTTTTTTTTTTTTACTGACGAAAAAAGTGAATCTTTGGTGTCATTGCATCTCCTTTCTCTTTCGTGCCAATTAAAGCCAATCATAGAACCTAATAGATTGGAAACGACCTAATGCAACGACCCCTCACGGATAGTTACAGTCGACGTTTCTTTTCAACATTCATCTTTAATAAAATTGTGGAGAATAATAAACTTGAAATAAAAATCTTGACTTATGAGAAAATCTTACTTAGATAATTTTAGAAAACTATTAAAGTTCTTTTTGTTTTTTTTAAACCTTATCAAAATAATTTTTGTAATGAATATAAATTCTCAAAATCATATCCTGAAATAAAATTTAAGAAAGTCCATTGAAATCGTTCAATAAAAAAAATAATAAACAAAAGTCCCAAAACTTTATTTGAAATTAAAAGTATTCATCTCATGATCATTCTTCCCGTTTTCCTATCACACATCGTCTTGCTTCTGCCCCAAGCTCCTCCAATACTACATCTTACTCTTTTCCTTTATCTGCAACATGAATTAAATTATATAAACAAAGACTTAGTAAGACATTTAAATCTCACAAACGTAAATAAACATTTTTCTTTTTATAATCATAAATATAAACATTATTCAAAAACTTTTTAACTTTTAAAACCATCATATATTGGGCCCAGTATTGTACCATCATAATGCGTTAGTTACAGAAGGAGTAGGGTAGCAAATCTTAAACTAACGGTGACAAAATGTCCTCACACTGAACAACATCATCATCAATGGTGTACAATGCCATTTTAAAACAAAAAAAAAAAATACATATTCATATTTATATACTTTTTATCAAAACGTCATCATAGGAGAAGTATTAATTAAGAATATCATAACATCATCATCAACATCAAAACATATACTTCTCAAATCTTTGATTTATGTTGCAGGTGAGAGTGTACTTACCTAAATGTCTTACTTAACCGTTTTAAAATATTTCTGATGGTGACATGCCATTGAGGTATCGAGTACTTGCTTTTAGAATCGTTCATTCTATAAATAATAAATATAATAAAAATTAACAAAATACGATAATAATTCATCAAACACATCTATCACATTATAACAGCACCTAATCTATCACATTATATTAGCACATAATAGGCCTATTTCATAATTTAATAACATCAAAATACAAAAATCCAACAATTATACAAAATTACAAAACTTTACAGAAACTGGCACCAGATCTCTATTCCTTCAAAATTTCATAAAAATTCTTACAGGACTCCAAATGACTTGAAATGAATTTTAAAATAAATTAAACATCTAGAGCTTTTTAACGGTACCTAATTTGTTAACAACGGAGTCTGTTTGGAACCTCAAAAATAGTTTCAAATTCTGATTACCAAAATTTATATAAACTGGCAGCCGGACCTCTGCTTCTTTGAAAAATCATAAAAATTTGCACAAGTCTCCAAACGACTTGAAATTGATTTCAAATGAAAATAGACATCTAGAACTTTCCAACAATACAAAATTCGTTAAAAATGGAATCCATTTGGAACCTTGAAAATAGTTTTGAAAACTTATAATAGAATCTGGAAATTTCCCCAGTAAATCTTAAATCCGAAAGTCCCAGGGAAATTCATCCAAAAATAAAATAAAATAAAATAGACACCATTCACTTGGATAAACCATATACATATAATAACCAACCTTAAGGCATGCTTCTAAAATAAAAATCATTAATTCACCAATACAATCTCTTTCAATACACGTTTATGCTCTCCCCCCATCATCTCCATTCAACTAACACCAAGTAACCATCAAGAAATTATTCAATCGCTCATGAAATTCCAAAACACCAATGAAAGAAAAGAAGAAATCATAGCTCAAAAATATTTTATTTCCGCTCCAAGAATTGAGAAATATCAATGGATTAAGAGTGGAGATTTGATGGCTAGTCTATGGAGGCTTTTTTTTTTTTTTTCCCCTTTGTTTTGATATTTTGTACATATAAGAGAGGAGCTTAGGAGAGAAATTATTCGACATGAGAGGGAAAAGAATGAGGATTGAAAATTGATGATTAGACTTTTATGGATTGAAATTAGAATTTGATTGCATATTAATTGATAGAAATAATATGCTAAGGGTGTCATGAAGGACTTATTTTGGGCAAATAAGATTGTTAAATAACTAGGTGATTGAATGAAATTCAAGAATGAAAGTTGTCCACTTTTTTTTCCCCCCTCTTACATTCTTTCCTTTCCCTTTTTCTTCTGACTAACTTCTTTCCTTTTTTTTTTTTTTTTCCTTCACGTTTTCTGATTGATACCCCCCCTTTTTTTTGTTAATCTTCCACTTATTCCCTTCATATCCTCCTTAGATTTCCTATTACACACATATATACATATAATATTATATATAACTTGACTAACCAAATAACTTAATATATATATACACGTTAATTAACTTAACATATAAAATTGTATATATACATATATATATATATATATATACGTTAATTAACTTTACATATACAATTGTATGCGTATATATGACACATATGCATGACAATAAATAAATATATATATATATATCTAAATAAACGTATAACACGTAGTGTATTACATATATATATATATATATATAACATAGATATCTATAATTAAACCATCAAACAAATTTATCAAATCATTAAATAATATTCATAAATTTTAGCATGAACTTTGTTCTAGCATATAAAGTCATCGTTACGTCACCTGTGAAAATAACTCAATTAACATTAGAAATAACCAAACATATTATCATCACATCTTTTTTGTTAATTTCTAATGTCGGATTAGTAATTTATGGTTAATTAAAAGTTGAGGCGTTACAGCCGTATTGCCTTATAAAAGTTTCATCCTTGAAACCTGGAATAATTCCTAGTAATTCATTCACATAGCTTCCTCTGGTTCTCGTGTAGCTTTCTCTATCTTGTTATTGTGCCAAGGATCTTTTACCAAGGGAAATCTCTTTGTTCATCTTTCAATCCAGAATCTCAATTGAATTATCTTCGTAGCTTATGTTATCTTGTTCTGAATTGATTGTGGCTACTTCATATGTGATATACATCTTCAACATCGATATGTAAAACACGATATGGATCGACGTCATCTCTTGAGGCAATTCTAGCTTGTCTACCACGTTGCTGGTACGCTCAATTACCATTTATGGTCCCATAAACCTAGGACTAAGCTTGTCTTTCCCAAACGCATCACGCTCTTCATCGAGACGACTTGGATAATCACAAGGTCCCCTAACTCAAACTCTAAGGGCCTCCGACATACAACCACAAATCTCATTAAATAATATTCATAAATTTTGCGATGAACTTTGTTCTAACATGTCGAGTCCTCGTCACGTTACCTGTGAAAATAATTCAATTAACGTCAATTAAAACCAAACATATTATCATCATATCTTCTTCATTAATTTCTAAAGTCGGGTTAGTAATTTATGGTTAATTAAAAGTTAGGTGTTACACCTAATCAAATTCTATTCAGGGCCCATTTGGGGAAGGTTTTCGAGATATTTGAATTGGAGTCTTGAAAATATGTGATTAGTTGGAAAAACCTGTTTGGAGTAAAAAACTATAAAAATTTAAAATATGTTTAGAAAAAAAAAATTTATATAGAACTTCTTTAATTACTCTCGAAATTTTATGCAATTTTTTTAAAAGTAAAAAAATCATCTCGCTTAGACTTGACATGATGAAGTTATGAACTTTTAAAGTTAAGTTTGTTACTGACATTTGGAGATGTGAAAAGTGAAAAATAGTTTTGAATTAAAGAAAAAAGACACCCAAAAAAAAAACATAAAAAAACTAGATGCAAATGCAAATATTGCCCCAAATGAGCCCTCAATAATATGGATTCAAAAAGGATTGTTTTTCTTCTCTATTTGGTTGGGTTTTTGTATTGTATTTTTCATATTTTCATGAAGAAAAACACACTGTGCAAATTGGGGGGAAGTTTTCTTTGAAATAAGAAGTCCAAGAGCAATTGGTTCCTTCTGCTGCTGAAGGTATTTGTGGTTAATTTGACTCGTGAGATATTAAAAAAAAAAAAAAATTTCCAAGAGCGCTTGTAAAACAGGGGATATTACTAAGTCTGCCATGAACCGGTATCGTGCCATTTCTTGGAGTAGCAAAACTGAATAAGTGTTTTGTGTAAAAAATAAAAATAAAAATAAGAATCTATTACTACCAATTACTAATCTTTTAACATATTATAAAAAGCCAATATAAAAATCTGTTATTACTAATTACTAATCTCTAATTCTCTACTTATTATAAAAGAATTTGTAATAGCCGCCCTTTTTGTTGATTCATGATTTCTTTATTAAGGAATATGAATGTTTATGTAAATTATCTGATTTGATTTTATCAGATTATATTTGAGTTCTTATAGCCTCATAAGACTCAACAATAGTTTGTTTAGTTAAGCATTAGGCCTTTTTAAGAAAAAAACAGAATAAGAATTTATGATTTTATTCTGATCAACGTTTGACCAGAATGACTCAAGACATGATTGTGACGGTACTTCAGTATAGCAAGCAGTATGGAAATTATACTGCGAAAAACCGTCATCACATATAGAAATGTAAGAATAAGGTACTAGACCACTTTAGAAAAATCAAGCACAATATTTAAAGCAATAAGGATTAAGTGGCTTTAAGTCCTAAGAAAAACCTACACGCAGTCTAGTTAAGTACAGATAAATTCTGGACTGCAATCCAGTACAACTATACTGTTATTAGTTGAAAACAGCATTGGCACTATCTGAGTTATTCAGAAAATGGACTGCATATTAAGGAAAGTGCCAAACATGATCTTAGTGGGTGACACTTCATTCAAGATAAACAAGAAATTTTTGAATTAAAAATTAAGTAGATAATTATGTATTTATTGAGTGCAAAATGGCACCTTTAATGGCCGGCCACCTCAAGGGATTGCTTAGCAAAAATTTTATTTTTGGGTTTAGATATGCAATTTTAGGAATAAAAATAATTCTAGAAAGAAATTAATTTTCACTTATAAATAGGCGATGATGGGGGAGTGTTGGACCATTTAGTTACACCCCTAACTTTTTAGTTCATTCTCAACTCTCTCCCTCCCCTAGGAACCAAATCCAAAGAAAAAAAAGAGAGAGAGAGTGGTCGGATTTTTAAGTGAAGAAAGCAAGGAGGGAAATTTTTTATCCAAGACCTAGAGCCATTCTCAAGGTTTAAAGGTAATCTTCCTAAAACTTTTAAGCAATTCAATTAAGTTATGATTCAAAAGTTTAAGTGTATTTCATGTTGGGTATGTAAGAGCATAAGCTCACCTTCTATTTTTCATGCAATAGCCTAGATTGCTTGATATGTGCTTGATTAGGGTTTAGTGGTCTTTATTTATGATTTGATGCATGTTTCTGATAATATGTGTTAAAAATTATGTAGTATGTGTGAATGCCTATCATATGTTTATAATATGTCCCCATATACTCAAAAGAGATATTGCATGAATGATAATGGGGATGATGATGTATGATGAATGGAGGGTTAAAATTAACCCAAAACCCTAATTTGGTAAAGGTTACTATTTGGGTTTGTAAGAATAGAAAACCAATGCATGATGATGGAAATCACACGTAACGCGCTGCATATTTGTCGTAGGCTCACGGTTTCAACCATTTGAGGTAGGGTGTGCATAATTTTACGTAAAAATCAACCAAAGATGAAAACTGTCAGTTTTGGATTAAACTAGGCAGCAACCTGGAAATGGAATTTTGAGGCCTTTAGAGGCCGAATTTGGAAAAAATCAATACTACAAAGTTGTATAGAATCGAAAATCCTAGGGGGTAAGGTGGATATTTTTTAAAAATAAGACTCCAAAAGCCTCTATTTTTATCAAAACCCGAGACTGGTCTGATTAGGCAAGTGTACATGGCTAGGAGGTTTCAAATAGGAAAACGAATAGGTTAAAGGCAAAACCGGATTTTGAGTAAAGAACAAAAGTTGTAGAATTTTTCGAGATCTATAACTTGTATGGAAGAAAACTTTTTCAAATTCAAAACAGATTTTAAGATAAAACTAGATCTTAAAAACTGAGCAGGAAATAGGAAATTCCTACACAGGATTTTCCAAACAGTGCATGAACAGGCAATTCCGGCACATGCATTGATAACCAAACTTATGGACTGTTTTCAAATATGGTTTTTAGAATTTTACAGTTTTATGATCCTTGTTCGAAGAAGATTTCAATCTTTCAAAAAACTTTTAAAAGAAAAATTAGACAAGTCTTGTTAAGAAAAGAGAAAAATAAATACATGGGCCAAAATTATTTTGAAAATATATTAACAAAATGATGATAATTAGTAACCAGATAGGATACCCAAGCTATTAGGTTGGGCCTATGATGTAGTGTTTTTAGTGATCTTTATTCTTAGGTATTTGGTTCGTTTTTGAGCACTTTTATTAGTTTTAATTAATTAATTAATTTATTATGTTCTTATTGTTTTGAAGGTAAAGTACAACAATGAGCATAAAGGCACCAAAAGAGGAATCACAGAAGTAAAAAGCAGGCTGTAGCGTACTAAACATCCGCTGCAGTGCGCTTAAAGACCGAGAGCTAGACTTTGCACGCTGTCGCACACAAAAAGCCCGCTGCAGCCCCATTTCTCCCCTGTTCCAGGCGCGCTGCAGCGCACAAAAGGCCTGCTGCAGTGCGCCTCCTGAAGCCTTGGCGCACAAAAAAAGCACAAAGAAAGCGTGTTGCAGTGCATAAAAGGCTCGCTGCAGCATGCCGCCTGAAGCCCTAGCGCATAAAAAAAGCGCGCTGCAACCCCATTTCGTCCGCTGCAGCACCTGCACATGTGGATGACTGATTTTTAGGCGAAAATGAACTGATTTTTAGGGGATATATAAGGTGAAGCTGGTGCGAAAAAGAAGGAGGCTGGAGACCCAGAACCTGAGATGAAGAATAGAAAGAATATTTCTAGGGTTTTAGGGCTTTTCTTGGAGATTGAAGAAAATTGAAGACTTGGGAGCTTGTTCTTCAACTAGTTTTTGTTCTTTCTACTCTTTTCCATCTTTATAGCTCTTGAACTTGCATTTACTCTTTGAATTCGTGTTTGAATATGGGTTTGATTTTTGTTTCAGATTTTGTTTTGGATTTGAGAATTTTGATGTCTAGCTAACTTTCTAAGCTAAGGGGTATGATGTAGCTTGATGATGATTTTGTTATGATAAAAGTGCTTGTTGATTGAATCCCATTCCGAATTGTTTGTGTTTCTCTATGCTTTTCTTTTCCTAATTTTATTTGCCGTTAAATTTTTAGATTTATGAAATTAGGCTTGGGAGAGTTAATTTCATATGTTGGAATTGGGAAACATAACCTATAGTAATATTAAGTTCGGAAGGCTAATATGACTTGGCTAATCACTAAAGTAGGATTGCGTAATGAATACTTAATTGATTGAGTTAATAGGGATATTAATTTGATTAAATTTTGCATATTATTTTACTCGGCACTCGGGAGAGGGAGTGGAATTAAAGTTTGTCGCCTAAAATTAATGATTTGAATGAATTCGATTTAACAAGCCTTTAATTGGATAAGCAAAGTTAAGTCACGTGAAATCAAAACCCCCTAGCTTCACACACCATCGAGTTCCCTTCAATCAACATTATCGATTGCTTTTATTTTGCTTAATCTTAGTTTAATTTAATTGTCTAATTAATTACTTGTTTCAAATCCCCTTAATTTCATTAGCTTAGATAAAATGAGTCATTTTAATTGTGGTACTTAGTTAGTCTTTCTTAATTTCAATCTCTGTGGGACGATTCTCAACATTTTGTCACTTTCTTACTTGTGACGATTCGTTCACTTGCGAGCACACACGAAGATAAACACGCAACAAGTTTTTGGCGCCGTTGCCGATGATTGAAAATTTTGTTAATTCTAGCTAATATTACAACCAAGTGATTCAGTTTTAATTTAGGCATTTCTTTTATTTTAATTGTTTTAAACTGTTAAGTTTGTGTTTGTGACAGTTCATGCGAAGAGTCCAAAATCCAACTCTAGTACCTCTTGATCCAGAAATCGAAAGGACTCTTCGGAAGATAAGGAAGTGAAAGAAGAATAACGAGGCTCGAGTTATGGGCGATCGGGAGAACAATAATAATCAACAACGGGCTTTAAGGGACTATTTCAAGCCCGTTGTGAAGGACAACTATTTGGGAATCCAAAGGCAAGCTATCAATGCTAACAACTTTAAGTTGAAGCCGGCTCTTATCAGCATGGTACAACAAAATCAATATGGGGGATTATCACATGAAGACCCGAATGTTCATTTGGGGACTTTCTTGGAGATTTGTGATACCGTAAAGCTGAATGGTGTCTCGGAGGATGTCATTCGCTTGCACTTGTTCCCATTCTCTTTTAGGGATCGAGCGAGGGGTTGGTTACAATCGGTGCAAAGCGAAAGTATCACCACTTGGGAAGACTTGGCTCAACGGTTCCTTATCAAGTTCTTTCTACCATTGAAGACATCACAATTGCGTGGAGAGATTGCTCAATTTCGACAATTGGATTTCGAGCCTCTCTATTAAGCATAGGAGCGGTTCAAGGACCTCATTCGGAGGTGTCCACAACATGGATATCAAGATTTGTTTCAAATCCAATTAT